>LNAC01000027.1:8562485-8654966 GCA_002007465.1 Ailurus styani | reverse complement strand
ATGAGCAGGGAGCCCAATGTGGGCCTTGATCCCAGGACTCTGAGATCATGACCTGAGTCGAAGGCAGAGGCTTTAACCCACTGAGCCACCCAGGTGCCCTCCTTACAAGTAATATTAAAAAAATAACGATATCTGTCTCAATAGAATTGTTATAAAGATTAAAATTAAATAATGCTTTGTAAACTATAATATATTTTTTGAGTGTTACAGTTGTAGTTTTCAATTGGGACCTTTGTTGTATTTTGAAAAAATAACACGTCCTCAGAGATTGCCTTCAGGGGTGCCTGGGTGGCTCAGTGGGTTAAAGCCTCTGCCTTCAGCTCAGGTCATGATCTCAGGGTCCTGAGATCGAGCGCCACATCGGGCTCCCTGCTCAGCCGGGAGCCTGCTTCCTCCTTTCTCTCTCTGCCTGCCTCTCTGCCTACTTGTAATCTCTCTGTCAAATAAATAAATAAAATCTTTAAAAAAAAGATTGCCTTCAGATGGGTGAAAAAATTGCCAAACTTTGGTTTGATGTATCACTTTCATTTGAGGTGAGGATCCTTGCATTTTAATCTGCCTTTATACTTTCTCTAATAATAAATTTCTTCACTGAATGAGGAATTCTTTTTTTTTTTGAAGTTTTTATTAAGTAATTTCTTTACCAATGTGGGACCCAAACTCATGACCCCAAGAGTAGAGCCAGCCAGGCGCCACTCTTCTTTGCCAAAGTTAGAAATTGGGTAGGCTTTATCATTTCCTTTAGCTTTATGGTGTTGTGAAAATAAAAGGCTGTCTGGAAACCGCCCTGGGACTTACCCTTTCTGGAAGTTACTGGTTCTCAGGGGGGTCAGGACTCCTATGAATCTTTGAATCTTTGAAGGTACACTTTTGGTTGCCACAATGATTAGGGTGGGGTAGGTGCAGCATTGGCATTCAATGAACAGAAGCCAGGAATGCCATACATTCCACAACGTCTGAGACAGTTCTGCATGATTTTTGAACAATTTTCCCAGCTCTTGCAGGTGAAAAACCTGTTTGTACTTATCTGATGCTAATTCTGCTATACATTTAAACACAGTAGTTTTTTGCATGGTTTTAACAGACACTAAATTTTCTAGGAATGCAACTACTTAGTAAACTGAAGGCAGATTACACTTTGTTTTCTTCAGAACTTTACCAGGAGTTTTATCTGTTTTTGGAAAATCATATTACCAGTGGCATTGACCCTTTGGCATCTGATTTTCTAATACAGCGTATTTGTGTCCGTCTACATTTGCAGAGGTCATGTGCATGGCATTTCTGTATATGCATGCAAGTGTCAATTTCCTTAATAATATGAATGCTGGGGGCACCTGGGTGGCTCAGTTGGTTAAGCGACTGCCTTTGGCTCATGTCATGATCCCGGAGTCCCGGGATCAAGTCCCGCATTGGGCTCCCAGCTCCCTGGAGAGTCTGCTTCTCCCTCTGACCTTCCCCCCTCTCATGCTCTCTCTCATTCTCTCTCTCTCAAATAAATAAATAAAATCTTTAAAAAATAATAATATGAATGCTGGGATGGTTATACCTGAACATTTAAATATTACGATGGGGCGCCTGGGTGGCTCAGTGGGTTAAAGCCGCTGCCTTCGTCTCAGGTCATGATCCCAGGGTCCTGGGATCGGGGCCCACATCGGGCTCTCTGCTCGGCAGGGAGCCTGCTTCCTCCTCTCTCCTCTCTCTCTGCCTGCCTCTCTGCCTACTTGTAATCTCTCTCTCTGTGTCAAATAAATAAATAAAATCTTAAAAAAAAATTACGATGTATTATTTTAAATTACTTTTTTTTATATTACATTAGGAATTATCTTAAGTTTTGAAAACTGAGGGTAGGTAAATTACGTGCATCTCATTTCAGGTTTGTGCTTTTTTTTTTTTTTAAGATTTTATTTATTTATTGGGAGAGTACATGCTGCATGAGTAGGGGGAGGGGCAGGGAGGCAAAGGGAGGAATCCCAAGCTGAGGCTGAGCACGGAGCCCCAGTGGGGGGTGTTCGATTGTTCAGTCTCACGACCCAGACATCATGACCTGAGCTGAGAGTCAGACATGCAACTGACTGAGCCACCAAGGCACCCCAGTTTGTGCTCTTGAAACAAAAATCTTTTGTTTTAGTAGTTTCGGGACAGAGCCTGTGTTTAATGGGAAGCTACATTGCCTTTCAAGGGAGAGATAGGACATTGATGTTGACCTATGTTATAAATGTCTGTCCTCTTTCCTTTTCTGTTTTCCCTTCCCATTATGAACTATTTGATACACAGACAAGAATATGATGTTGTGTATGTAAGTAATGAAGCATATAATAAAACCAATACCTGTGAACTCATCACCCAGGTTAAGGAATAGAACATTACCAGTATTGTTGGTATGTTTCTCCTTGATTTCCATTCATTCACCTGTCTCTCTACCAGGGAAAAAACTATTCCAAATTTTTGTTTTGTTTTGTTTGTTTATTATTTGCTTCCTTTAAGTTTACCACATCTGTATGTATTTCAAAAATTTATTATTTAGTATTATTTAGTATTTATTATTTAGTATTAGTATTATTTATTATTTAGTATTTAGTATTTAGTATAATTAGCTTATTTTTTAGCTATAGAAATGGAATCATAGCACACATATATTCTTGTTTTATTACATATATTTATCTGCTTTGGCTAATCAGTATTATATTTTTAAGATTCACCTATATCAATATGTGTAACTATTATTTATTTTCTCAGGTATATGCATTAGTTGTATGACTATACCACAGTGTATCTTTTCTCCTAAAGATAGACATTGTTACAAAAAAAAAAAGATGGACATTGTTTTTTTCCATTTTCTTGGTATTACAAACACACTCTTATCTTTAGGTGCACGTGACAAACATTTCTCTACAACAGTGAATTTTAAACATTTTATTTTTTATTTTTATTTTTTATTTTTATTTTTTTAAAGATTTTGATTTATTCATTTGACACAGAGAGAGAGATTACAAGTAGGCAGAGAGGCAGGCAGAGAGAGGAGGAAGCAGGCTCCCCGCTGAGCAGAGAGCCCGATGTGGGCCTCTATCCCAGGACCCTGGGATCATGACCTGAGCCGAAGGCAGTGGCTTTAACCCACTGAGCCACCCAGGCGCCCTTATTTTTATTTTTAAAAAGATTTTATTTATTTGAGAGAGTGAGAGAGCACAAGTTGGGGAGGGAAGGGCAGAGGGAGAAGCAGGCTCCCCACAGAGCAGGGAGCCTGATGCGAGGGGGGCTCTGTCCCAAAACTTTTGAGTCAGGACATGAGCTGAAGGCAGACACAGCAGGCCAAGGAGCCTGGTGTGGGACTTGATCCCAGGACCCCATGTCACTCGGCTGTTCTTATTCTGTGGGGTTTTTTAAAAATGTGATTATTTGGGCGCCTGGGTGGCTCAGTGGGTTAAAGCCTCTGCTTTCGGCTCAGGTCATGATCTCAGGGTCCTGGGATCGAGGCCCGCATCGGGCTCCCTGCTCAGTGGGGAGCCTGCTTCCCCCTCTCTCTGCCTGCCTCTCTGCCTCCTTGTGATCTCTCTCGTCTGTGAAATAAATAAATAAAATCTTTAAAAAAAAAATAAAATAAAAATGTGATGATTTGAAAATAAATGTCCATACAAAATAAGTTTCTAATATCTTCCATTTTTAAACTGATTTTTCCTTTAGGACTACATAAACCTTTCCTATATATTCTGAAAACTCAAGATAGTAATACCTGGAATTAAAGTAAATGAAAAAGAAATTATGTATAAGCCTAGCATTGAGATAATTAAATTTAAAAGAATAAGATTAGTTGGTTAAACATCTGACTCTTGATTTCAGTTTAGGTCTTAATCTCAGGGTTGTGATTTCAAGCCCCACGTCGGGTTCCATGCTGGACATGGAGCCTCTTTAAATTTAAAAAAATAAATAAATATAAAGGGCACCTGGGTGGCTCAGTCAGTTAAGCATCTGCCTTTGGCTCAGGTCATGATCCTAGGGTTTTGGGATTGAGCCCTGTGCCTTGGGCTCCCTGCTCAGCTTCTCCCTCTCCTCCACACTTGTTGTTCTCTCTGTCTCTTTCTCTCAAATAAATAAATAAATAAAATATTTTAAAAAATAATAAAATTAGGATATTACTTATTAATGTTACCACTTCTTAATAATACCACCACATTGTTACGTCGGGCCTGAAAGGGGAGGAACTATATCATGTATTTGTGTTTAGTGCACGTATTAAAGGACTCCTTGTTCAGTTAAAAAAATCATTATAGAAGCAAATCCTCCTAGTTCTGGTAAAAAAAATTCTTTTTTTAAATAAAGTTGTTTAGTTAATTAAAAATAAAAAAAGGGGCTCTGGAGTCATGCAGCTGGATTTTTTTTTTCTTTTTTTAAAAATCCTAACCCTACCTTTTAGTAGTTTTATGATATTGGAAGTAACTTGACTTTTCTGTGCCCAGCTTTCTTTATTATAAAATGATCATATAAATAGTTCATTTCATAAGGTTATTGTCAGGATTAAGTGAGATAATCCATGGAAAGTGCTTAGAAGAGTTTTTGGCACATAGTAAGTGCTTAATTAATGTTAGCTGCTGCTGCTCTTCTTATTTAGGAACACCGCTGTCGCATTGTCTGGTGAATTTATTTTTATTTTTATTTTTATTTAATTTTATTTTAATTAAAAAATATTCATTTGAGACAGACAGATACAGAGAGAGCATTAGCAGGAGGAGAGGCAGAGGTAGAAAGAGAAGCTGATTCTCCGCTAAACTGGGAGTCTGATGTGGGGCTCGATCCTAGGACCTGGAGATCCTGATCTGAGCCCAAGGTGCACACCTAACAGACTGAGCCACCCAGGCATTCCTACATGATACATTTTTAATTTGTCTTCTGGGAAGTGTATAAGCCAAACTTTTGGGTGGATTGGCCTTTGTTTTTAGCATCTTGTCTGTTTCCTGCAACTCTGTGTTACCTGTAATCATTCCTGTTTTGCAAATCAGGAAATAGAAATTTAAAGAGGTTAAGTAATTTTTCATGCAACTATAACACTCACTTTAAAATCCTAATTCGAGGCCCCTGGCTGGCTCAGTTGGTGGAGTGTGTAACTCTTGATCTCAGGATTGTGAGTTCAAGTTCCATGTAGGGTGTAGAGATTACTTTAAAAAAATCTTGAAAAAAAAAATAGAAAAAGGGGCACCTGGGTGGCTCAGTCATTAAGCATCTGCCTTTGGCTCAGGTCATGATCCTGAGGTCCTGGGATTGAGCCCTGCATGGAGCTCTCTGATTGGCGGGAAGCCTGCTTCTCCCTCTCTCACTCCCCCCGCTTGTGTTCCCTCTCTTGCTGTCTCTCTGTCAAATAAATAAATAAAATATTTAAAAAATAAAAAAATAAAATCCTACTTAATTTAAAAATCATTCCTTCCACTATTTTTACCTCTTAAAAGGTGCAAAGCCTCTGTTAGAAAACTTAACCTGTTATATTGTTTTTGGGATTTATGTATCTGCTTTCCTATTAGATTGGGAGATTTTTTTTTTAGAGCAGGGACTAATCCTATTTATTTTTGGGCTCCCCCAGCAACTAGTAGAGTACCTGTCACATATTAGGTACCTAAAAAATAATTAGTTGAGTAGCAAATAGATGTATAGAATGTTAGAAATAGAGGGGGTTTTAGAGCTCATGGAAATCATAGAGACACTAGAAATTCTAAAAAGAATTCTATATTGCTTACATAGGGGTGCTGCTTTTGATTTTGACTATTTATGAAACAACTAGTATTGTCTATCACATCATCTCATAAAAGAAGCCATTTTGATACCAGAAAAAGTAAGAAGGACAATCTCAGAGTAAGCACAATTGGTAACTTTACACCCACTTTTGGTCATGGCTGGCATGTTTTTAAGGATTAGAGTTCAGGAACCATTATTTAATACAACCCTCTTCTTTTAGAGATGATGTATCTGAGCTCAGAGAAGCATTAAAGTTCTTACAGCAAGGCAGAATAACTGAGTATAGAACCCAGGTCTTCTGACTAGTAGACCAAAATTTTGATCCAGTCCCTTAGTCTTCATCACATGATGACACTTAGCCACACAGAATTTGTTCCTTAAGTAAGATCAGATATCTAGGAAGAAGTAGAACTGGGACTTGAATCCACATTACTCAGCTCCACTTTCAATGAAACCTGAGCATTACTTATTTGTAATCTTAACCCATTCTACCAGCCCCCATTCAGTTGCAAAGATGGAGTTATAAATGATTGAAAGGAAATGTTTGGGTGTGCCTGGGTGGCTCAGTCGGTTAAGTGTCTAACTTCAGCTCAGATCATGATCTTGGGATCCTGGGATTGAGCCCTACGTCCAGCTCTGTGTTCAGTAGAGACTCTTCTTCTCTCTCTCCCTCTGCCCTCCCTACTGCCCGTGCTCTCTCATGTGCACACACTCTCCGTCTTTCTGAATTAAAATCTTAAAAAAAGAAAAAAAAAGGAAACATTTTATATTTAGCATTTTCTTTCCTTAAAAATTTCAGATTTGGAGCTTCAGCAACTTCTTCCAGGGAGGAGGTCCGGTGTAGCTGCTGTTGCGACCTACGATCTTGGTTCACATCCATAGATTGGAATATTGGTGTACCAGCCATCCTCAGAAACCTCACTAAGGACAGGTATGTGAAAGAGATAGTAAAGATAAGTAGAATGAATGCTAATGTTTTTCCTATTTCTTGTTAGATGAAAACAGTTGACTGCTTTTAAAAATTTAGCCCTTTATCTTGGTGAAAACAAAGCATTTGGAATCTTAATTGAGTGGGGCAGAATATTTTCTCGATGGTAAAATATGTGTCATATGTTAACAGTGGTGAAACTTAGGGTAATTAAAAGTTTTCTTCTTTCTCTTTTTGTGTATTTTTCAAATTGTATTTATGAGCTTGTGTAAGTTACCTATTGTTACATAACAAAGCACCCCTAACTTAGTGGTTTAAAATATACCAGTCATTTATTTTGCTCATGTACGTGTAATTTGGACAAGGCCTGCTTAGTGGGGACAGCTTGTTTCTGTTAATATGTGGCCTAAGATGAAGTAGCTGGAAGGGTGGGGGCACCTTGAAGGCTGGCCACTGGAATTGTTTGAAGGCTCGGCACACTAATATGTATGTCTGGTGGTTAATGCTAGCTTTTGGTAGGTACCTACGCCTGGGCTTTTAGCCACAACACCTACATATGATCTCTCCTTTTGGTTGCTTGGCTTCCTCACAGCATGGTGGCTAGGTTCTAAGAAAGAGCATCCCAGGAGAGCAAGGTGAAGTTGCGTGGCATATTTGACTTGGTTTTGGAAGTCATGTAGTGGTACTCTGGTTTTTTCTGTAGGTTGAGGTAGTCCTGAAGATCCCCCTAGGTTCAGAGAAGGGGGTAGACATAGACCACACCACTTTAAGGGAGGAGTATTAGGATCTCTTTAGAAGAAGAGCACATAGGATAGAATCTGCCATTGTAGTCATCTTTGGAGAATATAATGTGCCACAGTTTATATACTTTTATATACTTTTTATATACTTTTAAGATAAGAGTATAAATAGTGTGTGTAATAAATAAAAAGAGCAATATTGACAGATAATTATGATGTATAAGTCCAGTAAGCATTTTCTGTGCTTTTCCTGTCTAAGGTAGAGTATGATGCTGAAAATAAGATGCCGAAACAGGAAGAGGTGAAATAGATTTTGCATTTTCTTTTGTATCAGTAAAGCAGCAAACTGAAAAATGGAGACAAAAATTTATAAACAAGATGCAAAATAAGATTTATTGCTTGGATTTTTTGTTCTTAGAAAAATGCTTTTATTTTAATTCAAAGGCTACTTGTTTCTTTTTTTCTAATTTTAATAATTGGAGAATTATTTGGGGAAACTGCTTTCTAATATGATAGAGTTGAGAAACTAGTGTCAGTGTTATTCTATGCATCAAGTTTGTCTATCTACTTCTTTTAAGGAAAACTATGTAATCTTTTTTAGGATTGTACAATTTTACCTGTAAATTTCTGGTAAATATTTTAAAATTTCAGTGGAACAAAACTTGCAAAGTTCTAGAATATTTGGTTGTGTTATTATTTTTTAAAAAGACTTATTTGAGAGAGAGAGTGAGCATGAGGGGGGAAAAGCAGACGGAGAGGGAGAGAATCTCAGGCCAACTCAGTGCTGAGCAGAGAGCCCGACTTGGATCTCAGTCTCAGGACCCTGAGATCATGACTTGAGTTGAAATCAAGAGTCAGTTGCTTAACTTACTGAGCTGCCCAGATGCTCCTATTTGGTTGTATTATTGATCACACTTACTCACCAATTATATGAATTGCCTTTGGCAGTTTTGAATATAGTTAGTACTTAATTTTGGGATGTAATGGGATAATATTTTTAGGTAATCCTCTAAGTACTACATGGAGATGTTGATCCATTCACTATAGGTGGGAAATAAGCTATAATTAATATATACCAGTGTATGTGTGTGTGTGCGTGCGCGCATGCACACACACTCTCTCTCTCTCTCTTATTATCTCTTAGGCCCAGAATGATTTTTTTGCTGTCTAGATTTGAGCCTAATATGGCAGAGATGATTCAGTTCTATCTCCCAGCTACTCACAGATATTTTATAGTGGAAAATGACTAAATCGGCTCTTGTGATAGTAGAGGTAATCTCAGAAGTTTGCCCTTAACTGTGAAAAATGAGAATTGACTGAATTTGTGAAACAATGTATTTTAGTTCAGAGGTATAATAATAATTGGGAAAGCTGTTTTAATTTTTTTTTTCACTTAGAAACATGTTTTCCAGCAGACATAGATTGGGAATAATGAGTAGTGTAAAATATTGTGTCTTAAGTAACAACAACAACAAATACATGCATATATATACAAACATATATAAAGCCTGTAAGCATTAACTTGCCTTCTTTTTTTGTTTTAAGCATTTTTAAAGCCACTTTTGCTTTTAAGAAGTCTGAGTAGGTAAATTTCTGATAATATCTTTTCCAGGTTTATCTTTCCTCCATTCTGCAGGCCTGTGCCTGAGGGGATAAAAATCCTTTGAGTTAGTGAAATACTGCTTTCTGTCTGAAGCTAAAACAAACAACAATAAAAGCTTCTAAAACACCCTATAGAAATTGCAAATTTGCTGGTGTTTACTCTGTGGCACTCTATTCAATTCATGGAAGGAGGTAAATGATAAGATTCTCTTCTGAAGATGAATGACTATTGGGGTGCCTGGATGGCTCTGTCATTTCAGCTCCTGCCTTCGACTCCGGTCATGATTTCAGGGTCCTGGGGTGGAGCCGCACATTGGGCTCCCTGCTCAGCGGGGAGTCTGCTTCTCCCTCTCCCTCTGCCTCCCCCCCACCTTGCTCTCTCTCAAATAAAATCTTTAAAAAGATGAATGACTATGGAAATATTCTTTTAAAATACAAAAAAGATTTCTAACTAATTGTGAAAGGCAGAAATTATATTTCTTTTTTTTTAAAGATCTTAATTATTTTACAGAGAGAGACACACACACAGTGAGAGAGGGAACACAAGCAGGGGGAGTGGGAGAGGGAGAAGCAGGCTTCCTGCAGAGCAGGAAGCCCCATGTGGGGCTCGATCCCAGGGCTCTGGGATCCTGACCTGAGCCAAAGGCAGACGGCTAACGACTGAGCCACCCAGGTGCCCCAGAAATTATATTTCTTTGGGATTAGTGGTTATCCTACTTATTCTGATTTCTAAAATTATAATGACTCTCAGTTGAAGAGTGACATTCAGTTCACGCTTATATAGATTTTTGGCAAAATAGAAGTTGCGTAACTTTCTTCTCTTGAACTCCCCACCCCTATTATTAAAAAATATAACACCTTTTATGTTTGAAATGTTTAACAAACGTGTTTAAAATTTATGGTAAGGAAGTGATTGGGATAGCATAAAATTTACCATATAACTATTTTTTAGGTACAGTTCAGTAATATTAATAAGTATATTCATATTGTTGAACAACCAATCTCCAGAACTTTTCATCTTATAAAACTGGAACAGTGTATCTATAAATAACACCTCCCTTATTCTCCCCTTCCTCTAACCTCTGAGAACCAGGATTCTATTTCTATGAATTTGACTACTGTAGGTACTTCATGTAAATGGAATCATACGGAATTGTCTTTTTGTGACTGGCTTATTTCACTTAGTGTGATGTCCTCGAGGACATTTGATGTAGTACATGTCAGAATTTTCTTTTCTTTTCTTTTCTTTTCTTCTTTCTTTCTTTCTTTCTTTCTTTCTTTCTTTCTTTCTTTCTTTCTTTCTTTCTTTCTTTCTCTTCCTTTCTGTAGAGAGAGGAAAGGAAAGAGGGGGGGCAAAGGGCGAGGGAGAGAGAGAATCTTAAACAGGCTCCATGGCCAGCATGAAGCCTGAGATCATGACCTGAACTGAAATCAAGAGTCGGACACCTAACCAGTTGAGCCGCCTAGACACCCAGCATTGTTCCTTTTTATTATTGAATATTCCATTGTATAGTTTTACCAAATTTTATTTATTTATTTTTTAAAGATTTTATTCTTAAGTTATCTCTATACTTTTTATTTTTTTAAAAGATTTTATTTATTTATTTGTCAGAGAGAGAGAGAGCACAAGCAGGCAGAGTGGTAGGCAAAGGAAGAGGGAGAAGTAGGCTCCCTGCTGAGCAAGGAGCCCAATATGGGACTCTATCCCAGGACCCTGAGAGCATGACCTGAGCCTAGGTCAGAGGTTTAACCCATTGAGCCACCCAGGTGTCCCAGNTTTATTCTTAAGTTATCTCTATACTTTTTTATTTTTTTAAAAGATTTTATTTATTTATTTGTCAGAGAGAGAGAGAGCACAAGCAGGCAGAGTGGTAGGCAAAGGAAGAGGGAGAAGTAGGCTCCCTGCTGAGCAAGGAGCCCAATATGGGACTCTATCCCAGGACCCTGAGAGCATGACCTGAGCCTAGGTCAGAGGTTTAACCCATTGAGCCACCCAGGTGTCCCAGTAACCTCTATACTTGATGTGGGGCTTGAACTTACACCCCTGAGATCAAGAGTCACCTGCTCTACTGACTGAGCCAGCCAGGTGCCTCCCAATATACTAGTTTTAAACATTAATTCATCAATTGATGGGTATTTGGATCGGCTTTTATTTATCATCTCATCATTTTTTCAAAAAATTATTTACTTTAGAGAGAGAGTAGGAGCTGGAGGGGTAAAGGGAGAGGGAGAGAGAATCGCAAGCAGACTGTGTGTGGAGCATGGAGCCCTATGCAAGGGCTTGATCTCACAACCCTGAGATTGTGACCTGAGCTGAAACCAAGAGTTAGATGCTTAACAGATTATGCCACGCAGGTGCCACTATCTCATCATTTAAACATTTTCTCCTTTGTATATTTAATATATACATACATATGTTTAATATGTCTAAATGTAATATAAATATACATATATTGAGGGATATATTCAAATTTTTTTAGTAATAGGTACGGGATCAAAAAAGTTTGGAGGTTACTGTTCTAGTCCAGAGTAGTCAGAAAATAGAAAACAGCTAGAATTATCCTTAATCACAGGTCTAATTGTACCACTTATAATTATATTCTACTACCTGTGAAAAAAGGTAAATTTCTTAATGTGATGTTTGAGGAGCTGTACCTTAATGGACCTGTACTTCCTATCTGTTTTCTAGCTACATTTCAGTCTTGAAGCTCAATGCTACCTTTTAGGTTATTCTCACCAAATTCCTTGTAGTTTCTTTAATACATGATGTTCTGCCTTTGAGCTTTGGCCAACTCTTCCCGTTGTCTAGAATGCTGTTTCCCGCCCACCTTGCCTTTTTAGGGGTACTATGATATATCATTTAAACTCAAGCTAAATCACTTCTCCAAAGTGCTCCCTGACTTACCCAAGTCAATTTAATTGCTTCATTTTTTTGCGATAACTCTGTATCTGGTATGTACCTTTATTGTAGCAGCTCTCAAACTAAATTGCAGTTCTCTATTAGTGTGTCTGCATCCTTTCCTAGACTACTACCTCCTTGAGGACAAAGAAGGGGCCTTATTCATTCAGTACTTGTTGTATAAATGAATGGGTAGTAGCCTTGTGGTGAGGCACTTGCATGACCTTGAGAGTGATGCCTTCTGGATGGAGGTCTACCCATTATCTCAGTTTTCAAATTTTTTGTTACCTTAATTACTTTAGGTCCATACCTATACAGGTTGAGGGTGAGCTCAGGAGTTCATAAACAACTTTATGAAGTCATTTCCCTGAGGGCATAGAGAAAAGGAAAAAAAAGTTTGGTCTGCCCACTTGAAGGCAAGGGTTCCCCTTGGAGTTTTCATCCCTGGAAGCTTTCTATTTTCAGATGTTCTTGCTGCTGCTGCTGTACCTCCAGAGATGACCTTGGAGGATTGGAACATGAGAGGATGAGGAGAAAGAATAAATTCCCATGGATTCACCCCTCTTTTTCTGAGATTGATTGATTGATTTTTATTAAAGACTTTGTTTATTTGACAGAAAGAGAGGTAGAGCCAGAGAGAGAGAGCATCCAAGTAAGGAGAGGGGCAGGGAGAGGGGCAGGGAGAGGGAGAAGCAGGCTCCTTGCCCAGCAGAGAGCCCAATGTGGGCTCCATCCCTGGACCCTGGGATCACGACCTGAGCCAGAGGCAGACACTTAACTGACTGAGCCCCCTCGGCACCCCATCTTTTTCTGAGCTTTAGAAGTTCTCTTTCCTAGCTTTGAGCCAGGGCTAGAGGGCTTCTCCTGTATTTCTTTCCACCTGTGTCATAGTCCTTACGAGTTTTGGAGTTATGAGTTATGTGTTATGTTTGGCCTGGGAAATATTAGAAGGAAAAAAATGGTAATTTCACAGCAAGTGCATTGATACTTTGAATTCTGGTGCTCTTCCCAGATCCGTCTATAATATTTGCTTTTCAGGGTATTCAAATAGCTGTTCATGCATTCCATCCAGGTTTTACAGTTTAGTTCACTGAGAGATAATTGTTTACTCTATTACCAAACGGGAAATCTTCCCAACACTTTTGTTTTAACATTTTATTTTTATATAATTTTAGATTCATAGGAAGTTGTAAAAAGAAGATAGAGAAGTCCAGTGTGACTTTTACCCAATTTCCCCCAGTGGCTATATTTTACATAGTTATAGCATAATACTCAACCCAGGATACTAACATTAATACCAACTTTTGTTATGAACATTTCAAATATACAAGAATGTTGAGAGAACAGTACATTGAACATCTGTATATCTCTGATAATTCAATAACTTAAATGTTTTACCATACTTGCTTTATATATATATTCTAATGTGTGCATATTTTTTAATATGTGCATATTTTCTTGTCTGTGAACCACTTGAAAGTACTTTGCAGGGATTAGCATACTTCACCCCTAAGTACTTAGTTTATCTTCTAAAAGAAAAAAAAAGGATCTTATACTTTAATAAGCATTTAATAAAAGCAAATTATTTTTTCTGTATAACTCTTTTTTTTTTTAAAGATTTTATTTATTTGACACAGAGATAGAGATCACAAGTAGGCAGAGAGGCAGGCAGAGAGAGGAGGGGGGAAGCAGGCTTTCCGCTGAGCGGAGAGCCCGATGCGGGCCTCGATCCCAGGACCCTGAGTTCATGACCTGAGCTGAAGGCAGAGGCATTAACCCACTGAGCCACCCAGGCACCCTGTATGACTCTTGATACCATTTTCATACCTATGAATATTAGCGGTATGAATGGGGGGGGGGCAGTAATCTTAATGTTCCAGGGCCAGGCTTAAGTTATTGTTTGAGGTGATGACCCTCCTGATGGTGTACTCTTTGTGATAGTTTTGAGTGCCTGAGCCCCTATCATGTGTGCAATTCAAAGCCCAGGGAACTTACTGATTCTGTATTCTTGTTTTCTGTCACTCTTCTCCCAGCTCAGACTTCCTAAAGCTGTCTGAGCAGATACTTATAATAGTCCTTACCAAGAGATTATAATTTTGTCAGACTGATTTAGGACTAGCATATAACTGGTTTTAGTTATTAGTCAGGAAGTTACAGTTATAGTTGCAGTAGTTTTTGATAATGGTAATGTATAAGGATTGTATCCAACTGTAAATTAATTGAAAACCTGGCTACAAGGCTTAAACAAAGAAAGGTCTGTTTTTGTTACATAAGTCTGGAAGTAGGCAGTTCCTCATGCTACTTCAGTGGCTCAACAATGTTGGGCCCCATATCTTTGTGATTTGCTTGGCCTTCATGGTCCTAAGATAGCTACAACTCCAGCCTTTTACCCACATTTAAGGAGGAAGGCAAAAGGTCCAGACCAACCAAAAGCTTTCCTATCAGTGTTTCTAGCAAGTTACTTTTAATGTGTCCTGGACCAAAATGGGGTCCTGTGATCACTTCTAGCTCTAAGTAGCCTTTTGGCCTCTATAGTGAGGTACAAGGAGGAAAAAAGGACTTGGGAATGGCTTTTGGGGCAGCCAGTTAACAGCATCTGTCACAGTTATATGATTGCATTCATTTTACTTCAGAAATTCTTTTGACATCAATATTATATTCAGAACATAGGTACTTTACAGTTACACAGTAACATCTTACTGGGTACTGTAGGAAACAAAAGGAATTTTAAATTTAGTTGTGAAGGTGAGCTTTTTGGTTATGCAGAGTAAACTTCAGCTTGAATTTTGGGACCTTGGGCAGGCTTTTGAATATGTAAACATCTCTTCTCATATGTGAAATGGCATTAGTAATACCTGACTTTTAGGGTAATTGTGAAGTGGGAAGGAGATAATTTATGTTAAGTACTTAATGTAGTGCCTGCTGCATTGGTGGTGTGACAAGGAGATATTATTATAATTGTTTTTGGTGGGTAGATGTTGTGCTAGAGAAGAAGAACATGGATTTTATTGTCAACAGACTTGATTGCTAGTTCCACTACACAGTAAATGTATGGTCTTAGGCAAATCATGTAATCTCTGAGATAGTTTATTAATCTGCAGTGTTAATCTCAGGATTGTTTAAAGGATTAAAAATTATATATGTACAGTATGGCACCATCAGTAAAAAGCATCTGTTCCTGCTATTTTTAGTTATTATTTCTGTAATTTGAGATACATATAATAGGTAGGGAATCAGTCATTGAATTTACTTTAGAAATTTATTCGAGGTTTTCTTTATTTGTAGTAAAAGGGATATTGTTAATTAGTAGTGAAAATTTTTCATCTGTTCCAAAAAATCAGCTGCAAAAGCCAGACAGTGTTTCTGTGGAAAACAAGACGTTTTTTTCCCTTTTAATAGTTTTATTTTTATGTAATCTGTATACCTAATGTAGGGCTTGAGCTTGTAACCCTGAGATCAAGAGTCACATGCTCCACTGACTGAGCCAGCCAGGCACCACAACAAAAAACTTTAAATTTAGTTGTGAAGGTGAGCTTTTGGTTATGAAATATAAAACTTGGCTTGAATTTTGGGACTTTGGCATAATGGTATTGTGTTGTGAATCTTAACACTTTTTTGTTCAACACTATCTTAAGATTTAAACTTATTTATTTATTTATTTATTTAGTTAGTTAGTTAGTTAGTTAGTAGGCTGCACTCCCAGGATGGAACCCAACGCAGGGCTTGAATTCACAACACTGAGCTCAAGACCTGGGCTGAGATCAAGAGTTGGACACTTAAAGGACTGAGCCACCCATGTGCCCAAGATTTAAACATAGTAAAATATAGTGTGTAACTAATGACTATTGTATAATATTCCATTTTTGTGAATTTTTACATTTTATTTACTTGTTTCTTTAATGGATCTTTAGGTGTGGCTTGGAAACTGCTAACACAAATAGTTCTGTTACGCATTTTCTTATACGTACTCCCTATTGAATTATGCAATGATTTCCCTGTAGTATATACTGAGGAAAGGAATTACTGACATAGGGTCCATACACATCTTAATTTCACTTAATATTGCCGGATTGTTTTCCAGAACAGTTGCCCAGTTTATGCTGCTACCAGTAGTGTTTTACGGTTCCTATTTCCTTAAGCCCTCACCAGCATTTGGTCTTACCCATCGATTAGCCTTGTCAATCTGATGGGTATAAAGTAGTGTTTGGTTTTTCTTTTCTTTTCCTTTATTTTAGAGAGAGAGAGAGAGAGAGAGAGGGAGAGAGTACGAGTTGGGGGAGAAGAGACTGAGGGAGGCAGGGAGAAAGAATCCCAAGCAGACTTTGCGCTTAGCATGGATCCTGGCGCAGGGCTTGATCCCAGGACCCTGAGATCACAACCTGAGGGAAAATCAAGAGTCTGATGCTTAACTGACTGAGCCACCCACCAAGGCACCCCAAGTAGTGTTTTGTTTTAGCTTACATTTCTGTGATTGAGAGAGAGATTTGGCATCTATTTATTGATAACATTTGGGTTTTCCCTGCATGTTGACTAAAAAAATTACTCAAATAATACATATTTGTTGTAGATATTTTTTAAATTTGTCTCTTCCTTTTTTCTTGTTGGTTTATTTTTTATTGTAGATATTTTTTAAAATTCAGATCATCTGTAATATCCTAATCTAGAGATAATGGCTATTAACATTGGCTGTATCTTTCTGGTCTTTAAATATTTACATATACACAAACTCATATACACATAAATCTGTGTATCTGTTAATAGGATCACATGCCTGTGTATGCTGTTTTTTGTAATGTACACTTTTCATTTCACAATGATTTATGACTATTTTCCTGTGTTGTTGGAAATGTATCTACATTGCCATGTAATGAGTGCATATGATTTCATTTTATGGCTTTAAGTTATTTAATCTTATATTGTGGGACATATATGCTATTTTTTTTCTCATTAACAGTACTTTGGTGATTTTTTTTTTCCTACATTTTGATGAGGCAAGGCTAGAGGGATTATGCTCTTGCTCCCTTTGTGAAATTGGATTTATAATAGCAAGTTGCAGGCTGTCTCAGTTTATTTAACGCTTGGATTCTAGGGCAGCTATTAACGCTTCATTTTATAAAGACAACATCTAGCCCTCCAATGTTCCAGGGCTAGAGTTTAAAGACTTCCCAGTTAGCCTTTATTCTTTCTCTCTGTCTTTTCTTACTCTGTCAAGGCATTGTTAACAAAGGATAGTGGAGGAGTGGATAGACCTGTATTTAAATATGCCTTGTCTCTTCTGATAGAGGGGTTGCTAAATTTCAACTATAAAGGACTCATCTAAATTGATAACTTCATTTTATTTTTTAAAATGTTACTAGATTTTTATTGTAAAAGTAAAAATGTTTGTCGTAAAACAGTTGAGAAAACATAAAAAACCATAGAGAAATAAAATTCCTATTTTTATAATAAAATTATACCTTAATCCTTTCAGATGTTTTTCTAGTTGGCGTGACTGGCTCACCAGAACCAGTGATTAAAGAACTATGCAAGAAGCCCAAATCATTAGTAACTTGATGTTAGCAATGATGGGAGTAGTTACACCATGGAAATTGGAAAATGATATAAATCAGGGCTTCCTTCTCTGTACCTAGTTCTATCCAGAGCCAGGTTTCAGCACACTTACCGCATTTATACATTATATCAGTAAGTAGAGATCTACTTCATTTTTAATGACTTCATAGCAGCCTGTTGTATAGATTGGTTGTTCGTAGTGTGGTCTTTGGAGGAGCAGTATCGGTGTTACCTGAAAAAACTTCAGAAATGTAAATTCTTGGCCTCTATCCAGACATACAGAATCAGAAACTCTTCTGTTAGGGCCCAGCAGTCATGGTCCTGCAAGCTCTGTAGGTGATTCTTTTGTATGCTAAAGCTTGAGAACCAGTGGTATAGATAAACCATAAATTATCAGAATAGTCTGATGATTTCTGTGTGATAAATTCCTAGATATATGTTCATTTAAATGTATTTAGGTGGATATTGCCAAGTTGTATTCAAAAAAGGCTGTACTAGTTTCCATTCCTACATGAAGTCTATGTCAGTTTCATTTTATGTTCTAGTCCCATGTAGAGAAAAACAGCTATGTTAAATATCTTCTTTTCTATTTGCGTCTATATCCATTTATCCGTGCTAGAACTCATTTCACCAGCATTGTCTTCAACAGTAAAGTATTTTAATGTTATTTCTTCTTTTAAGAAGAGGACAGTTGAGACATAAAAAAACAACCAATAACAAACAAAAAAACCAAAACCACTCTGCCTTGCTTGCAGAAGACGTCTAAGCATCTTGTGTGGCCCTACCTGTACTCCCCCTGTGAATGATTAACCCATGCTTCTTACCTTCGGTATGTTACATTGTTCTGAAACACCACTTTAAAATATATTAAGATCTCCTTGCTGTGAAAGATGCTACTAACGTTGCTAAGCTGTTAGAAGGGGCAAAAGATCCCAGTAAGAACTTGCGACTCTTCTTGGCTTATGCAGACAATAAGTGGGAAATATTTTAAAGATTTTTGTTAGGCTAGGAGCCAGAGTTTATAAGTATTGGTGAAAAGAAGGCTAATTTAAGCAGCTTTGCCATATTTCATTGGCCCTGATTATTGGCATCTGGTTTTTTTCATTTTGAGCTTTTATTAAAGAACAGTTGCAAACACTAAAACTGGCCCTTATCCCAACCTTCATCCTTAAGGGACTTTTTTCTTCCCCCTAGAATGAATGCTTTGGACTCAAAACTTAATTTTTTGATGGCATTAATAGGGTCTGCCAAATTGCCAAGATTCCAGATTATACAACCTCAGAAATAATTTGATTATTTAACAGTTTAATGTCTTAATTTAAATAAATTAACTTAAGTAATTTTGTTTGAAGTGATGTCTCCAAAGTTTATGTTCTTGACCTGAAGAGTTAGTTCTCAGAGATTCTGCTCTGAAGGAAAGATGAACATTGGAGTTGAAATGATAGCCCCCAGTTCGTTGTTGTTTCGTCTTACCTTCCAGTAGTGTGGTAGTTTGGATAGCTACTTAGCCTTGGTCAAGTCATCTGATTTCTTTGTGCCTCAGTTTTCTGATCTGTAAAATTGAGCTACTGATACCTCTCTCACAAGATTATTATCAGGATTAAATGCAATATGATATGTAATGTGCACAGCATAATTCTCTCAAAGGTACCTAGTAATTGATAGATGCTTTTTGAGTTCTCTTCTTCATAATAAATATTCCTTTTTTTTAATATTCTTTTTTTTTTAAGATTTATTTATTTATTTCAGAGAGAGTGGGGCAAGCAGGGGGTGGGGCAGGAGGAAAGAATCTCAAGCCCACTCCCTGCTGAGTGAGGGGCTCAGTCTCATTCTGAGATCATGACCTGAGGCAAAATCAAGAGTCAGATGCTCAACAACTGAGCCACCCAGGTGCCTGTATATAAGTATTCCTAGTAGCTCTCTCCTTGATATTTCCTTTTTTGGGTCTCGTCCTCCTTTCAGAATTTAATATAAGCCATGACCCCTCTTATCAGAAAAATGCACCTGTCTATTAAACTTTAACTGCACTTTGGGGACATCCCACTCTGCCAAAGCTCATCTGTGAACCAGGTTGAGGATCTTTGTAGAAAAGCTCCTTGGCAGACTCCCCAGTTTCCTGGCTTCAGTTGTCATCTTAGTGTAGATGGCTCCTAAGTCTAGTTGTTTGTCTTGTGAACTTCTACCTGCTGGACATATTTATCATGGTATCTTTATGTAATAGAGACTTAATAAGTGAATGGAAAAATAAATCACACATTTTAATTGTTGATATAGGCCAAATAAATTATGATACTGTGTGGCTAGAGTTAGACATCATACTCACTGTAATTTATAGCTAATAAAGTTAAGTGAAGGTTAGGTGTTGATTTTAGGCACAACTGTCTCATTTCTTCCAGTACCCATTGAAATTTAAGTTTAAATCTGTGGAAAGTATTTTGATCAATATTCTAGTGAGGAAATGAGTTTCCAAGAAACCCATCAACTGTGGTAGCTTCTTTCAAACTATAAGGTTGGGGGCACCTGGGTGTATATCTCAGTCACTTGAGCATCTGATTCTTGATTTCTGCTCAGGTAGTGATCTTGGGGTCCTGGGATCAAGCTCCACATCAGGCTCTGCACTCTTCATGGAATCGACTTAGGATTCTCTCTCTCTCAAATAAATAAATCTTTAAAAAAAAAACAAAAAAAGACCGAAAAAACAGTTTGTTTAGAGCCAAAATGTAAACTCATCTGAAAATTTGCTATTTCATTTCCAAGTAGTATCATGGACAACTGTGTGTTATTAGAACTTTATGCCTTCATCTCTTCCATCTCTTCTCGTCCCCACAGTTTTAGTTAGGGCTGTAATAGTTGCAGGGGACAGAAACCCAGTTTAAAGGGGGAAAAGTGTTATTGGCCCAAGTAATTGAATAATTCAAAGTTAAGCCTGATTTTGTAGAGATTTAAGGGCTCAAATGACTGTCAGGGGCTCTCACTTTTATTCCTTATTTCTCAGCTTTTTTCTTTACCTCTTTCCTTCTGGGACAGGTAGCTTTCTTTCTGTAGTCAAGGAAGAAAGCTGCAAGCAGCTCTAGTTTATATTGGTTTTATAACGGCAGTCATAGTGAAAGAGAGGTAATCTTCCCCATAGTGTCAGAAAAAATTCCTGGGGAAGACTTTGGACTTGATTGCTGAATTACCTGTATAAGTGATCCTCAAAGTGTGGTCCCTGGGCCAGTATCATGAGCACTATCTGGGAGATATTAGCAATGTAAATTCTGGGGCCTCTTTCCAGATCTGCTGAGTCTGAAACCAGCATTCTGTGCTTAAACAAGCCTTTTGGTGAGTCTGATGCATGCTCAAGTTTGAAAACCACTGATCTATATTATCAGTACTCACAGCTTTCTGCAATAGAGAAGAAGACCCTTTACCTTTGGAGTAATTTACTTTTATTACTTTCCCTAATAAGAGCAGCTGGACACAATTTTTTAAAATTTATATTTCTGAAAGATTATGGTCTGTACAGTTTATTCAACTGAAATGTTCTCTTTAAGTAGATGAGTTTCTCTAGTTTTTTTTTTTTTTTAAGATTTCGTTTATTTGAGAGAGTGCTTGTGAGCATGAGTGGGGGCATTGGCAGAGGGAGAGGGAGAAGCAGACTCTGCACCGAGAGGGAGTCCAACGCAGGGCTTGATTCCAGGACCCTGAGATCATGACCTGAGCTGAAGTCAGACACTTAACTGACTGAGCCACCCAGATACCCCTCTGATTTTTGTATGATACACTGTCATCAGAAAAAAAGCAAAGTAGCATTATTTGTATGCCATCTATATACCAATCAGTTCAAATATGTTTATACACAGGACTTTAATCCCTCACACAGTGCTATAAAATAGGTCATGGTTCCCATTGTTGCTAAAAAGAAAACTGAGGCTGAGAGAGATTTGTCTAAGGTGGACTAAGGTTGTGTATCTAGTAAGTGGAAAAGTAGAGTTTGAATGTTGATATTCAACAAACATTTTATAGAGGGTCTACTGTGTGAAGGGACCTATCATAAGTATCAGGAGTACAAAACTGCTTAAGACCTAGTCTTGGTCCTCAGGGGACTTAGTCTCATAAAGAAGACAGACAGTACAGGGTAATGACTCCAGTAACAAAGATATTGAAAGAGTAATTCACGAAAGAGTGGAGGGAGCTTCTAACTTGGCTTGGCTTGGCTTGGGGAAGACTTCAAAAAAGGATATGATCTTTGATGTTTGAGTAGATATCATTTAAAAAATTCCTTTGATAAACACAAAAATCTCATTCAACTTTCATGTTTAATGAAATTTCAAAATAAATTACTTCTAAAAGCAAATCAAAGCAATGATAACTTTAGAATGTTTTTTTGAATCACATTTGCCCTTTATCCCAATTTCTAATGTGTTCTCAAAGGAGAGGCTTGTTTTAGCACTTCAGAATTTTCTTTCTTTTCTTTTTTTAACAAAGATTTTATTTCTTTGTCAGAGAGAGGGCATGAACAGGGGGAGCAGCAGGTGGATGGAGAAGCAGGCTCCCCACTGAGCAAGGAGCCCAATACAGGACTCAGTCCCAGGACCCTGGGATCATGACCTGAGCTGAAGGCAGATGCTCAACCTACTGAGCCACCCAGGTGTCCCAGCACTTCATAATTTTAAAAGCTACATTGTATGCCATGGGAGATGTGCCAAAATTTATTCAACCAGTCCTCCCTCCCCACTTTTTTTTTTTACATTTAAGCTTATAATTTTTACAGTTATAAATGATGCTACGGTGAATATTTTCTTACATTCATTTTTGTATACTTGTGTTATACCCTTAGTATAATTCCTAGAAATAGAATTGGTGGACCCAATATTTGTATTACAGATTTATATTCCTCCTCTTGTCACCTGACATTGTCATTGCCCTTTTTGTTTGTTTTTAAAATACCTTCACATGTTATGCCCTTATAACATGAGTTGTTTTATGGGTTTTGATAATTTGGTTTTCATTTTTGTTGGTAAGTAGATAAAACATAGTTAATTTCTGGTAATTTTTGGCATGAAAGCCTATAAATTAAGGTGATACACATAAGCAGTGTGTCTCTGTTAATATAGTTTAAGGATAGTATACTGGAGAGGAAAGAATGCCAGTGGAAATCAGGTGATAGACATTATGATCCCATCTTAAACAGTGATTATTTAATCATATGATTTTTTAAAAATTAAAAAAAAATTTTTAAAGAATTTATTTATTTACTTATTTGAGAGAGAGCATGAGAGAGAGAGAGCAGGAACTGTGGAGAGGGGCAGAGGGAGAGGGAGAAGCAGACTCCCCTCTGAGCAGGGAGCCCGACATGGGGCTTGATCCCAACACCCAGGGATCATGACCTGTGCTGAAGGCAGACATTTAACTAACTGAGCCACCCAGATGCCCCTAATTGTATGATTTTTGAAGTTATTTTGATCATGTATCTATTTTTCTATCTAAGATATAGGAGTAGAATTATTGGCTTTAAGTTTTTGCCTACCTTATAAAGAGAAGATATGTATAAAATGGAAGCCAGAGACATTATGTGGCATATTTATAGTCATGTGGTTTGAAAGTGGCAGTGAGGTTTTTAGCACAGGTCTTCTGACTTCCAGTCCAGTATTCTCTAATATGTATTACATTCCTGTCAGAGATACAATGTATAGAACTGTAGAAACAAAATGTATGTGTGCTATATCAAACCATCTATTAGCTTTTGCCATGGTACCATAGTCTTTAAAAACAAACAAAGACAAAACATGCCTTTGAATTCTGTTTTCTGTCCCAAACAAGTTAATGAGAGAGATTCAGATGGAATTTAAATGAACAAAAGAATATGTTCTGAGATGGATAGATTACTACTAATAAAAGAAAATTACAGAAATAATATTTTAGAGATATAAGAACTACATCTGCCTAGATGATATTGGGCTATAGGAAGACACAAAGAGAAACGGGGATACTGGAAAATAAGAATATTGTTTGTTCAGGGGCTTTTTGTCTCCAAGCAAGCTTTTTTCCATCCTTAGGTAGAGAGAATTATCACCTTAGAGAGTCTGCTTCTCCCTCTCCTTCTGCCCTTACCCCTGCTTGTCCGTGCGCGTGCATGGTCTCTCAAACGAATAAATACTTTATTTAAAAAATAGTTTATTTATTTGACAGAGAGAGAGAGCACAAGCAGGGGGAGTAGCAGGCAGAGAGAGAGGGAAAAGCAGGCTCCCCACAGAGCAGGGGGAGCCTGATGTGGGACTCAGCCCCAGGAATCCGGGATCATAACCTGAGCCGAAGGCAGTCGCTTAACCAACTAAGCCACCCAGGCACCCCGAATAAATAAATTCTTAGAAATAAATAAATAAATAAAAGAAGTAACAATAAATTCTGTATAAATCACTTGTTCTAATATACTTCTACGAAGTTTAATACAATCATTAAAAGTATAATACAATCATTAAAAGTCTCATTTCTGGGCGCCTGGGTGGCTCAGTGGGTTAAAGCCTCTGCTTTCGGCTCAGGTCATGATCTCAGCGTCCTGGGATCGAGGCCCGCATCGGGCTCTCTGCTCATCAGGGAGCCTGCTTCCTCCTCTCCCTGTCTCTCTGCCTGCCTCTCTGCCTGGTAACTTGTAATCTCTCTCTCTGTCAAATAAATAAATAAAATCTTAAAAAAAAAAGTCTCATTTCTGACTTAAAAAAACAACAACAACAAAATCTTTGTGGGTTGTGAGGACCTTTAAAATCTTTAGATTTCATTACAGAAAAAAGTTTGAATTGGAATTTTTCTTTCTGTTTTGTTTTGTTTTCTGTCAGAGTTTCCTGGTGGCATTCAGTTAGGACTCAGGGATTTTCTTGTAGAGATCAGTCAGCCTGTTCTTTTCTTAGGAGTTATTCAGAAACTTTTTTCCTTTGTGGTGTGCACTTACTAGGCAGAGTAGCCATTCTAGTAAGAAAATCTATTGCCAAAACACCCACTACAGCAGAAAACTGACCTACTTAATGCTGACAAGTTGAAAAAAAAAAAATCTATGAAATTGTACCAGCATTGGATCAACTTCTTCCCTCTCTCATGGTGGACGGGGCGGGGGTAGAGAAGAGGGTAAGAAAGGATAGTGAACTGCTGCAGGGAAGTAAGTAACATGGTAAGTGAATATTTAATTACCTGAAATTGTTTGATTAAAAGCTATTCATCTGGTACAATTTGGAGGCCTCTAAAATGCAGCAGTTCCTCTTAAATCACTTTAAACTTTAAAAAAAAAGAAATCCAGGCGCACCCGGGTGGCTTATTAGTTGGTTAAGCATCTGCCTTCGGCTCAGGTCATGATCCCAGAGTCCTGGGATCAAGCCTCGTGTTGGGCTCCCTCTCCTTCTGTTCCTTCCCCCTGCTTATACTCTCTTCCTCTCTGTCTCTCAAATAAATAAATAAAATCTTAAAAAAATTTTTTTTTCAGTTTATTGTTTTATCAGTGTAATACATTTTGGAGTTTATAGATATTGAAACAAAAGAATGTTTGGAATTTTTATTTGTAGCAAGTGACTATAGGCCTTAACTTTATCAAACTCATTTTTTCCATTGTTACCCAATCTAATTTTCACTACTCTCAGTATCACTAGTATCTAAATTTTAGAGCTGTGTTGTCCAGTACAGAAGCCACTAGCCTATGTGGCTACTTAAATTAATTAAAACTGAGTAAAATAAAAACACTAATTCTTCTCTCAAACTAGCCAGATTTTAAGTGCTTACTAGCCAAATGTGGCTAGTAACTACCATATTGGGTAGCACAGATACAGAACATTTTCATCACTGAAGAAAGTTCTGTTGGGTTGGATTGTTCTAAAGGCTGCCTCATTCTGTTATGCTTTCAGGGTTTCCCAACCTTGGCACTGTGGACATTTTGGACCAGATAATTTTTTTGTTTTGGGGGCATTGTAGGATGTTTTGCAGCATCCTTGCCCTCTAGTCACTAGAGGCCAGGAACATTCACCCAGCTTTGACAACCAAAAATGTCTCCAGATATTGCCAAAAGTCCCCTGGGGAGGGAAATCAATATTATTTGAGAACCACTGATCTACTTACATATAATAGTTCTGTATTCAGCTAGTTTTTGCTTCACAAAAAGCTTAGTGGCTTAAATAAATAATTTAATAGCTCATGACTCTGGATTGTTAGTTTGACTTGGGTTATATTGATCTCTCTGGTCTGTTGGTGGTCTGGCTGGGCCAGATAGCCTCACTTATATGTTGGCAAGCTTTTGTCCAGGGTAGGATTTGGAAATTTGTACTCCATATGGCCTTTCTAGGAGGCAGATTCATTCAATTGTTGGCTTAAAGTTCTAAGAGTACAAGAGAGGACAAGTCCAATGTGTAAGCACTTTTCTAGTCTCTGCTGTATTGACACTCATTGGCCAAAAAGCAAGTCATACAGCCAAGTCCATATTCAAGAGGTAAAGAAATAGATTCCACCTCTCAATAGGAAGAGTAGTAAAGTCATGTTATAAGGGAGTGTGCAGAAGGAATGAAGGAATTATTGTGGGTATTTTTGCAAAAAGTTTACTGCTATTATTTTCTGGATAACACAAGGGCCTTATTGCCCTTTCATTACATTTATCATTTTCTTGTTTGTTTTTGCTTTTATTGTTCTTGGCCTTTTGGCTAAGGTCAAGTGTTTGTTTTGCTTTGTTTTTATTTTGTTTTAAATCCATAATTATTTGATTTTACTCACATATTTGCTCTTTTAAGTATTCTTGGTTCTTTCCTGTGTTACCACGCTTCCACCTTAGGTTATTTCCTTCATAGATAATTCCTTTCTTTTAGTGTGAATCTGCTGGTAGTGAATGTTCTGTTTTTGTCTGAAAGCTTTTTTATTTTGTGTTCATTTTTAAAGGTTTTTTTTAAGATTTTATTTATTTATTTGACATTTAGGGAGCACAAGTAGGCAGAGTGGCAGGCAGAGGGAGAGGGAGAAACAGGCTCTCTGCTGAGCAGGGAGCCCGATGTGGGGCCTAGCCCCAGGACCCTGGGATCATGACCTGAGCCAAAGGCAGATGCTTAACTGACTGAGCCACCCTGGCACCCCAAGGATTTTTTTTTTCTTTAACAGTGAGAAATTTTAATTCTTCCTACTTTCTCGTTAAACTTTTTTTAAGATTTTATTTCTTTATTTGAGAGAGAGAGCATGAGAGAGAGAGCACAGAGGAAGAAGGAGACGCAGACTCCCTACTGAGCAGACAGCCCAACGCAGGGCTAAATCCCAGGACGTTGAGATCATGACCTGAGCGGAAGGCAGATGCCTAACCAACTGAGCCCCCGGGCACCATTCTCATTTAACTATTATTTCTATTCTCCTTTCCTCAGAGAATTTTATCCTAATGTAATATTCTTATGCTTAAACATATTTTTTTAAAAAAATTCCAGTGTAATTAATATACAGTGTTATATTCATTTCATTTGTATAACATAGTAATTCAACAATCTATACCTTACTCAGTGCTTATCACAATAAAGAGTACTCTTAATCCCCTTCATGTATTTCACCCATCCTCCCTTCTGGTAACCATCCATTTGTTTCTCTGTAATTAAGAGCCTGGGTTTTTTGTTTTGTTTTGGTTTTGTTTGTTTGTCTCTTTTCTTCTTTGTTGGTTTCTGTTGTTTCTTAAATTCCAAATATGGGTGAAATCATGTGGTATTTGTTATTCTCTGACTGACTTATCTCAGCTTTATAACCTGATAATGGGTGATGTTAAGAACATTTTCATGTGTTTGTTGGCCATCTGTATGTCTTTCGAGAAATGTCTGTACATGAATTCTGCACATTTTTAAGTTGGATTATTTGGGTGTTGAGTTTTATATTCTTTATATATTTTGGGTACTAATCCTTTATCAGATATGTTATTTGGAAATAAATATCTTCTCTGATTTGGTAGGTTGTCTTTTAGTTTTGTTGATTGTTTCTTTTACTGAGTAGAAGTTTTCATTTTGATGTAGTCATAATACTTTATTTTTAAAGATTTTATTTATTCATTTGACACAGAGAGAGAGATTACAAGTAGGCAGAGAGGCAGGCAGAGAGAGAGGAGAGAGGAGGAAGCAGGCTCCCCGCTGAGCAGAGAGCCCGATGTGGGCCTCGATCCCAGGACCCTGGGATCATGACCTGAGCCGAAGGCAGCGGCTTTAACCCACTGAGCCACCCAGGCGCCCAATACTTTATTTTTAAAAAAATTTTTGAGACTTTATTTATTGGAGAGAGAAAGAGGGAGCATGAGCAGGGGAAGGGGCAGAGGGAGAAGCAGACTCCCTGCTAAGCAGGGAGCCTGACCCAGGGCTCCATTCCAGGACCCTGGGATCATGACCTGAGTGGAAGGTGGGTGCTTAACTGCCTGAGCCACCCAAGCAGCCCCAATGGTTTATTTTTGCCTTTGTTTCCCTTGCCTCAGGAGACGTATCAAAAAAAATGTTGCTATGTCCAATGTTAGAGAAATTGCTGCCTGTATTCTCTTCTAGGGTTTTTATAATTTCAGGTCTCACATTAGGTCCTTAATCCATTTTGAGTTTATTTTTCTGTATGGTGTGAGAAAGTGGTCCAGTTTCATTCTTTTGCTTGTAGCTGTCGAGTTTTCTAAGGGCCATTTGTTGAAGAGACTGTCCTTCCCATTGGATGTTTCCTGCTTTGTCAAAGATTATTTGATCATACAGTTGTGGGTTTATTTCTGGTTCTTTTGTTCTGTTGTATTGATCTATGTGTGTACTTTTGTGCCAATACCATACTGTTTTGATCACCACAGCTTTTTAATATAACTTGAAGTCCAGAATTTTGATTCAGTTTTGTTCTTCCTCTTCAAGATTGCTTTGGCTATTCTGGGTCTTTTGTGGTTCCATACAAATTTTAGGATTATTTGTTCTAGTTCTTTGAAAAATGCTGTTGGTATTTTAATAGGGATTGCATCAAATCTGTAGGTTGCTTTGAGTAGTATGGCTATTTTTTTTTTTAAGATTTTATTTTTATGTAATCTCTACACCCAACATTGGAGTTCCAACTCACAACCCTGAGATCAAGAGTCGCATGCTCTACTGAGTGAGCCAGCCAGATACCCAGGTTATATGGCCATTTTAACAATAGTTGTTCTAATGTATGAGCATGGAATATCTTTCCATTGCATTGTGTCATCTTCAGTTTCTTTCATCAATATATTAGAGTTTTCAGAGTACCAGTCTTTCACCTCCTTGGTTAAGTTTATTCCTAGGTATTTTATTATTTTTAGTGTAATTCTAAATGGAACTGTTTTCTTAATTCCTCTTTCTGCTGCTTCATTATTAGCGTATAGAAATGCAAAGGACTTCTGTATATTGATTTTGTATCACATGACCTTACTGAATTAATTTATCAGTTCTAGTGGTTTTTTGGTGGAATCTTTATGGTTTTCTATACATGGAATCATGTCATCTGTAAAGAGTGAAATTTTACTTCTCCCTTATCAATTTGGATGCCTTTATTTCTTCTTGTCTCGTTGTTGTGGCTAGGACTTCCAGTACTATGTTGAATAAAAGTGGTGAGAGTGGACATCCCTATCTTCTTGTTCCTGATCTTAAGGGAAAAGCTCTCAGTTTTTCACCACTGAGTATGATGCTAGCTCTGGATTTTCCCATATATGGCCTCCTATGCTGAGGTATGTTCTCTCTAAACCTGCTTTGTTGAAGGTTTTTGTCGTGAATGGATATTGTGCTTTGTCAGATACTTTTTCTACATCTGTTGAAATGATCTTTTTTTTTTTTTATCCTTTCTCTTGTTGATGTGATGTATCATGTTGATTGATTTGGGAATATTGAAGCTCCCTTGCATCCCAGGAATAAATCCCACTTGATCATGGTGAATGATTTTTTTCATGTATTATTAGATTTGGTTGGATTTTTTTCATGTATTGTTAGATTTGCTAATATTTTTTGAGGATTATTGGGTCTATGTTCAGGAGAGACATTGGCCTGTAGTTCTCTTTTTTTGTCTTGCCTTTATTTGGTTTTGGTATCAGAGTAATGCTGGCTTCATAGAATAAATTTGGAAGCTTTTTGAAGGATATTTTTATTGGGCATAGAATTCCAGCTTGGCAGGGTTTTTTTTCCCAGCATTTTAAATATATCCCATTGTCTTCTGATTCCATTTTTTGTTTTGTTTTGTTTTTTTTGTTAGAGAAGTGATGTCTTTGGTTTTCATCAGTTTTAAATAATTCTTCTAGGTGATTTTCTTTCTGTTTAAGTTCCTTGAATTCCACAGACCCTTTAGAATCTGTAGCTTGATATCTTTCCTCAGGTTTGGAATATATTTAAAATGTTGTTTCTATCCCACTCTTTCACTCACTCCTTCTGAGATTCTGGAGAGCTATATGTTATATCTTTCTCTGCATCTATATGTCTCTAGTGTGCTTTTCTCTGTTTTCCATCTTTTTTTTTTTATCCTTCATGTGGATATTTTCTATTGACTTCTTTCTATTTTTTTAAGTTGCTTTTTTTTTTTAAGATTTTATTTATTTGACAGAGAGCGCAAGTGCGCACGAACAGGAGGAACGGCAGGCAGAAGGAGAAGTAGGCTTCCCATAGAGCAGAGAGCCCAACATGGGTTCAACCCCAGGACCCTAGGATCATGACCTGAGCCTAAGGCAGACGCTTATCCAACTGAGCCACCCAGGCACCCCTGTTGACTGTTTTCTAGTTTAGTGTCCAATCTGCTGCCATAAGCATCTGTTTTATTATTAATTTTATATTTATATATTTTTTAGTTCTAAAATTTCAGTTTGTTGTTTTTACAGATTTCTGTTCTCTGGTGAAATTCTCATCTTGTCATCTATTTTCTCAAACATTTTAACCACACTTTATTTTTATTTATTTATTTTTTAATGCTTTTATCCATTTATTTGAAAGAGAGCACAGGAGTGGGGGGCAAAGGGCGAGGGAGAAAGACTCCCCACTGAGCAGGGGGCTTAAGATGGAGATTATTACCCAAGCCCCCAAGCTGAAGGCAGATGCTTAACCAACTGAGCCACCTAGGTGCCCCTAATCACAGTTATTTTAAAGTCTGTGTCTGATAATTAAGCTATCTGGATCCCCTTTTGGTCTTTTTTTTTTTTTAATTTTATTTATTTATTTGACAGAGAAAGAGATCACAAGTAGACTGAGAGGCAGCCAGAGAGAGAGGAGGAAGCAGGCTCCTTGCCGAGCAGGGAGCCCAATGCGGGCCTCGATCCCAGGACCCTGAGATCATGACCTGAGCTGAAGGCAGAGACTTTAACCCACTGAGCCACCCAGGCACCCTTGGTCTTTTTTTATTGTCTGCTTTTTCTCTTGGCTTTCAGTCATTTGGTCCTGTCTCCTAGCATTCCTGATAATTTTTAAAATGGATATCAGACAATGTATATAAAAAATTATAAAGTCTTGATGATGATACTGCTCTCTAGAACGGATTTAATTTTCTTGTAGTTGTGGTTAAAAGTAGGAGCAAATGACCTTGATTCAGTACAGACTTGAGATGACTTGAGGCTTTGTTTTAGACTTCTTAAGGGCTGGTTTAAGTCCAGTTTCTCCTTACTCTCAGAGTTTTGTCCTTCAGAGGTATCAAATGGAATCCTGGGGTATTTGCCAGACCTTGTCCTTCTTGGCAGGCCCTGAACTGTAATTTTTCTTTTCCCAACACTGTGAGCCTACCCAAAGTTCTGCTTACCTTTTTTTTGCTTTAAAATAGGCTTTTTTGGGAGGGGGGCTAGGGGTGGGGGGACCTCTTGCTTCCCACACAGGTTAGGATTCAGTGAATACCCTAAGGGTAAATGCAATACAGAATGTCCAGCCTCATTTTTCTGTGGTTTCCTTTTCTCTGGAATTTCAACCCTTCAAATCCTGCCTGTCTTGATAAGCCCTGGGCTCTAATTTCTGCCTTTGCAGTCTTGTGAGACTGCCAACAGATCTACTATGCAGCTAGTTGCCTCAAGAGGAAAAAGTAATGGAGAATGGCAGGGTTAACTCTGCATCTCCTTTTTCTCTGGTATTTTGCCTTCTCACATCCTGCCTGCTTTCTGTGTTAATTTTTTTGTTTTTAAATCCCATTTTTATAGTTTTTCTTGCCAGGAGAATTGGTCAGATACAGTCTACTCTATAATAATTTGTAATGGATGTCTATTATTAAATAGTTTATTAAATAATAACTTAATAAAGCAATATTATGAACAATTTTAAGCATATATTGATCATTGCAGTGAACTTGGACAGATGAAGATCCTGCCCTCACGTAGCTTTTATTCTTGCATAGAAGAGAGGTATTAACTACACCTTTATTTAAATAAGTATTGTGATAAACTGTAAAAGAGAAGTACAGGTTGTTACCTGCTTATTATAGAGATTTAGTTCAGGTGAGGGAGGTGATGATCAAGGACAGCTTGAGGAAGTGAAACTTGAGCAGAACTCTGAAGGATGAGTAGAATTAACTTAGGGAAAAGTAAGATGTTGTTTAAACTATGGATTAAAGAGACCTTAAGATGAAAAGGGCATGGTTTAAGGTATCAAAGAAGGCAAGTGTACTTGAACTTATGGGCAAGTGCAAAATTATGTCGAGGTCTTTATAAGCCTTATTAAGTATTTTCGTACATTTCTTTGCCCTGATTTTTTTTTTCAGTTCTGATGTGATCACTTGTTTGACTCTAATTCACCTTCTGTCCCTTGACAGAATTATTTATTTTAGTTATTTATGCAGTACAAATATATTAGGTGTTTTTTGCAAACAAGGTTCTAAATGAGATACTGAGGTTGATTAAAGACAACATGGAACATTGACTCTAGAGCCAGACAAACTGAGTTAAAATGTTACCCTACTAATCAGCTATATAATTTTGCATCAGTTATTTAATATTTCTGAACCTGAATTTTCTCATGTGCTAAATACTAGTCGAAGTGATAATAGAAGGATTAAATGAGCTAACTGATAAATTTGCTCAATAAACGGTGACCCTTTTTACTATTAAACAACTATAAACGGGGCGCCTGGGTGGCTCAGCGGTTTAAAGCCTCTGCCTTCGGCTCAGGTCATGATCTCAGGGTCCTGGGATCGAGGCCCACATCGGGCTCTCTGCTCGGCGGGGAGCCTGCTTCCTCCTCTCTCTCTGGCTGCCTCTCTGCCTACTTGTGATCTCTCTCTCTCTCTGTCAAATAAATAAATAAATAAATCTTTAAAAAAAAAAAAACACAAAAACAACTATAAACCATGAATTCTACTTCCAAGTTGCCTAAATTCTTTAGCACATGATATACATCAATAGTTAAAATATGTAAAAGGCAGTAAATGGTATAAGAAGTGAAAAANCACAAAAACAACTATAAACCATGAATTCTACTTCCAAGTTGCCTGAATTCTTTAGGACATGATATACATCAATAGTTAAAATATGTAAAAGGCAGTAAATGGTATAAGAAGTGAAAAAGCAGTGGAATTACTACTTCCAGACTTGGATATTAGGACTATTTAAAGATGAATGTAACGTGTGATAGACTTGGAGCTAGTAAATTTGTCAAAAGTAAATTTGATATATCTCTCTTACTTATAAATGTTTCTATTTTATCAGGCTAAACAGCCGAACTCCTGATTTCTTTCCTCACAATGTCCTTTGAAACCATATGAAGCAATTGGCTTCCTTTCTGACCTCATTTCCTGTTCTCCCTTCACTTAGGAAGCAATAGCTTCATCATTGCCTTTCTATTCCTCTGACACAACTGGGCATAGTTCTGCCTCAGGACTTGTGCACTTGGTGTTCCTTTGACACAGAGTGCTTTCTCCCACCTGTCTACTTGAGTTTTCCCTCTCACTACCCAATACTTTCAGATCTGTCTGCTCAAATATGACCTAAATACCATAGAGGGAATTACCTCTTTATTTAAAAGAATGTGTCCTCTTTTTCACCTACCCTCTTAACCCTATCGCTTTCTTATTACCCCAATTTTCTTCATATACAACATATTATATATTTGTTTCTTTATTATTTTTTTAGCCTCCCCAAATAAAATACACCACCAGGAGGGTAGAGACTTTGGTTTGTTCTCTGTTTTATCTCCATAGTCTAGAAGAGTATCTGTCCTATTGCTTCTCAATACATAATTTGTTAAATAAATGAACTATCTTTTCTGGTTCAAATCACGATTTTTTTTTTAAACATTTATTTATTTATTTATTTATTTAGGAGAGAAAGAGCAAGGGGTGTGGGTGGCAGAGGGAGNCTCAAATCACGATTTTTTTTTTAAACATTTATTTATTTATTTATTTATTTATTTATTTAGGAGAGAAAGAGCAAGGGGTGTGGGTGGCAGAGGGAGGGAGAGTCTTAAGCAGACACCACACTGAGTGTGGCGCCTGACATGGGGCTCCATCTCACCTCCCTGAGATCATGACCTAAGCCAAAACCAAGAGTCAGGTGCTTAACCAACTATGTTACCCAGGTGCCCCTCACAATTTTTATAAACTACGTTTAAAAAATCATTCTAGGACTAAATTAAAAAGCAGCACTTACCTAAGTTTTTGTCTGATAGGCAGTAGGTCTTTTGAGACATCTTTTTGGGTAAGATTTAGAAATGTGGGTTGCTTGATAGTTCAGGTAGGTGAGTTAATAACTGGGTGATAGACAATGTACAAAGGGCAAACATGATTCCATTACCTACTTGATCCTGGAGAGAAATCTTTTTGTCCTATTATAAGTACTTTGGAGCTGGCCTTTTTTTTTTTTTTTAAACAGACTACCTTTTAGAGCACTTCTGTGTTTACAGCAAAATTAAGCAGAAAGTACAGAGTTCACATATTCCCTCTGCCCCTACATATGCACGACTTCCCTGATTATTAACATTGGGCACTGGAGTGGTACATTTATTACAATTGATGAACTTATGGCAACATATCATTAATACCCAAAGTCCATAGTTTTCATTAGGAAATGAAAGAGAGGGTTCACTCTTTGTGTTACATATTCTGTGAATTTTGAAAAATACATAACGGCCTGTTTCTTTCTTTCTTTCTTTCTTTTCAGTGTTCCAAGATTCATTGTTTATGTACCACACCCAGTGCTCCATGCAATATGTGCCCTCCTTAATACCCACCACCAGGCTCACCCATCCCCCCACTCCCCTCCCCTCCATAACCCTCAGTTTGTTTCTCAGAATCCACAGTCTCTCATTTTTCATCTCCCCCTCCAATTTACCCCATTCACTTTTTCGTTCCTTCTCCTAATGTCCTCCATTTTATTCCTTATGTTCCACAAGTAAGTCAAACCATATAACTGACTTTCTCTGCTTGACTTACTTCATTCAGCATAATCTCCTCCAAACCCATCCATGTTGATACAAAAGGGTATTTATCCTTTTTGATGGCTGTGTAATATTCTATTGTATATATGGACCACATCTTTATCCATTCGTCTGTTGAAGGGCATCTCAGCTCTTTCCATAGTTTGCTATTGTGAGTGGACATTGCTGCCATGAACATTAGAGTACAGGTACCCCTTCAGATCACTACATTTGTATCTTTGGGGTAAATGCCTAGTAGTACAATTGCTGGNGTAGCTCTATGTTTAATTTTTTGAGGGATCTCCACACTGTTTTCCAAAGTGACTGTACCAATTTGCATTCCCACCAACAGTGTAAGAGGNTTAGCTCTATGTTTAATTTTTTGAGGGATCTCCACAGTTTTCCAAAGTGACTGTACCAATTTGCATTCCCACCAACAGTGTAAGAGGGTTCCCCTTTCTCCACATCCTCTCCAACACTTGTTGTTTCCTGTCCTGTTGATTTTGGCCATTCTAACTGGTGTAAGGTGGTATCTCAGTGTGGTTTTGATTTGAATTTCCCTGATGGCTAGTGATGATGACATTTTTTCATGTGTCAGCCATTTGTATGTTTTCTTTGCTGAAGTATCTGTATCTCTTCTTTGGAGAAGTGTATGTATTACGTATGCATAATTATATATCTAACATTACGATATTATACAGAAAAGTTTCAGTGTCCTAAAATCTGTGTTTTGCCTATATGTCTCTCAAAACCCTCTAGCCTTTGGCAACCAGCCACTGGCAGTCTTTTTACTGTCCAAAGTTTTGCTTTTTCCAGAATGCCATAGAATGGGAATCATACAATATGTAGCCTTTTCTCTTAGTCTTATTAAAGTTTTCCATGTGTCTTTTCTTGGTTTGGTAGCTCTTTTCTTTTTAGTGCTGAATATTATTCCATTCTCTGGATGTTTCACAGTTTATTCACTTACCGAGTGAAGGACTTCTTGGTTGCTTCCAAGTTTTGGTAATTATGAATTAAGCTGTTATAAACAACCATGTGCAGGTTTTATGTGGATGTAAATATTCAGCTCCTTTGGATAAATACCAAGGAAGAGGATTGCTGGATCATAAGGTTAAGAGTATGTTTAGTTTTTAAGGAACTGCCAAACTGTCTTCCAAAGTGGTGGTACCATTTTGCATTCCCACCAAGAATAAGTGAAAGTTACTGTTGCTCCACATCTTTGTTACAATTTGGTGTTGTCAGTGTTCTGGATTTTGGGCATTCTAGTAATAGTTGTGTAGCGGTATCTTATTGTTGTGATTTGTAGTTCCTGAATGACATATGATGTTGAACATCTTTTTATATGTTGATTTGCCACCTGTATATCTTTGTTGAGATATCTGTCAAGTCTTTTACTCTCTTTTAAATCAAGTTGTTTTCTTATTGCTAAGTATTAAGAGTTCTTTGTGTATTTTGGATAATAGTGCTTTATCAAATGTGTCTTTTGCACATATTTTCTCCCATTCTGTGGCTTGTCTTCTCATTCTCTTGACAGTGTCTTATGCTGAGCAGAAGTTTTTAATTTTAAGTAAGTCCAGCTCCTCAATTATTTCTTTCACAGATCATGCCTTTGGTCTTGCATTTAAAAAGTCATTATTATACCCTAAGAGATCTAGGTTTCTTCCTGTTATTTCTAGTAATTTCATAGTCTTGCATTTTATATATTTTTTTTTAAAGATTTTTTATTTATTTATTTATTTTTTATTTGATACAGAGAGAAAGATCACAAGTAGGCAGAGAGGCAAGCAGAGAGAGAGGAGAGAGGAGGAAGCAGGCTCCCTGCCGAGCAGAGAGCCCGATGCGGGCCTCGATCCCAGGACCCTGGGATCATGACCTGAGCCGAAGGCAGCGGCTTTAACCCACTGAGCCACCCAGGCGCCCTCTATTATCCCTTTTAATGAAAGTCTCCATCTCTAGTGCCTAAATAAATAATGATATTAGTAAATGCGGCACAAAAGATTGTTTTCATAGGGAGGGGAAAAGGACTTGTCTCCTCCACATTCTCTTATTTTTTTTTTCCCCCTTGGGCTGCCTANTGAAAGATCAGTTTAAATTTTTAAATGAGTTTGTCATATCCACAAAATAATTTCCTGGGATTTTGATTGGAATTGTATTGAATCTATAGCTGAAGTAGGGAAGAATTGATATGTTGACAATCTTCCCATCCATGAACATGGAATATTTCTACATTAATTTAGTTTAATTTTGTTCATCAGAGTTTTTGTAGTTTTCCTTACATATATCTTATACATATTTTGTTAAATTCCCCTAAATTATATCTAAGTGTCTAATTTTTTAAGGTGTTCATATAAATGTATTGTTTTAAATTTCAAATTCCACTCGTTCACTGCTGGTTTGTAGGAGATTGATTGAATTTTGTGTATTAACCTTGTATCCTGCAACTTTGCTGTAATTACTTACTAGTTCTATGAGTTCTTTTTTATTTTATTTTTTTGTTGTTCTTTGGGATTTTCTGCTTATGTGATCATGTCATTTGTGAACAAAGACAGTTTTATTTCTTCCTTCCCAGTATGTATACATTTTATTTCCTTTTCTTGTCTTTTTTCATTAGCCTGGACTTCCAATATAATGTTAAAAAGGAGTGGTAAGGGTGCCTGGGTGGCTCAATGGGTTAAAGCCGCTGCCTTTGGCTCAGGTCATGATCCCAGGGTCCTGGGATCAAGGCCCGCATCGCATCGCATCGGGCTCTCTGCTCGGCAGGGAGCCTGCTTCCTCCTCTCTCCCCTCTCTCTGCCTGCNTGCTGCCTTTGGCTCAGGTCATGATCCCAGGGTCCTGGGATCAAGGCCCGCATCGCATTGCTCTCTGCTCGGCAGGGAGCCTGCTTCCTCCTCTCTCCCCTCTCTCTGCCTGCCTCTCTGCCTACTTGTAATCTCTCTCTCTCTGTCAAATGAATAAATAAAATCTTTAAAAAAAAAAAAAAAAGGAGCGGTAAGAGGAGATAAGAGAAGACATCTTTACCATGTTCTCGATCTTACCAGGAAGTCTTCTAGGTTCTCACCATTCAGTTCGATGTTAGCTATCGGTTTTTGTGGGCTGAGAAATTCCCCTGTATTCCTAGTTTGCTGAAGAATTTTTATCATGAATGAAGTTGGTTATGTCAAATGTTTTTTCTATATCTATTGTTATGATCATGTGATTTTTCTTTTTTAATTTGTTAATGTAATGGATTACATTAAATGATTTTTGAATGTTGAATCAGCCTTCCATACCTGAGATAAATCCCACTTGGTTGTGGTGTATAGTTTTATTTTACACATTGTTGGGTTTAGTTTGCTTATATTTTTCATCACATTTCTATTAATAATTGACTCCCTCATAACATGCTGATCAAATACTCAGTTAAAGCTTTGAAAAGTAATGTATATGTTGGGTGACAGAATTGAAAACCAGTTTTTTTCCTCTATAGGCCAAATTCGGTAAATCTATGAGGTAGAATTTAAAGCACATTATATAAAGATATTTTGAGAATCAATTTAACATCACAGGTAATGGCACAAACTATCTGAGTTATAATCCCAGCTTTCCCATTTGTACACTGTGTAACCTTGAGCCAGTTATTTAACCTCTCCATGATTTGGTTTTTTTGTCTATAAAATGAGGGTAATGGTGTTACTTATCACACAGGGTTGTTATGAAGTATAAAATAAGTAAGACTTGTGAAGTCTCATAAAACAATAGCTGGCACTTAGTAAGAGCTGATTAAATGTTACCCGTGATTACTATACAGTTAGATTCAGACTAACTTAGTTCTTTAAGATGTGAGTAATATGACAGCACAACTGAGAAAGATTAGGCATCTTAGTCTTTTGTGGATCGTAAACTCAGGAGTGATATTGTGATTTGGATAGGATAAAAGTTAATGTATTTTAAGGGTCTAAAAGAGTGGTTACCAGCCTCAATACTGCCTATACCATTTCCCACTAAATTAGTTTGAAGAAAAATTAAAATTTAATATTTCTGAGTTTGCCAGAGTCTAGGAGAAATTATTCAGTTACTTACAAAGTAGAGGAGCTAGATTGAGGAAACCAACCAAAACATTCCTGGATTTTGGCATAAGATTCTGTGAAAGGAGGGAAAAAAGTTTCTGTCTGTCTTTCTGATGGCCTGTCCCTGACCTGTAGACACAGGGTTAGCGGTGAGTAGAAAATTGGGCTGCTCTTCTCTTGTAGTGACTTTCAAACTTAAAAAATTATTTGTATGAAAGAAAGGTTTCCTTTCTCAGACCTAAACTGAACACCCTAATAGTGCTAACTATGTTCCTTTTCCCCCATCCTGATATTTAATGCCTTTATCTTACTGAATTTTTTCCATAACTTTTACCTTTTAACTAATGATATAATTTACTTATTAGAATTAAAGTCCCATAAAAGCTTTTTTCACTGAAGCACCTAGAGCAGTGCCTGGGACAGCATATATACTCAGTAAATATTTCTTGAGTGAGTGAATGAACAAAATCTCCAGCTGAAGCTCAATATATTACACCAATACAAGCACAGCAGCTTTAAGTGAAGCCAGGGCAGGGACTTAGAGTTCTCTCCATTGGTTCCTGTCCTCTTCCACCCTGTGGGATCTCTGTAAGTATCACAGTTTGAAAACTATTTTACAGGTAATGATCTGTGTAAGATTGCTGGGTAGGGTTCACCCATTTTATTTTATCTTTCTTTCAATGTATAGACACAGTAATTCCCAGAAAACAATTGGTTCTGAATGGGTGATGATGGATACCTGGAGTTGGCTATAGAAAGACTCATTTCTTATGGGAAATATACTTCGTAAACTATCGAGCTCTGTTATTACAAGCTCTGGTTGAGAGAGAATGGTTGGTAGCAGTGTATATGCCATCAATTCAGAATATCAAAGAACATTATCATGCTGATATTTTAGATACTTAAAAGCAGAAAATATAAAAATGAAGATAAAATTTAAAATATAAACAGAAAACAGATGAACCTGTGTTTCAAATGAATAACCACACTGAAGACAACCCAGGTAACTTTGGGGCATAGTATATATTTTCAGACTCAAAAAGAACTATAAACAAATAACCCTAGTTTGTAGGCAGGTTTTTTGTGATGGTATAAATTGGCAATTTTAGAATTATTTTCTTTCTTTCTTTCTCCCTCCCTTTCTCCCCTTCTTTCTCTTTCTTTCTTTCTTTCTTTCTTTCTTTCTTTCTTTCTTTCTTTCTTTCTTTNCCTTTCTCTCTTTCTTTCTTTCTTTCTTTCTTCTATTTTCTATCTGTTTTAAGATTGAGTAAATAACTTAATGGGGGAATAGGGAAAGTTCTTCCTTAAAATTGCAAATAAATGTAGAACTGTTGGAATTAGAAAATGACCACTTCAGAATGATTTAAATAGTACTATTACACAAGAATAATTTGCAGGTACCAATCTATTGGGTGAAAGTTTGATGAGGAGTATGATACTTACATAGCCTCAAGATAATTCCTTACAAAATAGTAACTTATTACAAAGAGAAAAACAGTAACTTTACAGTGGAGAAATTTGTCAGGATAACCTTAACCAGGTGATCAAAGTTAGCATCGCTGATAATAGAAGACACTAACCTCGTGTAGCTTTTTTAATATATGTGCAAAGGACCCAATTGACCCTTTGTTACATTCCTGCAAAAAAATGCATAGCTTAGATTTAAATATGAGAGACCATCAGACAAATGTAAGTTGAAAGATGTTCTATAAAGTAGTTGGTCTGTGTTCTTTAAAAATACAGTCTTAAAAGGCATAGACTGAGGAACTGTTCCTTATGATAGGATTCTAAGGGGACATTACCACTAAATGCAATGCATGATCCTGAGTTGGATTCTGGACTAGGGAAATCAGTACCTTTAAAGGACATTTTTATGTCAGTTAGTGGCATTTGAATACCGACTCTAGTTATGTAACAGAAATTTTAACATTGATACAATACTGATTTGGTTAGCGTTACTGTGGTTATTTATCTATCTGTCTTCCTAGGAAGATACATGGAAACATTGAATGCTAAAATGGTACAATGTCTGCAACTCACTCACATGGTTCAGGGAAAAAGGTGTGAGAGAGAGAGAATGACAAAGCAAATGGGGTAAAATGTAAATAATTGGTGGTATTTGCAAGTTATATAAAGATAAAAAGTTACCTAAAAATTCCTAAATTATAGTCATCTTTGAACATCTTGATTTTATTAGTTATTTATAGAATTTAAAAAGTGCAAAAATTATTCTCACCACTTGGAGAAGTAAAGTAGTGAAGGAAATGCTGATTAAGTTGAAAAATTCCAAACCGTTAAGATACAGAGCAGGAGGACCTGAATTTTTTTTTTTTTTGAGTTCTGTCATGACCAAGTAACCTCATTGAGCACCTCACTGTCCTATATTCATTTCCTTCAACATGTGTACAATAGGTTTTTTAAGGCCTTCCTAAACATTTCCTGTATAACTAATAACTTTTCTATAAAAAGCATGCTTTGTAAAAATCAGATTGCCAGGGGTGCCAGGGTGGTTCAGTCGTTAAGCATCTGTCTTTGCCTTGGGTCAGGGTCCTGGGATTGAGCCCCACATCGGGCTCCCTGCTTCACGGGAAACCTGTTTCTCCCTCTCCCACTCCCCCTGCTTGTATTCCCTCTCTCTGTGTGTCTCTCTCTGTCAAATAAATAAATAAAATCTTAAAAATTCAGATTGCCATGTTCCAGACAAATACTTTAATAAATTTATAAAGAAAATTTGAAGACCATTTTTATAATTATTTTTTGCATGTATTTTGAAAGTTTTTATTTGAATTCCAGTTAGTTAACATCCAGTGTAATATTAGTTTGAGATGTACAGTTTAGTGATTCAGCAATTCCACATATCACTTGGTGGTCATCACAACAAGTATATTCCTCAGTCCTCATCAACCCATCCCCCCACACACCTCCCTTCTGGTAACCATCAGTTCTCTATAGTTAAGAATCTGTTACTTGTTTTGTGTGTGTGTGTGTGTGTGTGTGTGTGTGTGTGTCTCTCCTTTTCCCCCTTTTGCTCATTTGTTTCTTAAATTCCACATATGAGTGAAATCATATGGTATTTGTCTTTCTCTGACTGACTTTAGTTAGCATAATACTGTCCAGCTCCATCCGTGTTGTTGCAGATGGCAAGATTTCATTCTTTTTTATGACTGAGTAATAAATAGTCCACTGTACATGTGTACCACATCCTTCTTTATTCATCAGTCAGTGGACACTTGGGTTGCTTCCATATCTTGGCTATTGTAAATAATGCCACTGTAAACATAAGAGTGCATATATTCCTTTGAATTAGGTTTTTGTGTTCTTTGTACCCAGTAGTGCAATTGCTGGATTGTAGGGTAGTTCTGTTTTTTAACTTTTGAGGAACCTGTGTAACTGTTTTCCACAGTGTCTACACCAGTTTGCAGTTCCATCAACAGTATACAAGTGTTCCTTTTTCTCCACATCCTCACCAACACTTGCTGTTTCTTGTGTTGTTGATTTTAGCCATTCTGACACGTGTGAGGTGATACTTCATTGTGATTTTGATTTGAGTTTCCCTGAGAATTAGTGATGATGAGCATCTTTTCATGTGTCTTTTGGCATTTTTGCAATTATTTTTGTTACAAGGGACTATTTTAGGGAATAGAGGTTCCTTATTAAATCTTTGAGCTACAATGACACATGTTCATTTTAATACTTTTTATGTAATAAGTTATTTTAATACTTAGTATAATTCCTTTTTTTAAGATTTTATTTATTTATTTGACAGAAAGAGATCACAAGTAGGCAGAGAGGCAGGCAGAGCGAGAGAAGGAAGCAGGTTCCCCGCTGAACAGGGAGCCTGATAAGGGGATCCCAGGACCCTGAGATCATGACCTGAGCCGAAGGCAGAGGCTTTAACCCAATGAGCCACCAAGGAGTCCTACTTAGTATAATTCTTAATAGATTGGTGACATTCATAAGAACTCACCATGATAATAGTATCAGTGAGCTTCTAACAAAATTATTCTATAGGGTTTATGTAAAATATTCCTATCATTCCTTTAAAAAAAAAAGGTTTTTACCAAGGTTCTAAGAATAATGAGGCATATTCAAATACATTGCTTATATTTTTTCTTTGTCCTAGAAATTCATGAAATAAAGATTATTTAAAGGTATTTTTTCATATTTTTCTGGATTTAAAAACAATTTAAGTATAGTTGATACACAATGTTATATTAGTTTCAGGTGTGCAGTATAGTGCATTATGCTATGCTCACAAGTGTAGCTACCATCTGTCACCATACAACACTATTATATTGCCATTGACTATATTCCTTATGCTGTGCCTTTTAGTCCCATGATTTATTCATTCAATATCCAAAAGGCTCTATTTCCCACTCTCCTTTACCCGTTTTGCCCAACTCCCTACTTTCCTCCTCTCTAGCAACCACCAGTTTGTTCTCTGTTATTTATAGATCTGATTCTGTTTTTGTTTGTTTATTCATTTATTTTTAGATTACACATAAGTAAAATCATATATATTTTTCTCAGTCTGACTTATTTCACTTAGTGTAATACCCTCTAGGTCATCCATGTTGTCTCAAATGGCACGTTCTCATCCTTTCTTATGGTTGAATAGTATTCTGTTTACATACCTACATATACACACACATACAAAAACACACCCCACATCTTTCTTATCCATTCATCTGTTGATGACACTTAGGTTGCTTCCGTATCTTGGCTATTGTAAATAATATTGCAATAAACAGGACTGTGAATAAAAAATTAAAAAATTAAAAAATTAAAAATTTTTATATTGTATTACTAAAAATTCCCCTTCAAATAAACACCTAACCTTATAACAAATAGATAATGTTATAGATAATTGGTAAATGCAGATATTAATGGAAATGTGTTTATTAATTATAAAATTATTTAACTGAGATTCTTTTTTTTTTTTTTTTTTAAAGATTTTATTTATTCATTTGACACAGAGAGAGAGNTTATAGATAATTGGTAAATGCAGATATTGATGGAAATGTGTTTATTAATTATAAAATTATTTAACTGAGATTCTAAAGTCAGCAATAGTAACAGTTTAAGTTGTTTGACCAGTGAAATGCTTGTTAAAATGGTGTAGTCATTCCTTGATGGTAACAATAGTTCTACCCTGCTTTGATGGCATGTCTCTCTCTCTCTCTCTTTTTTTTTCCTTGTAAAAATTCCTTTCTCCATTGCCAGGAATCACTCCTTGTTGACACAGCTCTTCATGTTTTGGGCCCCTTGAATACTTACTACCAGTGTTAGAAAGGATGTGTGTGGAATGGAATTTGTGGGAGTTGTCAGCAAACAACAATGTCTATTCTGTTTGTCTCTCTCTTTGTGTGTATACAGTATTTTATATTTCAAAGATTGAGTAATTTATCCCTTAGGCATTTGACTTGTATCTAGGGGAATTATTTGTTATGAATTAGAGGAGATTGTTGTTCTACATTAGTGTGTGGATTTTAGAGTTTCTACGGTAACTTGGAGTGGTCCTCTTTCTTATATCATTAGAATAAAGTCCTGTTTTCTGGGGTAAGTTAAGGACCTCCTCTTTGTGTTTTGTATACCTGTGTTTTGTTTGAAATTACTCTATCAGTGCGATGTAGCAGAAATTATGTTACTAACAACAATTTTGTGAGATGTTTATTATTCTCATTTTACAGATGAGGAAACTGAGGCTTGGTGAAGTTACGAAACTTGTCCAAAGTCACACAGCTTGTAAAGGGCACAGCCAAGATTCAGAGCCAGGTCTGTCCAACTTCAAAACTCTTAATTATAGCCATGAAACTTTGAAATACCTGTTAAGTATCAACCTATGATAAGTTGTATTGCTATTAATATTGCTTAACTGTTGTTTAACTGTTACTGATAATTTTTTTAATGGTGAGTTTTTGTCCATGGTAATTTTAGGTATCTTTTAAATATTGTGAAAAGAGGTGTAACATAGTAATTGAGGGTCTGGGCTCTGGAGACAGACTCCTGGGTATGAACCCCTAAGCTTTTCCACTTACTTGTGTGACATTGGGAAAGTAACTTAACTTTTTCTGTACCTCAGTTTTCCTACCTGTAAAATGGTGATAGCAATATGATCCACCTGGTAAAGTTGTGAAGATTAAATTATTCAATATGTACAAAAGCACTTATAACAGTGCCTGGCACACAGCAAGCCTTCAATAAATATTAGCTACTGGTATTATCATGTCCTAGCAGTTAGTAAAACAGATGATCATTACTTCTAATTCTATTAGGAAGTTGAATAAGGAAAGTTTAAGCAGCAGTATAAAATATCACAAAATTCATGTAAACCGAAATTAAATTTGAATAAGTTAGACCTAAGGAAAGTCATACGTTTGATCAATTTCAGATCTGTGGTAGAGCAAACTGGGCAACTGGTTATGGACCTTACACATAGAAGTATATGTCATGTATAAGGACCATACATAGGTCCATGTAGATACCCTTTGAGCCCCATATGATCATTGTATTATGAATGTTTTGTCTGTTTTCCTTTTATAGATGCAATTTATATTCAGAATAAATGTTTACATTTTAGTGGCTTTTAAGGAGATATTTTGTCAGTGTTCACATATAATTCACCAAGAACCAAAACCTTATGTGTTATGTAAAATGTTAGCAACATTTCATCACTTGCAGGAGTAGTTATGAGAACTTACATAGTGTTGAATGTGCACACTGATGGGTCTTTGAACCAGTGGGGCCACAGCACATTCAGCTAGAACTCAGCTGTGTACTGATCATATACTCTTTACTCATACTTCTTTATTGCAACTGTAAGAATTCTGAAGTGCCATATCCAGTGTTACTACAATTTAGTTAAAATATCTGTGATTAGTGACTAAGAAGTTTATACCAATTGCAAAAATACTGATAAATGGTAGTAATTTGAGTCAAGTTATGCAAATATTCCAAAGCTATAATTTTATTTTTTTTTTAAAGATTTTATTTATTTATTTGACACAGAGAGAGAGAGATTACAAGTAGGCAGAGAGAGAGGAGGAAGCAGGCTCCTTGCTGAGCAGAGAGCCCGACGTGGGCCTCGATCCCAGGACGCTGAGATCATGACCTGAGCCGAAAGCAGAGGCTTTAACCCACTGAGCCACCCAGGCGCCCCAAAGCTATAATTTTAAAATGGAACTTGCCTTGTAGGGCACCTAGGTGGCTCAGTCACTTAAGCATCTGCCTTCGGCTCAGGTCATGATCTCAGGGTCCTGGGATTGAGCCCCATGAGCAGAGAGCCTGTTTGTCCCTCTCCCTCTGCCCCTCTCTCTCCCTGCTTGTGCTCTCTCTTTGCTTCCCTCTCAAGTAAATACATAAAATCTTTAAAAAATAAATAAATAAAATGGGACTTGCTTTGATATGAGCCCAAGATCTCTATAACTTTTTTTTAAAAAGATCTTTATAACTTTAAATGTACACATGCATTTAATTCTATTTCATGACACCGAGTCTTCCTGTCCTTGAACATGTCTTTCTAGTTAAAAATACCTTTCAGTAAAGTTTTTTCCTTTTTCTCTGTAAATCTCTCTCAGGTCTTCTCTTTGAATTATTAGATACCTTATTTCTTGTTACTATTATAAATAGTATATATATATTTTCTTTTGTTTTTCCTTTCCATTTCTATTTGCTGTTACGAGCTTTTTTGGTATATAATACAGATCTATGTTCAGTCACCTTATTAAATTATTTCATGAAAATACTTTGCATGCAAATTGTGTCTTCCTTTCCAGTAGTTACATCTTTTCTCTCTCTCTCTCTCTCTCTCTCTCTCTCTCTCTCTTTTTGGCTTACTGTGCTAATTAGGACTTCCAGTACAGTATTCAATACAAGTGTTAATAGTGGGCATTCTTATGTTGCAGTTAATTTTTAGAAGCAAGTGCTTCTTATGTTTCACTATTAAGGATAGTGCTTGATGTAGATTTTCGATAGATACTCTGTAGGTTAAAGACATTTCTGTTGCTAGTTGGCTAAGATTTTTTTGTTTGAAGAATGAGTATTAAATTTTATCAGATATTTTTTCTATAGTTGTGAGAAGATCTTATGGTTGTCCTTCCTTATTCTGTTAAGGTGGTGAATGACATTTATAGATTTTCTAATGTTGAATTACCATTGCATCACAGGAATGAACCAAACTTAATATGATGGTCTTTTTTCATATACAAGTGGATTTAATTTATTCATATTTCATTTAAGATTTTTGCATCTAAGTTCATGGGTGATATTGGCCCATAATTTTATTTCTTTTTGTTATCTTTGCTTGATTTTGGTATCAGATTATACCAACCTCAAAGAATGAGTTGGAAACTATTCCTTTCTATCCCCTCCCTCCTCTAAGGGTTTATATAAGACTAGAATGATGTGTTTCTTGAAAGTTTGGTTGAACTTCTGTTCAGCTGTCTGGGCTTAGTATTTTCAGGGGAGGGTGTGGGCTTGGTATTTTTTGAGGAGGTATGTATTCAGTTTTCTAAATGGTTTTATTTAAAATTTCCGTTTCTAGTTAGGGCAGTTTTTAGAAAAAAATTTTTCTTTTTAGGAATCCATCCATTTTGTCTATATTTGGCATAAAGTTGTTCATTCTTTTCTTATCTTTTAAATTTCTGCTTAGTATTTCTGTTTTATTCCTAGTAATTTTTGTGACTTCTGTTTTCCTTCATCAGTCTTATTAGAGGGTTTATACATTTTCTTAGCTTTATCAAAAACCAGTGCTTGACTTTGATTTTCTCTATTATTTTCTTTTTCATTAATTTTTGGTCTTTCTCCTTTACACACTTCTTAAGTGAAAAGCAGAATCTAACATTAGGGTATCTCATATTTTCCAAGGACAGGTTTCAGTAGGTTCTGCTCTTCACTCTACATGGCAGAAAATGGTGACAATGAGCCTCTGAATTTGATGTCAGTTTCAACTTTGTGTGCTCCTGATTCCTCCGGGGATTTCAGATTTTTCCATCTGGATCACTTCTTTTTTTTTTTTTTTTAAAGATTTTATTTATTCATTTGACACAGAGAGAGAGATTACAAGTAGGCAGAGAGGCAGGCAGAGAGAGGAGAGAGGAGGAAGCAGGCTCCCTGCTGAGCAGAGAGCCCGATGTGGGCCTCGATCCCAGGACCCTGGGATCATGACCTGAGCCGAAGGCAGCGGCTTTAACCCACTGAGCCACCCAGGCGCCCTGGATCACTTCTTTCTTTTTGGAGATTTTTTTTCTTTAGAATTCTCTGTAGTGAGATTTTCTGTAGTAAACTCTCAGCTATTTTGTCTGAAACCTTTGTCACTTTTTTGTATCGCTTTGTTTGATAGATATTTTGTTAGGTATAAAATTTTGGGCTGGCAGTATTTTTGTAGTCATTGTAAGAGATAATTCCACTCTCTTGGTTTCCATTGTTGCTATTGATAAATCAGCGGCCTAATAATTGTTAACTTAAGTGAATGTGTCATGTTTTGTTTTACCTCTTGCTGCTTTTGAATTCTTTATTTTTTGGTTTTCAGAAGTTTCATATGCTGTGCCTAGGTATAGATTTCTTTTTATTTATCCTGTATGAGACTTTTACTGTGAATTGCTTATTTTCCCTGGAAAAAAATATTTGTGGTTCTTCTTTGAGGCTCAAGAAGAAAACACATTGCTTCAAGAGGATATACCTTTAGTTTTTTTCCCCGCACATACCTCAGGGTACTGCAGTTTGGTGACTGAATTTATCCTTTGAGGTTTTGGACCACCCTATTGGGGTGACTTTGGATTGCAAATATGTGTGTGGTTCCGCTTGTCTTTACAATCTTTTAGGAATCCTTTGTTCTCTTCTGTATCAGGAAGACAAATTTCCTTGTCCTTTGGTAATGAAGGAGTGGACTGGGTTTACTTTTCCTGTTCTCTCTTTTTCTGAGCATGAAACTTTTGGATGGGGGGGTCCCAGCTTTATGGAGAAAGGGTCTCTTGTTAGATTTTCCATTTGGGGTGGATTTTTGTTCTCTCCCAAGAGCTTATCAAAATTAAAGCTTAACTTGGTGAGTTAAACAGATGTATACAAGATAAAAACTATTTCATTATGCCACTTATCTCTGAATTTCTGCTTTCTCATAGATTTTGGTCTGGTAATTCCTTTATGATCTTGTCAGCTCTTCAGTGCTTTTTGAAATAAAATTATACCTGTCACTTTTAACTGTTTTCAGTGAGAGAATTGGGTGAATAATCTAGCCTAATGTGTTACTGGAAGTGGGATTTTATTCAAATTTCTCTGGGTTTTCTCTTTTCTTTTTCTGATTCCTTCAGATAGATGCTTAACTCACCAATTATTAGGCTTTTTTTCTAACATAAGCATTTTTCTTAAAGGTTTTATTTATTTATTTGACAGAGACAGAGAGAGAGAGGGGGAACACAAGTAGGGGGAGTGGGAGAAGGAAAAGCAGGCTTCCCGCTTTGCAGGGAGCCTGATGTGGGGCTCAATCCCAGGACCCTGGGATCATGATCTGAGCTGAAGGCAGACGCTTAATGACTGAGCCACCCAGGCGCCCTAAACATAAGCATTTTTTAAAAAAAGATCTTATTTATTTGAGAGAGAGAGAGCAAGCTGGGGGGAAGAGTAAGGGGAGAGGGACAAGCTGACTCTGTGCGGAGCATGGAGCCTGATGCAGGGCTCAATCCCATGACCTGAGATTGTGACCTGAGCTGAAACCAAGAGCCAGACGCTCAGTTGACTAAGCCACCCAGGCATCTCTCTGATGTAATCATTTAAAGCTATACATTTGTAAGTGGCTCATAAGATTTGAAATGGAATTTTTCATTATTATTACTATTTTTTAGAGGGGAGGGGGAAAAGCAAGGGTTGGGGGGGGGGGAGAGAAAGAGAAAATCCCAAGCAGGCTCCATGCTCAGTGCAGAGTCTGGTATAGGGCTCAGTCCCATGACCCCTAGATCATGACCTGAACTGAAATCAAGAGTTAGACACTTAACTGACTGAGCTACCCAGGAACCCCTAATTATTTTTAACTATATGTATTTAAGGTTTTTAATTTGCTATTATAATTTTCACTTATACTTGCTTTTCAAAGTCATGATCTGTGATCCACAAGTCAATTAGGAGTTTTGAAATACATGGATTTTAAAAGATTTATCTTTTTGTTATATTTAACACACCTTTCAAAAAACCTGGGATTTTCAATTTGGACTTTTTCTCCCCTTCCTGATCACAAACTTTAGTGAATAACCAATATTCCATATCACTGACACTTACTGAGATTCTTGGAAGACTAATTTTACATTAATAGCCGAACGGTCGTTTTTCTTCCTTCTCCTCCCCCTTCTTTTCCTTCTCCTCTTCTCCCTTCTCCTCTTCCTCTTTTCTTTACACTTTAATATCTCTGAAACTGGGATCCTTCTCTCATATTGGTATGCATCTTATTACTGGCGATATTTCATAATTAAGGAAAAATTATTAATAATTAATTTTGGCAGCATTTTTCTCTTAGTGAACATATCCTGCAATCTCTGATATCTTAGTTTTGGTGAAATAGACATTTCTGCGTATATATCATGACTCTTCATCCCACCCCATCCCCTACTTGAAGTGTTCCTCTTTCTTGTCTTTCCCCTCCTATGCTTATATCGTTCAAGACCTAAAGGGTGGGGTGTCTGGGTGGCTTAGCCTGGTAAGTGTCTGCCTTTGGCTCAGGTCATGATCCGCAGGGTCCTGGGATGGAGTCCCACATTGGTCTCCTTGTTCAGTAGGGAGCCTGCTTCTTACCTCTCCCTCTGCCTCTCCCCTACTTGACTTGTGTTCTCACTCACTCTGCTCTCTCTTTCAAATAAATCAGTAAAAAATCTTAAAGACCTTAAGGGTGGAAATAATCTTTAGTTTCTCATCCTGGTTCCTTTTGTTCCAGCCACCTAGCATAATACGTTGTTGGACACAGGGTTTTATTTAATTAACAATTAAGGGAAGTATGTACATATAATGAATCATAGTATGGGCTGTGACATATTTATATTAGTGATCAATTTTTTAGCTTGTTGGTAAGAGGAGATAAAAACCATTTTGTATAGAAAGAACAGAATCCAATGATTCCTACATTAAGCAAGTTAAAGAATTCATTGGATCAGTGCTTATTCATCTGGTGATGTTTGAGAGTTTAACCAGTCAAACAAAAAAAAATTACAAAATGTAAACACTGTGAAGGAAATAAAAAGAGTAGTACATTACAGAATAACAGAGAATGGCATTTAGAAAGAGGAAGAAAGAAGGCTTTATCAACGAGAAGACATTTAGCTTGAGACTTGATATATACAAGTGAAAGACAGAAGTTGTTGAAGGCACTGAGAGAAAAGCATTTCAGACAGAGGGAAATAGCAGGCCCAAAGTGGGGAAGAGCTTTTAGTTAACTGAGAGGCTCATAGTTGCGGAGTGTCTCCTCAAGGTAAGAGAGGCAGGCAGAAGCTGTACCTTAATATGCTAACATTTACTCAGCATTTGTGGTGTGCTGGGCACTGTTCCAAGCACTTTTTCTTGGGCAATGTGAATTATTCTGCCATACTGACTTCTCAAATGCTGAGAGTTTGGATTTAATTTGAAGATGCATTAGAAAGCCTTGTAACTATTATGCAGTGCTATGATCCGTTTTACATTTTTAAAGATTACACTGGCTGCTTTGTATGCAGTTGATCAGGAGGCTTATACTAGTCAGGTAAGAGGCAAAGTTGTTTTGTTTGTTTTTGTTTTTTTTAATTTATTTGACAGAGAGAGAGAGATCACAGGTAGGCAGAGAGGCAGGCAGAGAGAGAGGAGGAAGCAGGCTCCCGGCTGAGCAGGGAGCCGGATGCGGGCCTCGATCCCAGGACCCTGGGATCATGACCTGAGCCGAAGGCAGAGGCTTTAACCCACCGAGCCACCCAGGTGCCCTAGGCAAAGTTGTTTTGAACCGTGGTTCTGATGGTGGAGATAAAGAGTAGTGGACCAATTTAAGATAAAATTTTACAAGTCTTTTTTTTTTTTTTTTTAATATTTTCCAAGTCTTGTGTTAATGTCATGGATAAGGGGAGAGGATCGTGAAGGAAAGGGTAGAGTCAGATCCCAGAGGGTTAAAGAATTGAAGAGATGATGTGTGTAGATAATATGTGAAGTTATTTGTCAGTTAAAGGGGAGCAGAGCTGTTTTTAACCTTCTTATTTCTGTAATTTTTCCAGTGACATTTCTGTCTCTCTCTTTGAAATTCTTGGAACCAAATATATTTTTATTCTCGTCTGCCTCTCCAGATTCCAGCACCTTTTTCTCATCCCACACTTAACAGATGCTTAGAGGAGGGAAGTCAATGTAAAAGTAGGATAGCATTCTCAGCAATTCTGCCCTTTTTCATCAGGATGTTCCTTGCTAAATCAGTCCTTTTTGTATCAGAGGAAAACCATTTTGTTTTATAAGTAAATGTTTAATTCTTGAAGGAACACCATCTTCATGATGTCAGTCATGTGTATTTGTATTGCGGGGTTAGGGATGAGATATTATTATTATTATTATTATTATTATTATTTGGTCATATGTATTTTTATGTTAATTCTTAACATGCCTTAAAAGGTAAAGGTGAGTATAGCTGAATTGCAAATTCAGTTCATCAATTGTTTTCTCAATTGAAAACAAGGGATCAACTAAAAGATAAAATTGGTTGTGTAACAACTGAAAGACAGTTTTCAGAAGAGATAGCTTTTTCTTTTTTTTTTTAAAGATTTTATTATTTATTAGAGAGAGAGAGAGAGAGAGCGTGAGAGCAGAAACACAAGAATAGGGAGTGGGAGAGGGAGAAGCAGGCTTCCCCCTGAGCAGGGAGCCTGATGCGGGGCTTGATCCCAGGACACTGGGATCATGACCTGAGCTGACCGAAGGCAGACACTTAATGAGTGAGCCACCCAAGCACCTCAGAAGAAATAGTTTTTTTAAAAAATATTTCTTAAATATTACAGGTTCCGTTTTTGAAACCACCTTTGACTGCAATTTTAAGTAGACAGGTTCTTTCCTCATTTTAGGAAGCTCTAGTTTTCCCTTACTATCTTTCAGGAGTGAATAAAGAAGCCATGTATCAAAGCCAAAGAAAGAATTTTGTGGACAAGATGAGTAGGAAGATTAGAACGAGGAAGGCAGAAACTGAAAATTAAAGTAGATGATAGATAAGGATCATGAAATACTGTTTTAATCCATGACTCTTAAATTTTGGGTAGTTACATTATCCTTTGAGATTCTGATGAAAGTGAAGCAGTCTGGCCCCAGAAAGTGCATAGACACATGCACATTCAGATTTGTACATAATCTTAGGGCATTGCTAAATCTGAAGAGCATGTAGGATGCATGATGCCCTGGTCAAGAACACATGGTCTAAATGGCAGTCAGGGCTGGGAGAATGTGGTTGGAGAGTTTCGAGATTCAAACTGTGACAGTGTTTCCTTCTCAAATACCAATCTTTGGGACAGCCAAGATTAATTTTTTGCTTTTAAACCTCTGTTGTGACAGCTGATAAAGCAAAATAATTTTTAGTTTTAGCTATTGAAAAATTAGAATAATCTGCTTTTAAATTTTTTTCTTTGAAAATGCCATAGATGGCAGTTTTCTGAAATATGGCAATATTGTATTCAGGATACCTGAACATAAATAGCCTACTAAAAATATTGAACTGAAATATAAACAAATTTCAAATTCACCAACACCTTTGTGTATATAGGAACTAAGTGAATGTTTCTTTTGAGAATTAAGTTTTAAAAAACAAACAGACCAGCCCTTTGTTCTTTCTACCTTTCCACGAATCTGTTTGTAAATTAATTTTTATCACAAAACTGAGCTTTTAAATGAATTTTATTAATCCTGTAAGTATAGTCTTGGGCATTTTTATTTTACTGTTGGTGATGAAGCTGTACTTTGTTGCTGTTCATTTGGCTTAGCGCTTAAGTGGAACACTGAGTCAGTGATAAACTTAATAGGTTATAAATTGTTTCCTTATAGGCAAATTATGCCAGTTTGACCAATATTTAATGTAATCCAGAATTCTTAGGATTCATTGATAGAATAGGAGATTGACCTACTGCTGAATCCTTTGGCCATGAAATCTAGGATTCCTTACTTTTTTTTTTTTTTTTTTTTTTTTACTTACTTGATGAAATAAAAGAATTTTGGGGGCGCCTGGGTGGTTCAGTTGGTTAAGCATCTGCCTTGGGCCCAGGTCATGATCCTAGGGTCCTGGGATCGAGCCCCATGTTGGGCTCCCTGCTAAGTGGAGAGTCTGCTTCTCCCTGTCCCTCTACCCCTCCCCCAAGCTCATGCTCTTTCATTCTCTCTCACTCTCTAGCTTATGCTCTCTCTCTCAAATAAATAAAATCTTTAAAAATTAGGAAAAAAAAAGATTTTTTTCTTCATTCTAAATGTCATAACTTTGAAAGCACAAAACATCTTAAGAAATAGAAATCAAAGAAAGGAAATTTTAAAATGAAGTACTTTATGCTTGTGGTACAATATTCTACTTTAAGGTAATGGTGGTTTAATATGGCATTTTTGGCTTTAATTTTAGTGAGTGAACCAAAAAAAATGTTTTTGGCAGATGGACAGTTAGTGCATTTTTTTTCTCATACCTTTCCTTGTAGAATTCTGGAATACAAATGTGAGGAATAATACAGTAGAATTGTATATATTCACATTCAGCCATCTTTGTTCAGAGAATAGTAAAATAGTTAAAAGCAATTAAATTTAAATTCAGATTCTCTTTGCTGTTATACTGAGTTTCTTCTGTACAGCATTTTGGTGCCTCCCATTGGATGAACATGCCATGTGGTTCTAGTGTTAGGTAGCTTTTCTCATGGCATAAGCCAGCTATTTCAACTGTGTTCAGTTGAAAATAGCCAACTTTTCCATATTATAAAAAAGTCCCTGGTTGTGTTGGATTTATTGCAATATAGTGTTACACTTTATGAATGATATAAGGTATGCCCAAGATAATTTTGAATTTATATGATTTCTGCTTTTAGTGGTATCTTTGGAATAACCTTATGAGATTACAGTCTCCTGAAAAGAGAAGTTTAGCTAATCTAAGGAAATATATGAGTTTACTGGTTTTTTTTTTTTAGTTCAAAATGGTACCCATAGTTTGATATTTTAGCTTATATATTGTTACATTTGGAGCTAATTAATACTGTTGTAAAAATTAGAGTAATTTTACCATTTTGGCTAGCTTTGTTCTTTTGTTTGTTTGACTTTCTTACAAGGAAACAATCTTAAATCAGGGTTAAGTTTCCTGAGTGTGTCTTTTATATTTTTTGTGTATATCAAATTAGTACTGTAGTTTTGGGTTGTTTTTTTTCTTCATAGTAAGCTTTCTAAAGCATACTCCTATCTTGTCCACTCTTCCTTATAATTTATATAGGAGAAGGGCCTAAAGTTAGAGGTGTAGCTGTGACTATAGAGCAAAGAGAAGCAAACAAATATAATTTAGGAGGGAAAAAACTCTAGAAAGAAAAAGTTTCCATTTCTCTAAGATTTCTAACTTTAAAGGCCATTCAGAAGCCCCTGGGGCATTCCAGATTTGGCTGAATAGACTAAATATCAATGACTTTCTTCTTTTTAATAAAAGTGAAACTTAACTTTTATAACTACATGTGATTTTTTTTATTTTTAAGATTTATTTGTATATTTGAGACAGAGTGAGAGAACATAAGTGGGAATGGCAAAGGGGGAGAAAATCTGAAGCAGACTTCATGCTGAGTGGAGCTCCAATGTGGGGCTCAATTTCACAGCCCTGAGATCACAGTCTGAGCTGAAACCAAGAGTCAGTTGCTTAACCGACTTTGCCACCCAGGCATCCATCCCGGTGATTTATTTTCTTACTCTTTGTTAGATATCTATTAATTATGTGTGTATATGTATTTATATTTCTATACTTGCCACCCCTATTCTCAGGTTCAGAAAGGATTTTTCATGACTTGCTTTCCACCAAATTAAAATTATAGAATAGTTGCTATATCCAAAAGAATATAATGTAGGGTATAGAGCATAATGAAATGAAAACTTGTACATCTGCTACTCAGTTTAGAGCATTTAGAGCAGTTTAGAGCTACTCAAAATTAGAACATTACTTAACATTTGCATTATAGGGATCCCAGAAAGAAAAGAGAGAGAAAGAGGGACAGAAAATGTATTTGAAGAAATAATAGCTAATGACTCCCCACATCTGGGAAAGGAAACAGAAATCCAGATCCAGGAGGTACAGAGAGCCCCCAGTAAAATCAACACAGGGACGTCCACATCAAGACACATAGTATTTAAAATGGCAACAAGTAGTGATAAGGGGAGAATTTTAAAAGTAGGAAGAGAAAAAACAGCCACGTAGAAGGGAAACCGCATAAGGCTGTCAGCTGGTTTTTCATCAGAGACTTTGCAGACCAGAAGAGAGTGGCATGATATATTCAAAGTGCTGAAAGGAAAAAACTAGCTAGTGAAACAGTATAGAGAACCCAGAAATGGACCCTAACCTCTATGGTGAACGAATCTTCGACAAAGCAGGAAAGAATATCCAATGGAAAAAGGACAGTCTCTTCAACAAATGGTTTTGGGAAAATTGGACAGCCACATGTAGAAGAATGAAACTGTACCATTTTCTTACACCATACACAGATATAAACTCAAAATAGATGAAAGACCTAAATGTGAGACCGAAATCCATCAAAATCCTAGAGGAGAACACAGGCAGCAACCTCTTCAACCTCAGCTGCAGCAACTTCTTGGTAGATGTCTCCAAAGTGAAGGGAAACAAAAGCAAAAATGAACTCTTAGGACTTCATCAAGATAAAAAGCTCTGTACAGCAAAGGAAACAGTCAACAAAAAAGGCAGCCTACTAAATTAGAGAAGATATTTGCAAATGACATACCAGATGAAAGACTAGTATTGGTGGCACCTGGGTGACTCTGTTGGTTGAGCCTCTGCCTTTGGCTCAGGTCATGATACCAGGGTCCTGGGATTGATCCCTGCATCAGGCTTCCTGCTCATGGAGGCCTGCTTCTCTCTCTTCCCACTCATGCTCTGTCTCAAATAAATAAATAAATAATCTTTAAAGGGGGGGGGGCCTAGTATCCAAGATGTATAAAGAACTTACCAAACTCAACACCCAAAAAACAAATAATCCAGTCAAGAAATGGGCAGAAGACATGAACGGACATTTCTCCTCCGTCTCCTCCTATGCTATGAACAGACATACGAATAGCTAACAGACACATGAAAAAATGTTCAACATTACTTGGCATCAGGGAAATACAAATTAAACTAATGAGACACCATCTCACATCAGTCAGAATGGCTAAAATCAACAAGTCAGGAAACAAGAAATGTTGGCAAGGATGCGGGGAAAGGCGAACCCTCTTATGCTGTTTGTGGGAATGCAAACTGGTTCAGCTACTGTGGAAAACAGTATGAAGGTTCCTCAAAAAGTTAAAAATAGAGCTCCCTTATGACCCAGCAATTGCACTACTAGGTGTTTATACCAACGATACAAATGTAATGATCCAGAGGGACACATGCACCCCAATGTTTATAGCAGCAATGTCCACAATAGCCAAACAATGGAAAGAACCTAGATGTCCATCAACAGATGAATGGATAAAGAAGATGTGGTACAGGGGCGCCTGGGTGGCTCAGTGGGTTAAAGCCTCTGTCTTTGGCTCATGTCATGATCTCAGGGTCCTGGGATTGAGCCCCACATTGGGCTCCCTGCTCAGCAAGGAGCCTGTTTCCTCCTCTCTCTCTCTCTCTGCCTGTCTCTGCCTACTTGTGATCTCTCTCTCTATGTCAAATAAATACAATCTTTAAAAAAAAAAAAAGATGTGGTACACACACACACACACACACACACCCCACAATGGAATATTACTCAGCCATCAGAAGGGATGAATACTTACCATTTACATTGATGTGGATGGAACTGCTACAGGGTATTATGCTGAGCAAAACCAGTCAGTCAGAGAAAGACAGTTATGTGGTTTCACTCATATATGGAATATAAGAAACAGTGCAGAGGACCATAGGGGAAAGGAGGGAAAACTGAATGGGAAGTCTCAGGGAGGGAGACAAACCATGAGAGACTCTTAACCATAGGAAACAAACTGAGGGTTACTGGAGTGGAGGTGGGTGGGGGGATGGGGTAGTTGGGTGATGGGCATTAAGGAGGGCACATGATGTGATAAACACTGGGTGTTATATGCAACTGATGAATTATTGAAGTCTACATCTAAAACTAATGATTTACTATATATATTGGCTAGTTGAATTTAAATTTAAAAAAAAAAAAAACAGCCAAGAACACTCTTTCTAGCAAGGCTATCATTCAGAACAGAAAGAGAGTTTCCCAAACAAAAATGAAAGGAATCCATGATCAGTAAACCAGCCCTACAAGAAATATTAAATGGGAGTCTTTGAGTGGAAAGGAAAGATCATAAACAGGATTAAGAAAAGTAAGCACCAAAGTGGTGAAATTATTTCTATAAAAATCAGTCAGGGGATTAACAGAATAAAAGGATGTAAAGTATGATACCATATACCTAAAGCATGGTGGGTGGTGGATAGTAAAGAATGGGTTTAAACTTAGGTGACCATCAACTTAATATAGACTGCTATGTGCCTAAGAGGTTATATACAAACCTAATGGTTTGTATATAAACAAATCAGAAACCAGTAATAAATATACACAAAAATAAAGAGAAAGGAATCCAAGTATATGGCTCAAGAAAGCCAGCAAATCATAAGAAAGCAAGAGAAGAAGAGAGGAAAATGGCAATAAGTACATAGCTACCAATAATTACTTTGGATATAAAGGGACTAAACACTCAAAAGACATAGGGTGACAGAATGCACAAAAAGCAAGACCCATTTATATGCTGCCTATAGGAGAGTCATTTCAGACCTAAAGAACACATGCAAATTGAAAGGGAAGGGATAGGGAAGCATTTGTCATGAAAGTGGAAGTGAGAAGAAAGCCAGGGTAGCAATACTTATGTTGGACAAAATGGACTTTAAAACAAAGAAGGTAACAAGAGACTAAGGACACTACATAATCATCAAGGGAATAATCCAACAAGATTTAACAATTGTAAGTATTTATGATGAGAGCACTCGGGTACATAAAGCAACTAACAACAAATATAAAGGAAGTAATCAATAATCATACAATAATAGTGGGGGACTTTAACACCCCACTTACATCAATGGATATATCATCCAAACAGAAAATCAATAAGGAAATAGTGGCTTTGAATGACACATTGGACCAGATGGAACTGATAGATACATTCAGAACATTCTATCCTAAAAGAACAGGATACACATTCTTTTGAAGTCCACATGCATGGAACACTCTCCAGAATGTATCACATATTAGGCCACAAAACAAGTCTCAACAAATTAAAAAAGCTGAAGTCATACCATGCATCTTTTCTAACCACAGTGCTATGATACTAGAAATAAACCACCAAAAAAATTTTTTTTAAATAAAAATATCTGGGAAAAAATGCAGATACATGGAGGTTAAATAACACACTACTAAACACTGAATGGGTCAACCAAGAAGTCAAGGAGGAAATAAAAAATACATGGAGGCAAATGAAAACAAAAACACAATGGTCCAGAATCTTTGCAATGCAGCAAAAGTTGTTTTAAGAGGGAAGTTTATAGGAATATAGGCCTACCTCAAGAAGCAAGAAAAATTTCAAACAACCTAACCTTATACCTTAAAGAGCTAGAAAATGAACATATGAAACTCAAAACCAGTAGAAGGAAGGAAATAATTAAGACTAGAACAGAAATGAATGAAATAGAAACTAAAAACAACAGAACAGATCAAGAAACCAGGAGCTTGTTCTTCAAAAAGATAAATGAAATTGAGAAACCTTCAGCCAGGCTCAATAAAAAAAAGGGGGGGAGGGGTACTTAGCAAAATCAGAAATTGAAGAGGAAAAATTACAGAAATACAAAGGACTATAAGAGAATATTATGAAAAATTATGTGCAAACAAATTGGACAGTCTGCAAGAAATGGATAAATTCCTAGATACATATAACCTCCCAGTGCTGAATCAGGAAGAGATAGAAAGTTCAAACAAACCAATTACCAGCAATGAAATTGAATCAGTAATAAAATACTCCCAAGGAAAAAAAAGTCCAGGACCAGACAATTTCACAGGTGAATTTTACCAAACAGTTAAAGAAGAGTTAATACCTATTCTTCTCAAACTATTCCTCAACACAGAAGAAGAGGGAAAGCTTCCAAATTGATTCTGTGAAGACAGCATTACTGATACCAAACCAGATAAGGACACTACAAAAAGAGAACTACCGGCAAGTATTTCTCATGGACATAGACACAGTAATCCTCAACAAAATATTAGCAAATTCAACAATACATGAAAAAAATCATTTACCACGATCAAGTAGTATTTATTCCTGGGATGCAGGGGTGCTTCAATATCCACAAATCAGTCAACGTGATACTTCACATCAACAAGAGAAAGGATAAAAAATGTCAGTAGATGCAGAAAAAGCATTTGACAAAGCACAACGTCCATTCATGACAAAAACTCTCAATAAAGCAGGCTTAAGAGGAACATATCTCAGCATATATAAGAGGCCATATATGGGAAAACCGAGAGCTAGCATCATACTCAACAGTGAAAAACTGAGAACTTTTCCCTTAAGAACAGGAACAAGGCAAGGATGTCCACTCTCACCACTTTTATTCAACTTAGTATTGGAAGTCCTAGCCACAACAACAAGACAAGAAGAAGAAATAAAAGGCATCCAAATTGGTAAGAAGTAAAACTTTTACTCTTTGCAGATGACATGATTCTATGTATAGAAAACCATAAAGATTCCACCAAAAAACTACTAGAATTGATAAATGAATTCAGTAAGGTCATGGGATACAAAATCAATATACAGAAGTCCTTTGCATTTCTATACACTAATAATGAAGCAACGGAAAGAGGAATTAAGAAAACAGAATTACACCAAATTTATTACATTAAAAATAATAAAATACCTAGGAATAAACTTAACCAAGGAGGTGAAAGGCTGGTACTCTGAAAACTATAATACACTGGTGAAAGAAATTGGAGATGACATAATGCAATAGATAGACATTCCACCCTTTGGAGTAGAACAGATATTGTTAAAATGGCTGTACTACCCAAAGCAACCTACAGATTTGGTGCAATCCCTGTCAAAATACCAATAGGATTTTTCTAGAACAAATAATCCTAAAATTTGTATGGAACCACAAAAGACCCTGAATAGCCAAAGCAATCTTGAAGAGGAAGAACAAAACTGGAGGTATCAAAAACCCAGATTTTAAGATATGCTACAAAGTTGTAGTACTAAAAATGGTGTTGTCTGGCACAGAAATAAGACACATAGATCAATGGAACAGAATAGAAAACCCATGGGGAGCCTGGGTGGCTCAGTCAGTTGAGTGTCTAACTCTTGATATAGGCTCAGGTCATGATTTCGGGGTCCTGGGATTGAGCCCCATGTCAGGTTCCATGCTCAGCAGGGAGTCTGCTTGAGGATTTTCCTCCCTCTGCCCCTCCTCCCACTTGTGCACACACACATGCTCTCAGAGACACACTCTCTCTCAAATAACTTAAAAAAAAAAAACCTTATATATAACTCAACACCCCCAAAAATAAATAATCCATTAAAAAATGGGCAGAAGACATAAATAGACATTTCTCCAACAAAGATACACAGATGGCCAACAAACCCAGGAAAGGATGATCGTCATTCATCATGAGAGAAATGGAAATCAAAATCACAAATGATAGATCACCTCACACCTGTCAGACTGGCTAAAATCAACAAGGAACAACGAGTGTTGGCAAGGATGTGGAGAGAGGGGAACCCTCTTGCAGTGTTGGTGGGAATGCAAACTGGTGTAAGCCACTCTGGAAAATAGTACGGAAGTTCCTCAGAAAGTTAAAAACAGAATTACCCTGTCATCCAGCAATTGGACTGTTAGGTATTTACTACCCAAAGAATATGAAAACACTAATTCACAAGGATACATGCAGCCCTATCTTTATTGCAGCACTATCTATGATATTCAAATTACGGAAGCAGCCCAAATGTCCATCAATAGATGAATTGTCCATCAATAGATGAATAAAGAAGATGTAATGTTTTATACAATGGAGTATTATTCAGCTAGGAAAACAAATGGAATCTTGTCATTTGCACCAACATGAATGGATCTAGAGGGTATGATGCTAAGTGAAATAAGTCCGTCAGAGAAAGACAAATACCATATGATCTCACTCGTAGAATTTAAGAAACAAAAGAAATGAACATGTTAAAAAGGAGATAAACAAAAATAATAGATTTCACTATAGAGATCAAGCTGGTGGTTACCAGACGGAAGATAGGTGGGGGAATGGGTGAAATAGAAGGGGGTTAAGAGTATACTTCTGATAAGCACTGAGTAATGTATAGAATTGTTGAATCACTATATTGTACACCAGAAACTCATGTAATACTGTATGTTAACTATACTGAAATTAAAATTAAGAAAAAAAAAAGAATTAGAACATTATTGAAACTTTGAAGTCCCCGTGTGAGCCTTTCCCAATTATGTTGTCCCCCTTTCTTTTCCCTCAGTAACACTGCCCTTAATTATGTTTGTATTTTCTTTATAGTGTTGGTAATTATGTATGTATCCCTAGATGTTGTTTAGTTTTGCATATTTTTGAGAGACAGTGTAATGTCAGGGGTCTAAGAGCACAGATTCTCATGACAGGTGGTATGCCATTATGTGATTAGGGCATATTACTTCTCCATGCCTGTTACTTTTTGTATGAAATAGAGATTAAAAATAGAATTTACCTGGGGCACCTGGGTGGCTCAGTTGGTTGGGTGTCCAACTCTTGTTTTTGGCTCAGGTTGTGATCTCAAGGTTGATCAAACCCCAGGTCAGGGACTGTGCTCAGCAGGGAGTCTGCTTGTCCCTCAACCTCTGTCTCTCCCATCTTTCTCTCCTGTATCTCTATTTCTGTCTGTCTCTCTATCTAAAATAAATAAATAAATAAATAAAATTTGAAAAAAAAAATAGAATTTACCTGATAGGGCTGTTATAAGGATTAAGCAAGTCATTATATATGCGTAGTGCACAGTGTACAGTGCCTGTTACACAGGCAGTATTGTCTGAGTGTTAGTTGTTAATATCTATATAAAGGAATCATAACATAAGCAATTTGCTTCGCTCCTCCTTCAACATTGTGAGAGTCATCCATGTTATATGCTGTAAATCATTCATTTTTACTTCTTTTTTCTCGATTAGTTTAAAAAAAGATTTTATTTATTTGGCACAGAGAAAGAGACAGAGAGAACTAGCAGGAGGAGGGCAGAGAGAGAGGGAGAAGCAGACTCTCCGTTGAGTAGGGAGCCTGACTTGAGGCTCAGTCCCAGGACCCTGGGATGGTGACCTGAGCTGAAGGCAGACGCTTAACCAACTGAGCCACCCAGGTGCCCCTGAGATTTATTTTTTATTGAGGTATCATTTTTACTTCTGGATAGTATTCCAGTGTGTGAATGTTCTGTATTTTTTCTGTGAATAGATAATTAGATTCTAATGTTATTGTTCTTTTACTGTTACTAACCACAAAGAATGCTACACAGACATTATGTTGTACGCCTTTCTGTGCATGTGTCTAAGAGTTTCTCAGGGATGTATACCTAGAAGTGGAATTGCTGAGTTGTAAAGATTTGTGTGTCTTCAACTTCCCTACACAATGCCAAATTACTTTTCAAAATGGTTGCACCAATTTGTACTCCTATTAAGGAAATAAGAATGAATGGCTGTTGCCTCATATCTTATTGTTTGATTCTTTAATATTTGCTAAACTGGTAGCGGTAAAATGACATAAGGTGTTTTGATTGTCATGTTCCTGATTACTACTGAGGTTGAGCATTTTCATGTATTCATTGGTCATTTCTGTAACTTTGTAAAATACTTATAGTACATTTTGCTCATTTTCCATTGATACTCTATTTTAAACTGGTAATTTGATTTGCTTGTTTTTTAGAAGTCTTTAAATGTCAGGATACTAATATTTTGTTTATGTATGGCATATATTCTCTTAATTTATGGCATGTCTTTCATTTTCAGATGGATGATTTTTTGTAAACATTTACAGATTAGAGAAAATTCTTTTGTTAGGTTAGTGTCTTGTTTGGGGTATATGTATAAAATATAGTTTCCAGAATCCTTAATTCATACTTTAAAAAAGTGAGGCTTTTGCAGTCTTACTGTTTAGTTCATTCCAATGTAAATAACCACTATAGAAAAACTCTTGGATTGTTATAGAGTTAGTGGTCAATAGTTTTATTAAAACTTTTTTATATTAAAATAATCCAATTGTATAACCATAAAGCTAACTACATATGCCATGTTGATAAGCCATTGTTAGAAATTATACCTTTTGTGCCATTAATTCTTGGTCTTTTTAATTTTATTACGTTTTTCCAATAGATAAGACCATTTTCAGCCGTGGCTCACCATTTGAAACAATTATTGTTCCTTACTCTGTATTAGAGAATTTTGTTTGTTTTAAGACATAATAGTGTTATGCCTTATGTGACTGAACTGGCCATTGAAGATGATTCTTCTAGGAATTTTAACCTCCTTTGTTGTTGAGTATAACAAGATGAACCTTTGCTTACCAGTTAAGTTTTTCTTAGAAAGCTTTCCTTTATTTGGAGTTTTATTTTGCCATTTTTTACTTGTGGTGTCTTTAGGGAGCATTTAGGAGCTGATCCTGTAATTATTTGTCTCTTCCCTTTAATGCGGGCTTCCTGTGGTTAGGGACAGTTATTTCTTATTTCTTTTTCTTTCTTTCTTTTTTTTTTTTAAGTGGGTTCCAAGTGGGTTGAACTCAACAACCCTAAGATCAAGACCTGAGGTGAGATTGAGGGTTGGACGCTTAACCAGCTGAGCCACCCAGGTGCCCCAGGGACAGTTATCTCAACAATCTGTAAGCTTGCACATGAAACTCCTACTGTAGTACCATTCACACAGTAGATACCTGAAATTTAATATCTCTTCTTGTTCTTTGTTCTTTCCTATGTAGAGCAAATTACTGTATGTACATGTAATCCTTCATTACTCTATACATATGGTGTTGAAGAAATTTGTTTATTTTGTCAAGCATGAGGTTAATTACCATGAAAAGTATGACAGTTCAGCTGATTTTTTGATCATTGTAGATAAGACTTCCTATTTGAAACAGTTGAGCTGTTACTTTTAGAAAATTTGTCTTTTTCAGCATTAGTAATGGAATCTCATACACCTGTCTCCTATTGGAACAGCCTCAATGTGATTTCAACAGATTTTATCAGTGAATACTGTGTTTTCTAGAGCTGTTACAGAAATAAGATTCAGGAGCACTTCTACTCTTAACCATCTGGATCCAGTTCACCATCATCTACAGCATTGCTTAATAGTAGCCTCTGATTGTTGTCTCCCTGGCTTCCTTCTTGTTCTTATCAACCCATTCTTCATTTTTGTTTTTTAAGTGAACAGTTCAGTGGTATTTAGCACATTCACAATGTTGTACAGCCACCACCTCTGTTTAGTTCCAAAACACTTTTTTTAAAGTATAATTAGCATATAGTGTTAGATTAGTTTCAGGTGTACAGTATACTGACTCAGCAATTCCATACAGTACTCATTGCTCATTATGTTAAGGGTGCTTTTTTTTTTTTTCAGATTGATTTATTTATTTGAGAGAGAGAGAGAGAGAGGGAGAGGGAGAGGATCCCCAAGCAAACTCCTTACTGAGCTCAGAGTCCAAGGCGGGGCTCAATCCCACCACCCAGAGAGTGTGACCTGAGCTGAATCTAAGAGTCCCACGTTTATCCCATGATGAGTGTACTCTTAATTCCTTTATCTGTTTCACCCATTCCCCCCCCACCTCCCGTCTGGCTTTTTTTGTTTCTTGTCTTTTTTCTTCGTTTGTTTTGTTTCTTAAATCCCACATATGAGTGAGATCATATGGTATTTGTGTTTCTCTGACTGACTTATTTCACTTAGCTTTATGTCCTATAGGGCTCATGTTTTTGCAAATGGTTAAAATCTCATTCTTTTTTTTATGACTGAGTAGTATTCCATTGTATAAATATACCACATCTGTATCCATTCATCTGTTCATGGACACTTGGGTTGCTTCCCTGTCTTGGCTATTGAAAATAATGCTGCAGTAAACCTAAGGGTGCAGGTATCTTTTTTGAATTAGTGTTTTTGTTTTCTTTGGGTAAATAAAAAAAATTTTTTTTTCATTTTCTTTGGGAATTATTGGATCATATGGTAACTCCATTTTAAACATCTTAAGGAAACTCCATACTCTTTTTCCACTGTAGGCTGTACCAGTTTATCTGCAAGACTCACTTGAGAAACTGAGGATTACTGGGGGGTGGGAGGGTAGGGTAGGGTGGATGGGTTATGGACATTGGGGAGGGTTTGTGCTATGGTGAATGCTGTGAAAGGTGTAAGCCTAATGATTCACAGACCTGTACCCCTGGGGCAAAAAAAAAAAAAGACTCACTTGAGACCTAAAGACACATGCAGATTGAAAGTGAAGGGGTGAACCCATGAAGCAAATAATACATTATATGTTAATATATTTTAAAAAAAGTGAAGGGGTGAAAAAACATTTACAACGCAAATAGAAGTGCAAAGAAAGCTGGGGTTGCAGTACTTATATAAGCAAAATAGAACTTAAAACAAAGAATGTAACAAGATACAAAGAAGGACACTGTGTAATCAGAAAGGGAACAGTCCAACAAAAGGATATAACAATTGTAAACTTTTATACACCCACATGGGAGCCCCTAAATACAAAAAGCAACTATTAACAGATATACAGGAAGAAATCGACAGTAATACAATAATAGTAGCGGAATTTAACACCCCGCTTAAATCTATGAATAGATCATCCAGATAGAAAATCAACAAGGAAACAGTGGCTTTGTTTTTTGGGTTTTTTTTGTCCTTTTTATTTATTTATTTATTTTTAAAGATTTCATTTATTTATTTGACAAATCACGAGCCGGCAGAGAGGCAGGCAGAGAGAGGGGGAAGCAGGCTCTCCACTGAGCAGGGAGCCGATGCGGGACTCAGTCCCAGGACCCTGGGATCATGACCTGAGCCGAAGGCAGAGGCTTAACCCACTGAGCCACCCAGGCGCCCTGTCCTGTTTATTTTTTAAAGGCTTTATTTTTTTAAAGTAATTTCTACACCCAATGTGAGGCTCAAACCTAAAACCCTGAGATCGAGTGGCATGCTTTACTGACTGAACCAGCCAGGTGCCCAGTGGCTTTAACAACACATTGGACCAGATGGATCCAATAGATATATTCACAATATACCATGCAAAAGCAGCGGAATACATATTCTTTTCAAGTGCACCTAGAACATTCTGTAGAGCAGATCATGTTAGGTCCCAAAACAAATCTCAACAAATTCACAAAAACTGAAATCCTATCATACATCTTTTCTGACCAGAATGGTATGAAACTAGAAATCCATCACCAGGAAAAAAAAAAACAAACAAACCTGGAAAGAACACAAATAAGTGAAGTCTAAATAACATGCTATAAACAATGAATGGTTCAACCATGAAATCAAAAAGGAAATCTTCAGTCCATTCTTAACCCAGCAGCCAAACACAAAGCATAAGTTCTAGTTAGAACCTTCCAATGGCTTCCTGTTTCTCTCAGAAGAAAAAATCCAAGTGTTTAGACTGCAAGACCCTATATTTCTTTGCCCTATGTAACCTATCTGGTCTCACCTCTCCTAGTCTGTTGTTTCATTTCTCACTGAACACACTGACCTCTTTTCTGTTTGTCAGATACTCTAGGCAAGCCACCCCCTCAGGAGATTGCACTGATTTTCTTTTTCTGGAATTCTCATCCTACTCACATGGCTCCCTTTTTTACCTCCTTCAGTTCTTTGCCTCATCTATTACTTTCTTAACTTAAAACTTTATCCCTGCCTCCAGCACTTCTAATCCCCCTCTTAACCCTGTTCATCTTTTTCTGCATAGCGTTTACCATCTTCTAACATACAAGTCAGTGGTGTGCTAGTAAGTGTTTCACTACTAGTTCTCTGAGTGTAGTTATGATGGTTGTTATTTCTGTTTGTGGTAATGAGTAAGGTGAAAGTGACACAACGAAGATGTGCATCAACATTCACTGATGTGTCAGTCGCGTGATAAACTTCTTTACTGAATTGGATAATAGTTTTCACCTACTAGAAGATTATGTTCTCAATTTTTTTGTGCTATTCATAATGTGATGGTTATAGATACCACACATTTTTTAGTTTAGTCAACATTTTCTCCAGCAGTTTCTTAGATCTAGACCATCACAAAACATTCAATATATGATCGGTAGTTTTTGCCAAGTTCCATGGTAAAAATACTGCCACCATGGTCAGTTTCAAGCCACAAACATGAAGTCCGTGAACATGATGTTATGTACAGATGTACAATAACCCAGCATTACGTAGCTCTTCTACCACACAGATATAAAATCATAAATAACTTCAGCAGCATAGATAATAAAACATAGTAAAATGATTAGGAAGTGATGAGTTTTTAGTATCTATTGACTTTGTTTTAAAATAACTTAGTTATATTTTTACATACTTTTTAAATAAAAGCTGTGCTTAACACCTGGTTTGCAAACTTGCAAAGAGTGAAATAGACAATGAATAAATGAAAATTTATCATTTGCTCTTACCACTCAGCACACCTCTGTAAATAATTGGCCTATTTATTATCTATCTCCTTCATAGGGGCAGGGCTTTTGTTCTGTATTGTTTATTGTTGCATGGGATGGTAGGTAGTCAATCAGTATGTGTTGAATACATTTTAATGAAAATATTTGAGGCTTTTTATATATAAATTAAAATTGACATAAATGCCTGTACTAGGTGCTGAGTGAAACAAATCTTGTCTTTAAAGAAATGTGAAGCCTTTTTTCTCTTTTCAAATATGAAGTTTTGATTATAACAAGCATATAAATCTTATTTTTCTGAATTATTAGATCTAAAACCATGCTGCTCTGAAAAGGACAGAAAGACTTTCAGATTTGTCTTGCTTAGAGTAAGATATTATGTGATCACTTTATTTTTTTACTTATTTTTAAAGACTTAATTTTTAAAGAGATTTTATTAGAGAGAGAAAGCACAAGTCAGGGGACAGCAGAGAGAGAAGGAGAAGTAGACTCCTTGCTGAGGGGGACCCCCCCCCCCAAGATGATGTGGGCCTTGATCCCAGGACCTGAGATCATGACCTCGGATCATAACCTGAGCTGCAGGCAGACCCTTAACTGACCGAGCCACTCAGGTGTCCCTTAAAGACTTTATTTTTAAGTAATCTCTACACCCAAACTGGAACTCAAACTTACTACCCTGAGATCAAGAGTCGCATGCTCTACTGACTGAGCCAGCCAGGCACTCTGATCCCTTTTTAATAAAAAGAAATAAATAAAAGTATATGTGTAGAAAAGAAAAAAAAAACCTATAGTATCAGTCGCAGTTTTTCCTTCCTTCCTTCCTTTTCTTCCCTTTCCTTCCTTCTCTTTCTAAAGGTTTTATTTATTTCTCAGAGAGCACACTCACAAGCAGGGGGAGCAGCAGGCAGAGCAGGCAGAGGGAGAAGCAGGCTCCCCGCTGAGCAAGGTGCCTGATGTGGGACTTGATCTGAGGACCCTGGGGTCATGACCTGAGCTGAAGGCAGCTGCTTAACCAACTGAGCCAGCCATCTAGGTGTCCCAGTGGCAGTTTTTTCTGCTTAGTGGGATTATAGGCCATTTGTATTTCATTCTTTGGACTTTTCAGGTTTTTTGTGCTCTTTACAAGTAACATTTGTTATTTCTTTGGTAAATTACTTTAAAAGCAAGTTTCATTATCATACGATGGTGTAGTATTTTAGTTGAAAGAAGACAAAAGTAAAATGTTACAATTAGAAAATACAGTGTGGGGGTGCCTGGGTGGCTTAGTTGTTAAGTGTCTGCCTTTGGGTCAGGTCATGATCCCAGGGTCCTGGGATCGAGCCCCAAATTGGGCTCCCTGCTCTGCGGGAAGCCTGCTTCTCCCTGTCCCTCTCCCCTGCTGGTGTTCTCTCTTTTGCTGTATTTCTCTCTGTCAAATAAATAAAATCTTTAAAAAGAGAAAAAGAAAAAGAAAAGAAAATACAGTGTGAAGAAACAAAGAGAAATGACAAGGCCACAGCTTATTTGAAAGGCTTGATTTTCATAGGATTTTTTAGGGAGGTGGGAGATGAGGCCAGAAAAAGGTTGGGTTCAAATTGTAGAGGCTCCTGAATGCCAGACTCACAAATTAAACTGTAGGATCTTCAACAGTTTTTGAACACAATCAAGGATGAGTTTTAGGAATACTAATTTGGCATAACCATGTAGGAAGATTAGAGGAAAGAGTGCTTAGAGTTCAGGGGTTGTTGCAGAAGTTCATGGATAATGTGATCCCCCTCCCCCCCCAAACAGGGCTGTTAGGAATAGGAAGAGATGACTGAATGCTAGAGATACTGATACTTTCATCCAGTAGCATCAGTTGATGGACTGGGTATAGAAGAATTATGGAAAAGTGTCAGAGATGAACCTAGAGTTTGTTGTCATTTTAAAGCTTTGATGGATGTAAAAATGCTATGTAGAAATAGGGAAATCAGGAAGAAGAGCTTGTATGCAAGGAAGATAAATTTGATTTGGACACATCTTGAGTTGGAGCTGGAAGTACAAGAAGGGAATTCACACACAAAAAAATCAGGGCTAGATCTTAACTCTCTATGGAAAAAAATACATATATACATATATAATTATGCTTAAAATTAGTTGACTTTAACTCATTAAAAAAATCTCAGTTCAGCATATGATCTTTGAATTCAAAGAAGGAAAGAGAGATCTGCAAACTTAAATATTGACAGGTACATTTAAATTTTGTTAATAAGGTGAATTACATGGATTTTTTAATATTAGCTAACTGCATTTCTTAGAAAAACTCCTTGTGGTGTTGATGTATTATCCTTTTAATGTTTAGTTCGATTTGCTAAATTTTTGTTTAGAATTGTTGCATGTATGCTCATGAAAGGTACTTCTCTCTAGCTTACTTTTTTAATAATGTTTTTATTTGGTTTGGGTATCAGTAATGTTAGCCTGATAGGGGAATTTGAAAATATTCCCTCTTCAACTTTTTGGGAGAGTTTATACAGACTGGTATTTCTTAAATGTTTGGGAGAATTCTGTAATGAATCCACTTAGCCTAGGAATTGTCTTTGTGGAAAGGTTCTTAACTATTAATTCAATTTCATTAATAGGTTAGGTATAGGTGTTTAGGTTATCTATTTCTTCTTGAGTAAGCTGTGGTAGTTTGGGTCTTGCAAGGTATTTTTCCATGTTTTCCATGAATTTATTAGTGTAAACTTGTTCATAATATACCTTTATTATCTTTTTTTAATGTCTCCAGAATCTAGAATAGTGATACCTCTTTCATTCTTGATATCGGTCATTTGTGTCTTTCCGGAATTACTGTGGCTACAGGTTTATCAGTTTAATTAATCTCAAAGGATCAGCTTTTGGTTTCCTATTCTGTTTTCCTACTTTACTACTTTCTGTTCTGATCTCTACTAGTTCCTTTTTTTTCCTGTTTACTTTGCATTTCTTTGCCCCTTTAGTTTCTGTTGGTGGAAGCTGAGAACATGGATTTAAGTAAGACCTTTTTTAAAAAAAATACGGACATTTACTGCAGGGTTTCTCAGTAGTGGCACTATTGACATTTTAAGCTGAATAATGTTTTGTTGTGAGGGCTGTCCTGTGCATTATAGGACATTTGGCAGTATCCCTGGTCAATACCCATTGGATGCCTATAGCACCCCCTGGCAACAACCAAAAATATTTCCAGATATTGCCGAATGTGTCCACATGGGCGATGAGTGTCCCTGAATGAGAACCACTGGTTTAGTGCCATAAATTTCTAGGTAGTGCTTTTGTGGCATCCTGTAAGTTTTTATATATTGTGTTTTCATTTAGTTCAGAATACTTTCTGAATTCCCTTTTCATTTGTACTTTTATCCATGGGCTGTTTTGAAGTGTAGTTTCCAAATACTTGGTGATTTAGTTCTCTTGTGGTCAGAGATCATACTTTGTATGATTTGAACCCTTTTTTAATTTTCGACATGTTTATGGCCCAGAATGTGGTGTTTGTAAACATTCCACATGCACTTGAGAAGAATGTATATTCTGTTATCATTGAATAGAAGAATTCTATAAGTGTCAATCAGGTCATGTTGGTTGATACTGTTGTTCAAGTTTTGCTGTTTACATCCTTGCTGATTTCTGCTTATTCTGTTGATATTTCTGTTGATTATTGAGAAGGGAATATATAGCCATTCCAGCTTTACTTTGACTATTATTAATGTGGTGTATTGTCTTCTGTCCTTTTACTTTCAACCTATTTGTGTCTTTATGTTTAAAGTGGGTTAATTGTAGGCAGCATATAATTGGATCTTGGAGTTTTATCCATTCTTAAGAACTGGTTGATCTGTTTGACTACTGGGGAGCTAGTATCACTGCTTAAGGTACTGTCTCCCCTAACAGGCATGTTCCTGATCTCATGGGGGAACATGTAGAGATGGGGGTCAACTTGGTGGACAGGATGGAGGGCTACTGCATTCTCCTCAACTGTGCCTGCCTGGGACCAGGCAGGTACACGTGAAGGCAGGGCAACCCTCTGGGGACCCTGAAGGGAGCCAACAGCGGTGCCTGAGAAAGGTGGGACTTTTGGAATCTTGACTTGTACTGTTGCTGACCAATCATAACCTTCAGTGGCCTTAGTGTTCTGCTAAACGAGGTGTTAACCTATTAGTTCTCAAGTTGTGGAAGATCCAGCGGTGGATCCCAGGAAAGGAGCTCAGCACAGTGACTGTTTACCATCTAGAATGTATGGCTGTATTAGTCCATACTGGCCAGTTATGTGGTGTGTGCACCTCTGTTTATCATGTTTGAGTATTCTGGGTTTAATTCCAATTACTGCATCCTAATTCCTATTAGGAAAGAAGAGGAAAATAAAGAGATCATCACAGAAAAAGTTTTCACTTACGATGATTGCCTGTGGTTGCTCTGACCTCTCCCCTGAGCGTCAAGGCTTACACACACCTGTACTTCAAAGCCCTGTTAACAACCCCCTCAACTTCAGTAGTTCAGTTCACAGAGACCCAAAACTTAGGAGTCACATTTGGATTTCTTTCTCTTCCCCACCTTCTATAGAAGTCAGTCACCAATTCCTGCTGTTGACTTTTCTCACAAAGAGAATCCTGTTGATTCAGCAAAGCTGAGGTTATTAAACTAACTTCAACAAGGGAAAGCACTACTTTGACAGAGTCTTGGTAGTTGGGGGAAGTTAGGAAAGGGTATTTCTAGGGTTTTGAGATTGGGATTCACATGGTTTAAGGCACGTCCTTCAAGATGGGGAACTGGTTGGGGTGGGCAAAGTTTGTGACATGGTATTTGGAATTAGTGGACATAATAAGAAAAGGCTCTTGAAGTAATTTGTTATCCTGTCAGGAGAGCTCTTTGCCCTGACGCACACACTGTTTGCCCAGATAAGTTTGTTTGTAAGAATTTCGTGAAGCAAACAGTAAAGCTGATTACTGGTTTAGTCTTAACAATCCTGGGCAAAAAAAATTTCCTGGGGCATAGTTATATCATGTTGACTCAGTTCTCTCTGCTACTCTTACTTTTAAACTTTTCTTTAGTCCTCTTTTCTCTTTTTTTCTTTATTTTTTTTAGTCCCCTTTTTTCTACCTACACTGCTACCACTGCCCCAGTTCAAGCTCTCATCATAACTTGTCTAGAGTATTTAAAATGCCTTATAACTCATCTGTAGTCTTTTGCCCTCAGATTTGTTTTCCATACTGCCACCAAAGTAACGTAACCATTGCAACTCTGACACTGATGTGTGTAAAAACCTTTTAGTGGCTTCTGGTTGTCTGTAAGATAAAATCAGCATCTGATCCTTGTCTGCACTCTTTTTGTATTGTCCAGCATTCGATTTCCTGCATCTGTATGTTTGTTGATGCTGTTGCTCCACCTGGAATATCTCTTCCTTCCTACTGTATGTGGCTAATTTTTGTTATTCCTTTGAAAAGTTAAGTTGGTTGATATCTCCTATAGGAAATGTTTCCTGAACCTAGACTGTGCTTCGAGAACATACTATGTATAATGCTATTATTACATTCAGCATATTGTGCAGAAATTACCTTTTATGAGGGGAGAGAGCCACCTAAAGGCAAGTTGTCTTATTAATTTCTGTATCCACTAGCATCTGCAATAGGGCCCAGCACATAGTAAGTTCTGTTTTTACTGACCCAACAAATTGGGTCAGAAGGGGAGGACTTAAAGACTTAAGGGGAGATAAGAGGTGATGATTTAGCTTTAAATTGATGTATTTGAGACAACATCAATGCACCCAGATAGAGAAATTTAAATATGAGAGCAAGATTTAAAAGTATTATTGGGAAATCATCACATTGGAGTAGTAGTTTGAACTGATTATTTTACCAAGAATGATATTGTAAACCAGAGAGCACAGATTGAGGGCTGATATTTGGGAAATATAGTCAGTGGGTAGGAGAGAGTAGAGTAAGCCCTCAGAGATACCAGTAGCAACAGAGATGAAGAAGATAAACCAGAGGCATACTGATATTGGGGTGGGGAGAGGCAAGGAGGAAAGAAGTATACAGAGGAGAGTCATGATGTTAAAATTTGCAGAGCAGTTAAATAGTATGAGAACTGTGAAAAGATTTTCTGAATTTGACAGTCTTATCTAGCTAGTAGAGTGGGGATTTCATTTCTTTTTTTGTAGGACAAAGTAAGATTTTTTTGTTCTCAGTTTTTAAACTGGCAAAAATATATCCTTTACCTGTGTTCAACCAAGACTTTCTCAAGGGCTGTGATTTTCTTTATTTGGGAGTAAAGTTTGACTTTATTGAGGGCCTACAGTAAATGTCACTTTGAATTAACATATTTTCTATTTTTTTTCTTGTTATCTCTTTTGTCGTTGTGAGCAGAATCATTATATATATAGATTACTTGAAAACAGAATGTTTGGTCTCTCCCTTGATGTGTTCTTACCTTAGTTACTAGATTATTTACAAGCCATTGGTAGTTACCCATTAAGACGTAGCAAGTAGGGGCGCCTGGGTGGCTCAGTCATTAAGCGGCTGCCTTCGGCTCAGGTCATGATCCCATGGTCCTGGGATCCAGCCCCTCATTGGGCTCCCTACTCAGTGGGGAGTCTGCTTCTCCCTCTCCCACTCCCCCCTCCTTGTGTCCCTCTCTTGCTGTGTCTCTCTCTGTCCAATAAATAAATAAAATCTTAAAAAAAAAGTAGCAAGCAAGATATTGTCATTAGTATTTTCATTTTACCAAGTTCATTTTAGAACTATTTTGATTATATCACTCATTTAAAAAAATTTTCGGCCATGAAACCCTTTCTTTAAATGTATATGCAGTCTCATCATGTGAATCAGATAAAGTGGGGTTTGTCTGTATGAAGCTGTGACAGGGACCTGAAGTCTCTCATAAGTTATGCCTAGCCTTCTACCTTCCTTCTCTTTTTCTCCAACCAGTGGTCCCTGTGTCTCCTCCATGGAAATCCTAGGGCTACTTAAGGCATAGTTTGAAGGGGCGCCTGGGTGGCTCAATGGGTTAAAGCTTCTGCCTTCGGGTCAGGTCATGATCTCAGGGTCCTGGGATCGAGCCCCACATCGGGCTCTCTGCTCAGCAGGGAGCCTGCTTCCCCCTCTCCCTCTGCTTGCCTCTCTGCCTACTTGTGATCTCTCTCTCTCTGTGTGTGTCAAACAAATAAATAAAATCTTAAAAAAAAAAAAGCATAGTTTGAGAATCACCGACATGTAATACTCTTTGTGGAAATGCTGATAACCGTAGTAGTACTGAAAGTCACAAGATATTTAGATGTCAAGTCAGTTGACATTTCCACTCTGTTTTATTGGTCACTAGAATGTACAACAATAAATAGCTGCCCAAAGAGCAAATAAACTAAAATTATTTAGACAGAGATTGTATGGCTTCCCTTAAGGGAAATTGTCCAAGTTTGTCAGTGTGATGCTGGACTACGATTACATCTGCAGTCTCCTTCCAACATCAGTGATTCTCTCTGGTCTTCTATGTCTACATTTATCCTACCTAGTAAATATTATCTAAATATGATGGCGGTCTATTTTGTCTTTTATTTCTTCAAATTTATAGTGTGCCACGTGTATGAGAGGTCCTGTGTTAAAATGCAGGGGTAGTATTTAAATAAGATACAGTTTACGACTAAGGAAATAGAAAATTGCTGTAAGGTTTGAGGAGTACAGTAAAAGAAGTAAGCAGAGGATATTAATGGAAATCCTGTGAAATGAAAGGACCTAACCCATGCCAGCTAGGAACTTGTCAGAAAAAATGCTAGTTTCCCTGAAAACTCCAAGTTGACTTGAAAGATGAGTAGACTTTAACCAGAGGCAAATAGGGAAAGGTCTTTCTAGGGAGAGAGGAACATATATAAATAGGCTCTGAAAGAGGGCATGCCTTGTTTGGAGACCTGTAAGTAGTTTAGTGTGGCCGGAGCTTAGCATGTGAATGGGGATTGGTGAATGAAGCCAGATGAAAAAGGACTGTGTTTTGCCAAGTTTAGGAATTTGGACTTGACCTTGAAAGTGTTGTGAAGTGAGTGAAGGATTTTAAGCTGAGCAATTGCACGGTCACATTTGTGTTTTAGAAAGCATTCTGGCAGTAGTCAAGAGAACAGATTAGAATGAACTTTTCTTGGAAGCAAAGCAACCATTAAGTAATAGACTTTTGCAGTAATTTACACAAAAACATTTGAGGATAGAACTGATGTGGTGGGTGGGGGCATGAATTCAAGATATACTAAGGAGGCAAAAACAGTGGAGTTATTGGTCAGAGAAAGTGAATTCAGGGATGACTCTTACTAGAGCTATCCCCATACTAAGAGCAAGAAATTAAGAAGAAAGGAATCTCATTACTTTTTGCCCCAAGATTCTTAGAGCACCAACTTGAGCAAGGACATAGGTGCTTTTTTATTTTTTTATATTTGTGTGTGTGTGTGTGTGTGTGTGTGTGTGTGTGTGTGTATTTTTTTTAAGATTTTATTTATTTGACAGAGAGAGACACAGTGAGAGAGGGAACACAAGCAGGGGGAGCAGGAGACGGAGAAGCAGGCTTCCTGCTGCGCAAGGAGCCCAACGCGGGGCTCCATCCCAGAACCCTGGGATCATGACCTGAGCTGAAGGCAGATGCTTAATGACTGAGCCACCCAGGCAACTGAGTCACCCAGGCAACTGAGTCACCCAGGCGCCCCGAGTATTTGTGTGTATTTTTAAAGTGTGATATGAAGAAGTAATAACAGGATGTATTATCAGGGAAGGTTGTGGAATTTTTTAAAAATCTATTAGATTAAGAGAGACTTGGGCGCCTGGGTGGCTCAGTGGGTTAAAGCCACTGCCTTCGGCTCAGGTCATGATCCCAGGGTCCTGGGATCGAGGCCCACATCGGGCTCTCTGCTCAGTAGGGAGCCTGCTTCCTCCTCTCTCCTCTCTCTCTCTGCCTGCCTCTCTGCCTACTTGTAATCTCTCTCTCTGTGTCAAATGAATAAATAAAATCTTTAAAAAAAAAAAAAAAGAGAGACTTATTTAAGATAGTGTAGGAATGAGTGATCTACTTAAAGGGAAAGGAATGGACCATGTTCGTCTAGTTGTTTGATTAATACATATTTCATATACTTTATAAATCAATTCTGATTTGAGAATAAATTCATTTCTAGAAAATTCAGGGATTTTTACATTACCATTTGTCACAGTTTTTACGTTTTAAGAAGATGTGTGGTAAATTTGGCTTGTCTGTATAAACTAGCTAATTTAGTAATAGTTCTGCTGTGACATTATGCATTTTAAGATACAAAACGATGGGGCGCTTGGGTGGCTCAGTGGGTTAAAGCCTCTGCCTTCGGCTCAAGTCATGATATCAGGGTCCTGGGATCGAGCCCTGCATCTGGCTCTCTGCAGGGAGCCTGTTTCCTCCTCTCTCTGCCTGCCTCTCTGCCTACTTGTAATCTCTCTCTCTGTCAAATAAATAAATTTTAAAAAAACTTAAAAAAAAAAGTTACAAAGTGATTTTCCTCATAATGCAAACTTTGATTTTCAAGTCTTTCATTGGTGTTCTTTGGGAATTAATGTTTAATTCCTTGCTATTTAACACTCCTAAGAGAGAGGATGTTTCCTTTATATAGCTTTGTCACATCATTTTCAAAAGTTGAGATCTGTTTTAGGCGTGTTGATGAGGTAGTTAAATCCCCTCAAGGAGCAATGCTGTGCTCCTTAACAGAAAACTAGAGTAGAGGTATTGGTTTCAGATTTTGAGATCTGCTCTGCAAAGGGACACATTCATTATGTTTATTCATTGGTTCTTGAATGTTCTGTTGTTTCTTACCAGTTAGGTCCTCCTTCTCTGTAGATTTGTGATTTCTACTGTACCTTTGAAAACATTAGAGAGGCACCTCTTCCAGTAACAAAAACAAAAATAGACTACAGTTCAATACCTTTTAATTTATAGAATTAATGGTGAGACTTGGACCTTTATAACTGAAAGCTGTTAGTTTACTTTCATTCTGTAATGATTATAGATATGAAAGTACATTCTGATGTTACACTACTTAGAAGAAATTTTTTCCTTAGAATAAAGTAATCCTAGTAGAACTTTTTCTTCTTTATGTTTATTTTTTAAAAGATATTTATTTATTTGTTTATTTATTTATTTGACAGAGCAAGTGAGCACAAGCAGGGGGAGAGGCAGAGGGAGAAGCAGACTCCCCACTGAGCAGGGAGTCTAACGTGCAGCTTGATCCCAGGACCCTGGGATGATGACCTGCGCCAAAGGCAGACACATAACTGATTGAGCCACCCAGGCGCCCCTCTTTATGTTTAAAAGAAACTTCATTTTCTTCCTTTTTATAAAGCTGTTTTATATACAGGTTATAGTCCCTGCTTTGTTTAATGTTTTCTAATACTAAGCCAAAAGTCCCTAAATTTTATTGTTTAGGAATGGTTTTTTCCTAATCAGTATGAAAGTTTTCAGAATGTTTTCAGAAATTGTTAGCAGTGTATAATTTGGCCTACATGTACAGATTTCCTTATTCAGGAATTAGAATGGATTTGAGGGGTAGATCAGTAGGAACACTCATTGGATTATTAAAATTTAAAATGCTTGAAAGTTCTTTGAATAATATCTCTTCAAAACTTAGAGGTTATTGTAGTTTTATAAGAACTACTATTATAGTTTGTTTTTTGTTTTTTTTTTTTGAAAAGTGAAATGATTTGTTTGAGCTTAGAGAGTTACTCTAAGAGGAGGGATACTAGTTGCTCATTTTCTATTAAACCAAAATCTTTCATTTGGGACATTAGTTTTATATCAGCATGGTGAACCAAAGTTTAAATATGTGAGAAAATAAGAACTTATTTTTCATATTTCTTCTATTCTGTCTGCAGGTTGTAAAAATTAAAATGAACAAACTACGTCAAAGTTTTAGGAGAAAGAAAGATGTTTATGTTCCAGAGGCCAGTCGTCCACATCAGTGGCAGACAGATGAAGAAGGGGTTCGTACTGGAAAATGTAGCTTCCCAGTTAAGGTAAGCTTGTGTTGTATAATTCTAGATGTGGAAAAGAATTGACATCTTATTATGTGTGAAATCCCATTGATTAGGACCATTAAAAGAAAACCCTCTAAAAACTAATCCCTTCATCTTCTGCTTCAAAGTAGAATTAATAAGAAAAATATAATTAGTGATTTTTTTCTCTTTATATTTTAAATAAGAATTTCTGATATGTAATCTGGAATCACTACAAATAAGATCACTTCTGATGAGAAATTGATCCTGAAATACCTAAAACCCACAAATTATCAAGAATCAAATTATTTTGAGTAGGATAGTCTTACTAAGTAGTAGGGCAGAGGGAACAGGAGTCTGTTTTCTTAAATACAGGCCTGGTATGTTCTAGAAAATCTTAATAGAGTTAAAAGGGATTTTCTCTTTAATCTTTTAACTGTTAACTGTATAGAGGGCATTTAAACTAATGCCTTCATTTGTCAGATCAGAGAATGGAAGCTCAAAGAAGTTAAGAACATAGTGAAGATGTAGAGAAGGGGGTGCCATATAGGAGTTTTTTCTTGCTACTACTTGACACTCTGGAGAAAAAGGTAACATTTAAAGTCATGAAAGAAATGTACATGCTATACTGTTTAGTGAGAAGAAGCAATTTATAATTATATAAGCATTCTATGAGATGTATTAAGTATGGGCACAAAAATATAGAAGGAACTAGACCAAAATGTTAATGTCTTCAAGAAAAAATTTAGTCTGAGATAAAATATTAACATTTTCCCTACTTTGTGCATCTTCTTATATATTAATATTCTTACTGTGATTTTTCTCCTCCTCATACTGCCTCAGCACCATTGATTGAAACATAGCCTGAAGCTTCAGAAAGGAAAAAAAATTTGTATGACAGGAAAAATGATTTGTAGAATCTGCAGGTTAAATAAATACAGGTTTGTTTTTTTTTTTAAAGATTTATTTATTTAAGAGAGAATGTGAGTGCTTGTGCACATGGGACGGGCAGAGGGAGAGAGAGAATTTCAAGCAGACTCCCCACTGAGCAAGGAGCCCAACACAGGGGCTCAATTCCACAACCCTGGGATCATGACCTGAGCCAAAACCAAGAGTCGGAAGATGCCCATCCAACTGCACCACCCAGGTCCCCATAAATACATGGTTTTGAAAATACACAATTTTTTCCACAGTCTGTCAATAACTAAGCATTTTCCTAATCACCTAGCTTTGTTTACTTAACTCATTTGCTGAAACTTCTTTTATAGGAATAATAAACTTAAATATTTTAACTTAAAATTTGGGGTATGGTATTAAAATATTAAAAAAAAAACCCTCGGGCCCCTGGGTGGCTCAGTGGGTTAAAGCCTCTGCTTTTGGCTCAGGTCATGATCTCAGCGTCCTGGGATCGAGGCCCGCATCGGGCTCTCTGCTCAGCAGGGAGCCTGCTTCCTCCTCTCCCTGTCTCTCTGCCTGCCTCTCTGCCTACTTGTAATCTCTCTCTGTGTCAAATAAATAAATAAATAAATCTTTAAAAAAAAAAAAAAACAAAAAACCCTCATACATAAAACTAACACTGTTCTCTACTACGTCCCCCAAACTCATCTGAAAGAGTAGGCTCATTTTGATTATACAAATTGAGTATTATGGAAATGGGTACTCTTACACATTGTTGATTACTTAGAGTATAAATTGTAACCTCTTAGGACAATTTGCAAATATCATTTAAAATTCTATTTTATTTTTAAAACTTGGGGTTTACATTTTGTTTTAAAGATTTATTTATTTATTTATCGGAGAGAAAGAGTGAGCAGCAGGCAGAGGGAGAAGCAGGCTCCCCAACAGAGCAAGGAGCCTAATGCGAGATGCCATCCCAAAGTCCTGAGATCATGACCTGAGCTGAAGGCAGATGCTTAACCCACTGAACCACCCACGTGTCCCTCAGTTGAAATTTTTAAATGCACTTTTCATTTGACCAGAAATTTTACATTTAAGAATTACATTTAGGGATGCTTGGGTGGCTCAGTCAATTAAGCATCCAGGTCAGGTCTTAACTTTGTCTTGATCTTGTTCTTGATCAGGTCTTGATCTCAGCTCAGGTCTTAACTTCAGGGTCATGACTTCAAGTCCTACACTGGGCTCCATTCTGGGCATACTTTAAAAAAAAAAAGAAGAAGAAAGAGAATTACATTTAAGGGGCATCTGGCTGGTTTAGTTAGAAGAGCATGTGACTTTTGATTTCGGGGTTGTGAGTTCAAGCCCTACATTGGGTATGGAGATTAATTTAAAAAATAATAATAAACTTAAGAAAATTGTAGGAGGGGTGCCTGGGTGGCTCAGTCGTTAAGCGTCTTTCTTGGGCTCAGGTCATGATCCCAGGGTCCTGGGATCGAGGCCCACATCGGGCTCCTAGCTCTGTGAGAAAGTCTGCTTCTCCCTCTCCCACCCCCCCTGCTGGTGTTCCCTCTCTCACTGTGTCTCTCTCTGTCAAATAAATAAAATCTTTAAAAAGAATAAATAAGTAAATAAACTAATTAATTAAATAAAAGAATTGTAGGAGGCAAACCATAAGAGACTCTTAACTATAGAGAACAAACTGAGGGTTGATGGAGGGCAGGTGTGGGTGGGTGGGCTAAATGGGTGATGGGGATTAAGGAGGGCACTTGTTGTGATGAGCACTGGGTATATCAGTGATGAATCACTAATTCTGTTCCTGAAACCAGTATTACACTATATGTTAACTAACTAGAATTTAAATAAAAACCTGAGACAAACAAAAAAAAGAATTACATTTAAGTACATTCATAGACATACTGGCACAAGTGGTCATTAGCATTGTTTGATAGCAAAAATCTGGAAACAAGTTAAATGCCGATCATTCTGGGATTCACTAAAGAAGTTATGACATCCAGGACAACCCTCTCAGGTCCCCTCCCTCTTTGGGAGCTTTGTACTCTATCACTCAATAAACTTTGTACTATTGCTCAAAAAAAAAACATAAAAAGAAATTATGACATCCATTAAGTGGAATACTTTGCCATTCTTAAAAAAGAAACAAGGTAGACCTATATTCATAAATTTAGTAAATTTTTTTGAATACCTACTATGTGTTGGGCATATGCTAAGTGGTAAACAAAAAGTTCTTGCTCTTATAGAGTTTATAGTCTGCTTATGGGAGTACAGACTTAAATTAGATATTTGTATGAATAATATATGATTTTAAACAGAGATAAATGCTTTTTCAAAAGGGAAGGCTGTAGTGTAAGAAGTTGTATGAGATGAACCTGGAAAGAAGTAGGGTAGGGCCTTATAGGCCATGTTAAGGATTTGGGACTTTAATAGGAAGCCACTATGTGGTGGGTTTTTTTCATTATTTATTTATTTTATTGTGGTAAAATACATAACATAAAATTTACCATTTTAACCATTTCTGTGTGTACGGTACAGTAACATTAATACCATTCATATTGTTGTGCAGTCATCACCATCCATCTCCAGAACTTTTCATCTTCCCCAACTGGGACTCCGGGTATGGTGTTGTTCAGAGGTAGTCCATAGTGGATATGAAGAGTCTGGCGAAAGATTATTACAGTATTCCAAAGGAGAGATAATGTTTACTCTGGACTAGGGTAGTAACTGTGGAGAAGAAAAGAAATGAAATAAATTGAGAGATAATTAAGAGATAAAGGAAACAAGAATTGGAAATGGACTGGACCCAGGGAATGAATGGTATTAAGGATGACACCTTGTCTCTTGTCCCAAACTGATAGAGGTGAAGATCATTGACATAGGACACACTGAAAAAATATTCTCTGATATGCTCACATAGAAAGATAACTTTAATGTTTTATTAGGTGATAAAGGCAAGGCACAGGACAATGTATCTAATATTCTGTTTATAGTTAAAAAGAAAAAATCTATATATCTGCTTATATATGTAAGAAGTATCTGTAAGAAGACACAAGTAAATCTGAATTAGAGAAAGGGAATGAAGGATTGGGGATCTTTTTACTTTTCAGTGTATATCCTTTGGAACTAGTGACATTTCTCATGAGCATGTATCATTTGTAGTAAATAACCATATATGTATATTTTAAAAACCTCATTCACAGGATTCTGAGAGGCTGGTATATAGTATTGAAATAATTGAAATAAAGTTAACTGAAGCACTTCCAATTGGCTGTGAAATATACAGTTTTAAAATATTTTCTTTTTAAAGATTTTAGTTATTTATTTGACAGAGAGCACGAGCAGAGGTGGGGAGCTGCAGGCAGAGGGAGAGGGAAAAGCAGGCTCCCTGTGGGGCTTGATTTCCAGGACCCTGGGATCATGACCTGAGCTGAAGGCAGACGTTCAACCAACTGAGCCACCCAGGTGCCCCAGCTTTTGAGTATTTTGTGTGAGATAAATAAGATTCAGTATCATTCAGTGTGATAGTCATTTATCATAAGAAACAGCTGATGGAATGAACTTTAGTAAGATGTAAGATTTACATGTTATGCAGGCAGGGGAGCTTATTTATGGTGTTTTTTGTATGGTCTTCTCCAAATGGCCTCTTGAAATCCTTTCTACAAGACATTCATCCTCTCTGCTGTGTTGTGGCTCCCTACCTCTTACCTGCCTCCCCTTCCCACCCTGGATGAATATCTAAGTGACACATGGTTGGATAGGAGAATCAGAACCTGAAATTATTTTCGGTAGGCTAAAAATAGATAAATTTCCTCAAACATAGCTGGGCAAATAATGTATTATCTGTCCTTGCCTTAGGGACCACTGAATTCTGAACCTAATGAGCTGATGTAAAAAGTTCCCCATGTAGACATCTAGTAGGCTGGTGGGCGTGCTTCACTGAGGAAAAACATGTTTTGAGAGTAGAGAAGATGGATTCCTTTTAAAGTGCCTATGAGATGTGCATGCAGATCCCCACTCACCACAAGCACCATGAGTTTTGATTTTGAGATTACAAATAAATTCTAGTAAGCGGGTACATTTGCAAATATGGAATCCTTAAATAATGAGAGTTGACTATGTGTAACTTATCACTGAAGTCATGAGTAAGTGAGATTGCCCCTAGGAAGTAAGAGGAGGGGAGGGCCTAGGACAAACATCGAAGGGACAAGCAGTGAAATGGGTATCTTCAAAGGAGAATAAGAACGAGAGGTAGAAAGGGAGACCTGAAGAGTATGATCTCAGAAGGGAAGGTTTCAAGGAAGGAGAAAATAGTCAAATGCTATAAAGAGATCAAGGAAGAAATGAAACTTCATTAAATTAAAAATTTGAAAGTCTTGGTGACTTTGATGATAGCACTTATGGGGAGTCATGAGGATGGAATCTAGATTGAAGAGTAAGTGGATGCAAAATAAGGAAGAAGATGACAGATCTAGAGATTACTAATTTAAGAGTTTGACAAGGTTGTTTGAGTATGGGAAGGGGTGGAAGGGAAGTATTACAAAGCTCACAAGGAAACTTTTGGTGTTGATAGCTATTTATTCTATTGATTGTAATGGTGGTTTCTCAGGTATATACAAAAACTCAGCAAATTGTGACTTTATATGTAGTTTATTATGTGTCAATTATATCTCAACAAGGTGGTTAATTTTTTTTTAATGAAAGTTTGTATTCAAAGGAGAACAGAAAGGCAGAATAACAAAGGGAGTGTGAGGTTGAGAAACTGTCTGTTGTTGTTTTAAAACTGTTTTAACAACTTTATTAGTTGTAGCTTACATACCATAAAGTTTACTCATTTAAAGTGTATAAATCACTGGTAGTTTAATTTTATGTTGAATCTTTTTTTTTAAAGATTTTATTTATTTATTTGTTTATTTATTTATTTGACAGAGAGAGAGAGAGAGAGAGGGAGAGAGAGCACAAGTAGGCAGAGCAGCAGGCAGAGGGAGAAGGAGAAGCAGGCTCTCCACTGAGCAGGGAGCCCAATGCGAGGCTCGATCCCAGGACCCTGGGATCATGACCTGAGCCAAAGGCAGATGCTTAACCAACTGAGCCACTCAGGCGCCCCTTTATGTTGAATCTTGTGTTTCATGTAGGAGAGACTTGAACATAACTAAAGGGACTTTATAAAGAAGCATGTAGAGAGTGGATTCGTTTTAGGGGAAGAATGCTGCTTCTATTTTTACAGTAGCAAAGGTGGAAAATGGGGTAAATAAGTGCACTTAAATTTATGGTGTTGGTAGCTTAAGACTGATGGGAGTTCTATTTTAAAGACATATTTTCTCAAGGAAATAGGAAGTGAAGACATCTGTAGAAGAGTGAGGAGAGAAGTTGTGGAGTTAGGTTTTAAAGACAGTGGAACATGTACTGCATAGAATGGGAGATCTAGAACACGCGATTACCTGGAATAGAAATGTGATTACTGGATGGAATAGAAATGGAATAGAAATACTGGACAGTAATCAAGTGAAACAACTCCTTTGATCTGTGCTGTGTATGTTTAAGTATACTGGTGCCTATGTAAGTATAATAATTTCGTATTACAGTAGTGATTAAAGCAGATTTCAAAGCTTGTCTTGCATTTCTGCTAGAATAACAAGATAATCTTTTTAATAGAGGAGGAATTTTGATGTTAGAAGTCAGATATTACCTATAAAAATTAATGTAGTGGTTCTCAAAGTGATGTCCCCAGAACCTTTTGTGGGATCCTGACATATTTTCTGTTCCAACTATGTATCTGTGTGATGCCATAGTTGTTTTTTTTTTAAGATGTTTTTTATTTATTTGGATAAAGCACGAGAGAGAGCAAGAGAGAGAGAGCACACACACACAAATGGGGGGAGGGGAAAGGGGAGAGGGAGAAGCAGACTCCCCGCTGAGCAGGGAGCCCAACTCAGGGCTCCATTCCAGGATTCTGAGATCGTGACCTGAGCTGAAGGCAGACACCTAACCAACTGAGCTATGCAAGCGCCCTAGCCATAGTTTCTTTACGTACTTCAAAACAACATATTCTGACAGACTGAATTTGGTGCAAATTTCAGAATCCAGTTTTCTGTTAAGCCAGATATTAGAGAGATTTGCAGAAATGTGAAACAATGCCACTCCTCTCACAAAATTGTTTCATTTTGGAAAACAGAGTTATTTTTCATTAAAAATGTCATTTATGGGAGATTCATGCTGTTTTCCTTTATAAGTCTCCCAGATACTCTGTATCTCTCTGTGTATATATCTTCAATAAACTCTGCTTTCACCTCTTGCTGGCTTGTCTCTGATTTCCATCCTTCCAGAAGCTAAGGAGCCTCTTGGCTGGTCCTCTGGGAACCCCTTTCGGTCCTCGGACCTGGCCTGCCTGCATCGCTAATTCATGGGACATTGTGGAAAGTGCTTAGAAAGATATTTCTTAAGTTGTGGATAAAAATTTGCCCTAGACTAAAATCTGCCCTGACTCCACCTAACAAAGCTTAAAATCAAGCCTCAGAATGATCAAAATGCCTAAATGTATCCCAAAACAAATATTTATAGGAATATAAATATTTATAGGAATATAATAGTATCAGCACTCAAAAAGGTTAAATTTGCAATGTCTGGCATCCAGTTCAAAATTACCAGTCATGCAAAGCAGCAGAAAAATATAACCTATAATAAGGAGAAAAATCAAAGAGACATAGGCCCAGAAATAACCAATGCTAGAATTAGTAGACAAGGACATTAAAACTTGAACGTAATATCCACTATGTTCAAAAAAGTAGAAGATAATATATCATTGTAGTTAATAAGTGCACTGGAACTAAAAATTTTAAAAATAATAAAAACTTTTAAAAGTTAAAAAATCGGGCTCCTGGCTGCCTCAGTTGGAGGAGCATATGACTCTTGATCTCATTGTGGTAGGTTTGAGCCCCACGTTAGGTGTAGAGATTACTTAAATAAACTTAAAAAATTTTTTAAATGTCATTTTTGTTAACATATAATGGGGTTTATTATCATTTTTCAATGAATTCAATTTTTAAAAGTAAGACTCTTAGTTTTAATTTCTAATACAGTAAAATTATATAACTGACCAAACAAAAATGCTTTAGAATCTTCAGTGTAACGAGTCCTGTGATCAAAAATTGTGAGGCCTTCTGAGTAAAACAGTATGCTTATCAATTAAAGTAATATACTAAGACTACTTGTAATTGCTTACTAACATTATATTTTAAGATGCTAGTATTAATTTTGGTTGTTGGGACACCTGGGTGGCTCAGTCAGTTAAGTGTCTGCCTTCGGCTCAGGTCATGAGCCCAGGGTCTTGGGATCAAGTCTCGAGTCGGGCTCCTTGCTCTGTAAGAAGCCTGCTTCTCCCTCTGCCTGCTTTTGCCCCTGCTTGTGCTCTCTCGCTCTCTCTCTGACAAATAAAATCTTTAAAGAATTTTTTTTTTGGTTGTTAAAATAAATTGGTGGAATCTAAGCCAGTTCATGGATCCTTTGATTTGTAATTAAAATCTTAAATCTCTGATTATGTAGAATATATATAGAATGCTAAAATTGACCTTCTAGTGGATAGATAGTGAATGCATAATATCTTTAAATTTGGAAGGATAGAGGCTTAAGGGACTGGATACAGAATTCATGCTTATTAGTATTGCTTGTAAATTGATGTAATTTTTTAAAAAAGATTATTTATTTATTTATTTGACAGAGAGAGAGCGATCACAAATAGGCAGAGAGGCAGGCAGAGAGAGAGGAGGAAGCAGGCTCCCTTGCTGAGCAGAGAGCCCGATGCGGGCTTCAATCCCAGGACCCTGAGATCATGACCTGAGCCGAAGGCAGAGGCTTTAACCCACTGAGCCACCCAGGCACCCAAATTGATCTAATTTAACTAATGTTGAGATGGAAGGACTTTCTTATCCCATTGGTTTAAGGTTATAATCCTAAACCAGGAAATGTGTTAGTGTGTACAAACAGGATAAACCAAATGGAGAATTGAGCATGTGAATGCTAGAATTGTGTGTGTTTACCTCCTGGCCTAACATTGCCGATTAGGTGTTCTGCCAAGTTGTTCTGGGGCCCAATTCTTTTTAAAAGATAAGGATTGCCATTGTGCTAGAAGTTACAAGAGATAGTATTTTAATAACAGGTTTTGGAAGAGTTGGCCATTAGAACAGTAACACCAAACAATTCTTGGACACCAGCAGAGTGTTTGAGAATTCAGCCTAATTTTGACACTGTCTTACCTGGAGATAGCATCAGATTCTTCAGTTTTAGGGTTTGGGCCTATAAGACTTTCCCCTTGCTCCCCACCCCATACTTCAGATACCAGTCACAAGCCCCAGGCTGTTTGTTACCTATGTTTCTGAACAAGCATTTACAGACTGGAGATCCATCAGTCTCCTTAGGTTTAATTAATTTGCTAGAGCTGGCTCACAACTCAGGGGAACACTTACATTTAACAGTTTATGAAAGGCCATGATAAAGGGTATGAATCAATGGTGAGATAAAGAGATACATAGGGGGATGCCTGGGTGGCTCAGTCAGTTAAGCATCTGCCTTCTGCTCAGGTCATGATCCCTGGGTCCTGGGATCAAGTCCCACCTTGGGCTCCCTGCTGAGCAGGGAGCCTACTTCTCCCTCCGCCTGCTGCTCCCCCTGCTTGTGTTCTATCTCTCTGACAAATAAATAAAATCTTAAAAAAAGAGAGAAAGAGAGAGAGATACATAAGGTGAAGTCCTGAACAAAGTTGCTTCTATCCTCATGGAGCTTGGGGCCTGGCTTGGTGGCATGTGGAAGTGTTCTGATTACCTAAGCAGGTAAGCTCTTCAAAAAGAAAGGCCAAAAACTATCTTTTGGAGGCATCATTACATAGTCATAATTGACTAAATCATGGACTGATTCAATCTCCAGTCCTTCTTCTCTCTCCAGAGGTTGGGAGGTAGGACTGTCAGATCCAACCCTTTAATTACAGGGTTGCTCCTCTAGGCAACCAGCTGCCTCCCTTAAATGCTTTCCCAAAGTTGCTCCTTTACATAACAAAAAATACCTGTATCACCTTTAATACTCAGGAAATTCCAAGGATTTGGAGAACTGTGTGTCAGAACTGTGGACAAAGATCAAATATATATGAGAAATATATTGTCATCTGAATGACCAAATCTGTATTTCTTGCAAATCACATCACACCAGCTTTTCTTATTTTGCATGTAACCAGATAGCCAGCCATGATACAGAAAGTAGAGCTCTTACTATTTCAGTATTTCTTATAGGCTAGGTCCTAATCCAGTGGTTTACCTACCATATAACAAGTATAATCTGTAATATCAGAAGTTTTGGGTGCACAGTGTTAACGCTAAATGAGAAGTTGCTAAATGTACTTTATCAAGAAAACACGAATGCACAGAATAAAAAGTAAAATGGGAAATACAGATACCAAAGGAATTTTAAAACTTAAGATTCTATGCAAATAAACTTGAAAACTTGGATAAACTTGGTAATACCCTTGGGTTATGTAAATGACCAAAACTGACTCCCCAAAAAACAAAATATGAAAAGACTAATTCGTGTAGAAGAAATATTATAATATGTAAAAGAATTACCTACCTCCCTTTTTCCACCTCCCACCCCTAACATTTTTTTTTTTAAGATTTTATTTATTTATTTGACAGAGAGAGAGAGATAGAGAGAGAGGGAATACAAGGCTTCCTACAGAGCAGGGATCCCAATGTGGGGCTCGATCCCAGAACCCTGAGATCATGACCTGAGCCGAAGGCAGATGCTTAACGAATGAGCCCCCAGGCTCCCCCCCACCCCTAACATATTGATGGAACTATTAATTTAACCCTAACCCTAGTTGTGTGTATATATGTAAAATGGAGTTAGAGTTTAATCTAAATAATAAGTTTTTAATGCACTCTAAGTGTCCAGTAGCACATTCAGATGTCATACAAGAAGCAGAATATCCTCTATGAAAAAAAAAAGTATATCCTCTATGCATACTACTTATGAGTAATTTTTCAAGTCATTCTTACCAGAAATGCCTCCATATATTTCTTAAACACTCCCCTTTGAGAAACCACTGGTATAGGGCCTTATAGACTATTTTAAGGACTTTGGCTTTTACTTAGAGTGAAATTGGAAGCCATTGGAGAATTTTGAGCAGAGGAATGACTATGTAAATTATGTTTTTAAAGGATTATTCTGATTGTTGTACTGAGAATCAACTATAGAGAAGAGCAAGGGTGGAAGCAGAGAAATCAGTTAAGTGGCTATTGTGAAAATCCAGACATGAAAGATGACGATGACTTCCATCAGGGTGATGGTAGTAGAAGTGGTAAGAAGGGGTCAGATTCTGGATGTATTTTGTAGATAGAGCTGATAGTATTTATTGATGGATTAAATTTGTGAATGTCAATCAAGAGAGAGAAGTCAAAGATAGTGCCAAGGTTTTTGATCTGAGCAATTGGAAGGGTAGACTTGCCATATAGTATTTTGGGAAAGACTGTTGTTAGAAGAATAGATTCATGAATGAAGGATAATATTGAGCATTTAATTTTGATTCTGTTATAAATGGTAACATTTTTAAAATTTCATTTTCTGCTTATTGCTTTTATTAGAAATATAATTGACTTTTTAAAAATTGAGATATAATTGACATATGACATTATATTAGTTTCAGGTGTACAGCATAATGATTTGATATTTGTATATACTATAAAATGATACAATTGATTTTTGTTGAAATTGTATTTAGTATCCTTGCTAAACTCACTCATTCTAGTAATTTATTTGTATATTCTTTTGGGTTTTCTACTAATACAGTTATAGAGTCTATGAATAATTATTGTTGTATTTCTTACATTCTAATCCTTATACTTTTATGTATATATGTATGTATGTCCCTTTGTTGCATTGGTCAGAGACTGAGGTTTATAACTTGGGGTAGAATTGGTGATAACAAGAATTCTTGCCTTATTCTCAGTCTTACCACAGTTTATCAGATTAAACAAGTTTGCTTCTGTTCTTGGTTAAAAATTATTAAAATTATGATGGAAACTAAATTTTGAGGTGATTACATGATTTTTATCTTTAATTCTACTAGGTGGTAAATTATACTTACTTGATTTTTTGAATGGTCAGCTAACCTTACATTCCTGGAATAAATTCAGCTTGATCAGTATCTATCTATAATGATCAAATTGAGTTTATTTAGTATATTTCTCGGTTCTCTTTGCTAATGTTTTGTTGAGAAATTTTACATCTATGCTTTTGAGTCAGAATGGACTGTAATTTTCCTTCCTCATATTGTCTTTGTTAAATTTTGTGTTAATGGAACTAAGGCTGGATTACAGTTTTAGCAAGGCTCTGTCTACTTCTGGTTTACTTCTGCTTTGAGGACATTCTTTTCTTGTGTTTAAACTGAGATACTTTGGTGTTCACTGGAACCTATTCTCTGGTTGGTCCGGAATTCTAATTCTTCACTCTTTAGCAAATTGAAAAAGCCAAAAATTCATTGTTTTTAGCATGTTTCTCTATTTGCTGTAATTCTTCTGAGTTGGTTTCTAGACACTTGATCAGATTTAGCTTTGATTTTGTTTTTGTTTTTCCAGAAATACCTCATTGGTGGTGTATACTGTCATCAGAAGACACACAGTAGCTGATTATCTATTTGTGCTGACTGTAGCCATTCATGATCATTGCCTAGGATAATTAGTTCATTAAGGATTGCAATATGGTGATACTTTTTTTTTTAATTTTATTTTTATTCTTTGCCCAAGGGGTACAAGTCTGTGAATCATCAGGCTTACATCTTTCACCAGCATTCACCAAAGCACAAACCCTCCCCAATGTCCATAACCCATCCACCCTATCCCTACCCTCCCACCCTCCAGTAACCTTCCATTTGTTTTGTGAGATTAGGAGTCTCTTATGGTTTGTCTCCTTCCCCATCCCATCTTGTTTCATTATTTTTCCCTCCCTACCCCCCACG
>LNAC01000027.1:8491450-8548275 GCA_002007465.1 Ailurus styani | reverse complement strand
CCCCATCTATCTTCCCATATATCACCTCAGATTCACTACTCTTCAGTCCTACCTTCCAGAAAGTGGTCGCTTTTCTGTTCATAGAATTGCTGCTATTCTTCAATCTCCTGTTGAGTTTGTAGGTGTTCAGAATGGTTCCATAACTATCTGGCTGAATTCCTGGGACCAGATGAAATTTAGATCTTGTAATCCTCTGCCCTCTTCACTCCTCCCCGCATATTAAAACATTCTTAAACTATAATGATCAAAAAATAGCATGTTATGGTATCAAAATAGGAATAACAGTAGAACAAAATAGAATGTCCAGGATAATGTAATTTTTAATAATGTGTATTTGGCATTGCAAGTCAGCGATTAAGGATAGAGTAAAAAAACAAAACAACAGACTGAAAGAACTTAACAGTATATATGACAAGGTGCTAAGAACAAGATGTCAGAATTTCTTGAAATATCAGAACAGTGATGCAGATTTTACTATTTTCCTCTGCTTTATTTTCTTTACTTGTTGGACCAAGAAATTAAGAATATATTTTTGGTGTTTGAAAAAGGTCAGATATCAACAAAACATAAGGAAATCCTTTTTAGAGCTTAATTCATCCAAGGAGGTATTTAAACATCTGTTCATTATCTTCTATGCTGAAAAATAGAGCTTTCCAGAATTTGAGTGTAGGGATGCCTGAGTGTCTTAGTTATGTGTCTCTCTGAGGCTCAGATCATGATCCCAGGGTCCTGGGTCGAGACCTACATCAGGCTCCTTGCTCAGCGGGGAGCCTGCTTCTCCCTCTGCCTTTTCTTCCCCAGCTTGTATGCACTCTCTCTCTCTCTGACAAATAAGTAAATAAAATCATTTAAAAAAAAAGAATTTGAGTGTAATATACCTATCACTGTAGCATCTGATTGATTAAAGCAGCCTTTAGTGAGGGAGTACTCTGTTATTTCTGAGTGTGAAATCAATCTGAATCTAGAACTAGTTGACAGAACTACCAAACACTTGCCATTTCTGATAGCCTATAATTTTGAGTTAAAATTTTTCTAATTTAATAGGAAAAAGATAAGCAAAGATGACTAAGTATGGAATCTGTGTGAAAGCTATCCTGTAGTGAGCAGACGAAGGTACGCTGTTGAAAATTTGCTATCAACATACTTTCTTATTGATATGAAACATTATTACTTTTAATGTAGTAGTTTAGAAATTTTCTGAAATTTGAGGTTATGTATACTCAGTATCCATAATTGATTTCAGTGATACTAAATTTGAGAAAACATTACTTTACCACTGTTCATCATCTGTAAAACCAAAGAATGTAACTAAATGAAGATCTGGATAGAAATTGTAAAATTTGGGCACCTGGGTGGCTCAGTGGGTTAAAGCCGCTGCCTTCGGCTCAGGTCATGATCCCAGGGTCCTGGGATCAAGGCCCACATCAGGCTCTCTGCTCAGCAGGAAGCCTGCTTCCTCCTCTCTCCTCTCTCTCTGCCTACTTGTAATCTCTCTCTCTGTGTCAAATGAATAAATAAAATCTTAAAAAGAAAAAAAAGAAATTGTAAAATTTGTAGCCAGATACATTGCATATGAGAATCCAAAATAGAATATGTAAATATCTTATTGGATTTCATATTATTCAGATTTACCCTAAAGAGATTATATTATTTCAACTTAGAACTATATATATAGTACATTATTTGATTGACTAAAAAGTGAGCATTTTTCCTGTTTATATAATGTTCATTCAAAATTACAGCTGTTACAATTCTTTAGACATTTTGGTCTCAGTTTATGATCTTTATGATTGATGCCTCAAGTGTTTTGTTACCTGAAGTCAAGTACTAAACTAGATTTATTTTATTTTTATTTTTTTTTTTTTTAAAGATTTTATTTATTTATTTGACACAGAGAGAGAGAGATCACAAGTAGGCAGAGAGACAGGGAGAGGAGGAAGCAGGCTCCCTGCTGAGCAGAGAGCCCGATGCAGGCCTCGATCCCAGGACGCTGAGATCATGACCTGAGCCGAAAGCAGAGGCTTTAACCCACTGAGCCACCCAGGCGCCCACTAGATTTATTTTAATTCATTGGTTTTATGCACTTACTCAGTATTGGAAAGATTTGAGTAAAGATGAATAATTCCATGTAAGCATTGTAAGAGTGTTCTGGGTCAGGCTGCTTGGGTTTGAGTTTTCACTAGCTGAATGACCTTGGGAAGTTACTTAAACTCTCTATGCCTATGTTTCCTGGGGCTCTTGTTATTCTACTCTCCCATGAATTTGCACCGTCTCACCTCCATGCAGAACCAAATGATTGGAGATATACAAAGAGGGGAAAGAAGCAGAAAGGACATTGGTCCCGTCTTCCTGGAATCACAGTTTCACTGTACTGAGAGGACTTCTTCTCTCAGGCTCTTGTAGGTTTCCATTGCTACCAATAGCACAGGATATCTTTTGGGGGCTGGGGTACGAGAGGAAAATGAAAAGACATAAATAAAAGGGAGGAAGATTCCTATACTCTCTGAGGATAAGGTGTTTCCTTATCTGATCCTTGAGCTATATAGCTAGAGTGCTTTTCCCAGAGTTCTTTCTTTTTCATAGCACACACTTTTGGATTTTTGGCTGTATTAAGTCCAAGTTGGAAGTATCAAAAAGGGGAAGGGGGAAAATGGAGAAGGAGAGTGGGAGGTAAACTCTGTGCCAGTTCAGAAATATCTTGGGTCCTGGTATTCTTTGACATCTTTTCTAATCTTTACAAAAGAGACTTGAAATAGGTGCTCCATGCATTCTGTTCAGGTTTTATGGTTTCATTCAACAGGTGGGACAGGGAAAAGTGGGTCTACTCATTTGGACCCAGAACCAGACCAAAATTTCCTTTTAAAAGAGAGCACTTCTCTAGTATTTTCACCATCCCTTCTGCTTTATCTTACCCAAGGCTATTTCCATACTAAGGTACAATTTGAATTGCATTACTGTCTTGCAAACAAAACAAAACAAAACTTTGTTAGCCCTCCATTGACTCTAGAATTAAGTACTCATTCCAGCATTCAAATTCCCCAACTGTACATACCTCAAGTCCTAGCGAAATAGGAATACTTGCTGATAATAGACTTATGCTATTCCACACCTATAACTTTTGTTAAATTCTCTCAACCTAAAATACTTTCCAACCTTTCAATTTTTGCCTCTTCAAATTCTACATATCTTTTAAAGCTTTAAATGTATTGCCTTCTTGGGGTGTCTGGGTGCCTCAGTCATTAAGCGTCTGCCTTCGGCTCAGGTCATGATCCTGGGGTCCTGGGATCAAGTACCGCATCAGTCTCCCTGCTCTGCCGGGAAGCCTGCTTCTCCTTCTCCCACTCCCCCTGCTGGTGTTCCTCTCTCGCTTTGTCTCTCTCTGTCAAATAAATAAATNACCGCATCAGTCTCCCTGCTCTGCCGGGAAGCCTGCTTCTCCTCTCCCACTCCCCCTGCTGGTGTTCCTCTCTCGCTTTGTCTCTCTCTGTCAAATAAATAAATAAAATCTTTAAAAAATTAATGTATTGCTTTCTTAAAATTTGTTTTTTAGTTCTCTGCCCTGTTCTTATGAGCTCCCCATAAAAGGATATGTGGTCTCTTCAGCCTTTGAATAACTTATTTTTATTTGTGCCTTTTTCAGTATATGTGTATACACATTTACATATGTATACACATATAGTTTGTTTTAGGATTATTTTTGTGTTCAGAGATATAGTAACTTGTGTCTAGCATAGGCTGTTATCTTCAGATCCAATAAATTTAGGTAACATTTAGTGCCTACCATGTACTTTTTCACTTCTCTATAACAGTTCTTTGAGACTTTTATTCTGAATTTCATTCATCTGAGGACACTGAGGGTAAGTAAAGAAACATCTTAACTCTTATACAGTGGCAGTTTCTTGAGTGCAAAAATTTCAATATTCAGTTTTCTTCCAACTAATACCTATCATATAGTAACTACTCAATAAGCCTGGCAATAACCTTTTTTTCTTCTTTCCGCAGTACCTTGGCCATGTAGAAGTTGATGAGTCAAGAGGAATGCACATCTGTGAAGATGCTGTAAAAAGATTAAAAGCTGTATGTATTTGATGGTTGCCACTGTTGATCTATATACTGAAATATTTTCTTAAGAGATTTTGCTCAGTAAATTTCAGTGATTCACTATCCAGTAAGACCAGTGTTTCTCTTAAGGCAAAAGATGTGTGCTCTCTAATAAAGAGCATTTCATGTTATTCATCCAAAGGTATAAATTATAAAGACCAACTTTGTCAGTTTAAGCCAGACATTACCCAAAAGGTACTTTTGATTGAGAACCTGGATGAAGTAAGTGGTATGAAATCTTATAGGTGAATAATGTCCTAAAACAAGGAGAAAACTGTTACAGTTAGTGTCTTAACCTAACTGTGATAACTGGCTTATAAATTACTGATGTTAAATTTACTGTAAGAAATGGTAGAAGATAGGGTTATCTGTGATGATGGCTAGGGAGGTTTACAGTTGGGGGAGGGCTTATTACCTTGACTGCTACTCTCCAGTTTCCTTCTGTTCAGCCCTCCAACACAAACAATGTATTTCCCCTGCCTTTTGCACAAACTTCAGCATACTTGAAATGGAGAGTCGTTTTCCAGGATAAATAATGTTTTCTTTGCCTATTATACCATAGAATAAATCCCAGGCACATGCTTATTATGTATTTAATAAAAGGAGAGAATGGATTCAGAGTTCATAAAGGTTCACATAAAAGTGTTAGTATCATATTTTGAGTAGGTTTGTCTCATAAACTCTGACAGTCCTCTTCATAACCTTCCTTCTCTCCAATGTGTGGCCTTTTCCCCTCTCTGCTGTGAAAGCTTTAACCATTACTTCTGCATGCCCTTGCCCCAGACAGCATTAAATACTTGTTTGCTTTGGGTTTGCTGGTATGGTAGGCTGCCACAGGTTTGGCTACTAATGAATGCTTTTTTTTCCCCCTCAATTTGCTTATCAAAACTTTTCTGCTTCTTGGTACATTTTATATGACCTCTCAAATCCCTCAGTATAAAAGATATACGATTAAAGAAGCAACCAGTTTAGAGAAGTGTATTATATTTTGGAACAAATGTCTGTGAATCTGTTGTAGAAGGGAAAGGAGGAGAAAAATAACTGCTTATAGTATGCAAGGAACTAAAAAAATAAACCACTGTGTAGACACAGGTACACTTCATATATATACATACATATGTACAGTTTACCTCAGATTTTGGTCATTTAAATTCTTAAATGTTTGAAGCCCTTCCTAGTCTGATCATCATTAATGTTAAAGGGACTTATTTTTATCTATTACAGTATGTGAAGCTATAATTTACAGACTTTTCATGTCTACCTGAATATATTCTCCTCAGACAATGTAATTTTCCAAGAAACATAAATTCAGTCTCTTCTTTAACAGAATAATTCCAACTTCACTAAAAGAATAAGTTTAGCTTGGAAATTTTTATTTTTTTTTAATTTTTTTAAGAGACTTTTTAAAAATTTATTTGACAGAGAGAGAGAGAGAGAGAGATCACAAGTAGGCAGAGAGAGAGGAGGAAGCAGGCTCCCTGCCGAGCAGAGAGCCCGATGCGGGCCTCGATCCCAGGACCCTGGGATCATGACCTGAGCCAAAGGCAGAGGCTTTAACCCACTGAGACACCCAGGTGCCCCTAGAAAGTCTTTTAATTCAGAGCATGGCTTCATGTTCATTCTCTAAATAAGGGAAAACTAGGGATGGTTTTAATTTGCACAGAAGATATTAAGAAATGGTATTTAGTTTAATGAGCAGTGAATCCTCTTAACTAGTTTTTTTAGCCTACCTTGAATTAGAAGCAGCTCTTCATTATATAGATTGTGTAAGTTCATTATGTAAAATACAAATGAATAAAAGCAGTCCATAAAAATTTTTTGTAATCACGGAGATAGCCACTATTCACCATTTAGGTTTTTTTTTTTTCACCATTTAGTTTTAAAACTGTTATTTTTTAGGGACACCTGGCTGGCTCAGTCGGAAATGCATGTGACTCTTGATCTTAGCGGCATGGGTTCAAGCCCCATTTTGGGTGTAGAAATTACTTATGTAAATAAATTTTTTAAAAAAGAATTTTTTTAATTGAGTAGATTTTTTTACCTATTTTTTTTAACCACGAAGATTATAAACTATAAACATGATCATTTGAGGTTTAAGGCTGTTTGGATAATAAAATTTAGTAAGTTTTATTTTCACCAGAAATAGAAACCAAATTGCCATTTAAAAAATTATACCTATGCCTGGAACAGTGTCTGGCACATAGTAGCTACTCAAAAATTACTTCTAGAATATACAGAAAGCAATTCAGTCCTCAGTATGATCAAATCTCATAACAATTATCATAACCATATCTTACATTTAATGTTTTAAAGTTTATGAAACCGTGTTGTATATCTCTAAATGATCCATACTTCCCTATGGTCATTTATGACTAATATGAAGTTTTGTGTATGTTTATTGCTTTTCTGGACATACTTAAAATTTTGAACTTTGAGGGGGAAATTGACCACTTCTGAACTTTTCATTCAAGAAGTTCTTTAAAATTTTTCAGACTAATGCTATCCAAAAGACTTGGGGCAAATGTTGTGCATAATTTCACATAGGTAAACATGTATTTTAAAAAAATAAGATTGAATTTGGGGGTAACTGGGGTCAATTTCCTGTTTATATACTTTTTCTAATGCTATACTGAGAAGTTTGCAGAAAGTTGGAAGTCTTTAGGATGTTGTTCTTCTCAGACCATATTAGTCCACAAATATTTGAGATTTTTATCTTCTTTTCATATTTTTACCAAGCGGAAATTTCTAGTTGCTTCCCCCCCCTTACCAAACATTTATCTAACAAACATTTATAATCTGTTGTACCAGATGCTTTTATTGTACCAAAAGCTATGTCATCTTCATTAGAGTTTCAGATAAATGGAAGCAAATGTAGAAGTGTACAAGCTTACACATGTTTATGGAACTAGTTTGAATGCCAGAGTTTTAAAATTTAAAGAATTATATAGCTCAGATGTGTGAGTTAAGTAGCAAAATAAACATCTTAAACCTATCACTTGAATGATGGTTGAACTAAAAATGTGACATTCTGGAGCTTTTCAAATTTGTGCGTAATTGAAGAAGCTGCATAATTTGCAAGTATAGTTCTTATTTATCCTCAAAGTAGTCCCTTACAATTTAGGATCACTTTAACATCAACTAGAAGTTACCTGCATAATTAATATTCTCAAATGAAAAGATATTATAACTAAACAAGATCACCTTTTTTTAAGATTAAGTTTTAAATCTACTTCTCAGAGCATAAATATGTTTAAATTCTTTTTACTTTGTATGATAAAGTTAATTACAGCTATTTTCAAATCATATACTTTATGACATAAGTGCAGAAATTAGCCACTATAGGACTTAGATCATATAGGATAAATGACAGAAATAACTATGCCCATTTTCAGTGCCTTTTTGACATAGTTGCAGGGTGTGTAGTTATGTCATTTATCAGTCTATTTTGTAAAAAGTGTATCGGGCCTTTGGTTTTCTCGCTTGACACTGGTCCAAGATGTTCTTCCTTTTAAAAGGTCTTTTCTTCCCATTGTCTCTAAATGTCTCTCCCTCTCTGTCTTGGTTTTAGACTAGTTTCATTATACTGACAGTTTCTAATATGTTGATTTTTTATTCACTATTTGATATATTTGCTTTAATATATGTTCTTGTTTTAGCAGGTAAAAGAATCATAACTTGTTTTTTTTTAAGAAGCACTAATATTCTCTAATAACTTTTAATGCATTTTGCACATCAACTTTTTTCATTAACAACTGAGGTCTTTTATGAAAAGAGGCAAACTACATATTTAACAAGAGATTTTTCTGGGAGCCGAGCTAAATATTAACAGATCTCTTTCCCTCACCTCCCTACCCCTCAAGAATGGTGAATCTTTTAACTTTGGCTGCATCTTTAAAAGCTGGTGGTCACTCACAGTCTAACAAAACTAGGGTCACCAAACTTGGCAGTAGAAATAAACTTAGTCTTATTGCAATAACTACCCCAATTTATTGTTTTTCCAGCTTAAGTTCAAAACATTTTTTGGAAATATTTGATGCTGTTTGTAACTTAGGTAGAAAACAAACTCTTCAGTGTTTGAGAGTGGTGAATGAGTTTATAAATTGTCTGAGAGAGTAAAATTTCAGTACAGTTGTCTTTCTTTAGACATTTATCCAACATTAAAAACTGACTATAAAAACTAAATGCTTAAATAGTTCAACCAAAGTTAGAAAATGTAAAGTTAAGATAGCTTGGGTTAGAACCCATCTACTTTGTATAAGTTCTTCTGATCTTAAATGGTGGCCAGCTTTCAAAATTTCTACAAGCTTAAAAATTGGTGCTGGAACCAAAGATAGCTATATCTCCCTTATCTACGTAATTTCAGAGTTATATACTTATAACTGTCAATGCAAGTCTCTTTATTTTAAAACAGTAGCATTTTAAAAGAAAGCAAAACCCTGTTTTTAAAATTTCAGTTTTGGTCCACAGATGTTTGGTTCTCAGATATAATTTTCATCTGCAGTGAAAGTATTAGCTTGTGTTCTTTAAAGATGATTTATTCTCTGTTTGGAATAGAACATAGCTATTATTTCCCCATGATTGTTGTGGCATTGATCAGCCCACACATACACAAACTTACAAATTGATCCCAGTGGATGAGTAAGGATTCTCTAAATGACATCTTGAACTTGATAAGAAAAAGTCTGACAAAGATTCTTGCTGCACACTCATAATTTATTTTATGTGTTGCATTTTTTATGTGACTATGTGGTTATTCAAATGTGGACTTTTTTTGATTAATGACTTCCATATAGTAGACCACTGAATTTTAAATTGAAAAATGTGTATGGAAATTGAAAAATGTATTTACTACTCACTATTGGGAAATTTAAAATACAAATCTCACCAAACCAGTATGTCTTAATCTTTCTCTGCTGCCAAATTTGGATAATCTCTGTTTCAAAAGTAAATAGAGAACACTAAACTAGTTGTTCTGCATGGGTACAGGTTCTGATTTCTTCTCTTTCTATGGATTCCTAGGCCATACAGTATGTTTCCCTGCATTTTCATGCACCCTTCCTTTTTCCCTGTCACTGCTGGTATGGATAACTCTTTAAAACTCTCACTCCCTCCCCTTCTCCTACTTTGCCCTTTACCCAACTTCTGTATGTGCTTATTGGTGTGAAACCCTGGGACATTTAGCCCATACAATAATAGCGCTCGACTTGTCCCCCTGTTCCTCCAGGAAAGGAAGTTCTTCAAAGGCTTCTTTGGAAAAGTAAGTTTGATGCCACATTTGTGCTTGCTTTATAAGGAGTTACACCCCTAGTATAGCACTGACATTCATTTCTTTATAATACAGGAATTGATTTGACTATATATGGAAATTAATTAATTGGAAAGTTGCTATCTATGATATTAATTGTGTGTCTGTTGATACTAAAATCCAATAAAGAAAGGAAATAGGTTGAAAAAGTATTATTTCCTCAAGGCNCTGTGTGTTGATACTAAAATCCAATAAAGAAAGGAAATAGGTTGAAAAAGTATTATTTCCTCAAGGCTAGTGTTAAATTTAATTTGATCTTGCACAGCTGTTCATATTAGCATATTAACTGGATTTTTAACAAGTGGGTTTTACTTAGTGCTCCATATTGACAGAGAAATGGGAAGAAATATTAAGTTCAAGTGGAAATTGAATGTACGCCAAATTTTACATTCAATGCAAATGCTTTTTTTCAGTCTAAATTAAATTTTGGGTGAAGTGAGTGAAAGTACATAAACTTATCTTTGGGGATTCTGTCATTTTTAGCCTGGGCTGCTAATACAAGAAAAACTATCTTAACTAGTTGTCTACTAAATAATCTGTCATTGTGTGGGATGTTCCTTCTGTACATGCCTTTCAAAGTATTGATTATGTAATGTTCCTATTTCCTTAGAATTAAGAATATATATATACAAATAGGTAAATACATTTCTAACATTTTTGTGTCAGAATTTATTGTTGTTTAGTTTTAAGTAAGTGCTAGAAAATAATTCAGACTGAAACAGTATAAGGAAACACTACTGTCATCGGATATAAATTACTAAGAGTGAATGTGAATATAAAAATCCCATCAATTGTTTTTTTTTTTACTGGGTGGTTTTGTTACTTTGAAAATTTGTTTTAAAGATCAGATAGTTTCCATTTTATTCTCAAGTAAATAATTTAGTTGTGGCTAGTTTTTATGTGTTCATATAGGTCACCTTTATACTATAAAGAGACTTTAGATTGAATGACTTGATTCAGTTGCTGTCAGTCTGAAATAGAAAGTCATATAATTTACCCACACGTCACAATAAACTTTCTAGTAGACATTTTGAGTTTGAGTTAAATTAACAGGTCCATATCTAGAAAGAATTAATCCTATAGACATTTGCATCATTACAGTTAACCCTGAACAATGCCAGGGGTCGGGCGCCTGGGTGGCTCAGTGGGTTAAAGCCTCTGCCTTCGGCTCAGGTCATGATCTCAGCGTCCTGGGATTGAGGCCCGCATCGGGCTCCCTGCTCAGCCGGGAGCCTGCTTCCTCCTCTCTCTTTCTGCCTGCCTCTCTGCCTACTTGTGATCTGATCTCTCTCTCTCTGTGTCAAGTAAATAAATAAAATCTTTAAAAAAAAAAAAAACAAAAACAATGCCAGGGGTCAGGGCCTCCAACCCTCTCTGCAGTCAGAAATTCTTGTGTGATTTTTTACTCCCCAGGAACTTAACTATAATAGATTACTGTTGACTTTACCAATAACATAAACAGCTGATCAATACATATTTTGTATGTTATATGTATTACCTACAGTATTTTTATGATAAAATCCAGAGAAAGGAAAATGTTATTAAGAAAATCTTAAGAAAATATTTATAGTTCTATACTGTAGCTATAAAAAAATTACATGTAAGTTGATTTGCACAGTACATTGTGCTTGAGGGTCAACTGTATAAATACTCATAATTGTTAAGGAAGTTTTTTTGTAGCTATTTATTCTTTTCTAAATAGAATTTCTCAAAGCAATTTCACATCACCATAATTATTATACAATTTAAAGTAGATTCCAAGTGATCATTTTTTAACATGTCTATTTTAGTAAAACAACCTTGTGTAGACCTTGTATAGAAGGCTAGATTATAGAAAATATTGATTTAGTTTATAGAAAAAACATGCCAAAAGAAGACTTATTAAAAAGTTATAACATGATGTTAGGGAACAAAGGTAGCTCTCACTTTGAAGTCAGTTGCAAAGTGGCAGTATTTATTGCCATATAGAATGGAGTCATGGTTCACTTCCAGTGTAGCAAAACTGGGTCACACTGTGCTGCTTAGCTGTTTCACTGCATTTTGCAACATGATAAATTTATATGGCATGAGAAAGAAAATTAGAAATCCTCTCAGTTAATTCTTAAAATAATGCTGCAATTATTATTCTCCCTGTTTTACAATGAGGAAACTAAAGTTTACAGAAGTGACCTGCCTGAGTTCACAGATATAATAAGTGATAGAAGCTAAAATTTGGATCCAGATAATTGGACTCCAGAGCTTACATTCTTAATCACTATGCTATATAATTACTCTGTTTTCATATTAGTTACAGCCAGAGTTTAAAAGATTTAACCTTGGGGTGCCTAGCTGGTTCTGTCAGTGGAGTATGTGGCTCTTGATCTTGGGTTATGGGTTCAAGCCTCACACTGGGTGTATAGATTACGTGGAAAATAAAATCTTTAAAAAATAAAATTAAAAGAGTTAACCTTAAAGATGCCAATAAATAGCTTCCTATAAACACATTTCACTTTTTTCTTTGAAAGTAGTAGTTTAACTTTGGATTTTATCTCTAGTCAACTTACTCCTTTATTAAGGCTTTAAAGAGTCTTTTTCTATGGTTCAAACTAACATTTTATTAATTTGGAGATACTTAAATCATACTATTGAGTTTTACCCTCACAGGATTTCCTTAAAAGATGCTAAGCAAGATGAGCACTGAGTGTCATATGGAGGTGTTGAATCACTAAATTGTAGACCTGAAACTCACATTATACCATATGTTAACTAACTGGAATTTAAATAAAAACTTTAAAAAAGGTGTGGGGGTGGGGGACACCTGGGTGGCTCAGTTGGTTAAGCGTCTGCCTTTAGCTCAGGTCATGATCAGGATTGAGCCCTGCGTCAGGCTCCCTGCTCAGCAGGGGACTGCTTCTCCCTCTCCCTCTGCCAGCTGCTTCGCCTGCTTGTGTGCCCGTGCTCTCTCTTTCTCTCTGTCACATAAATAACTAAAATCTTAAAAAACTTTAAAGAAAGGGGGAAACTGATGCCAAACTATCTCATTATAGCTTCTATGAGCAAATATGACTGTCAGAATTCTTTTGTTGTTGAGGGGAGAATTCTTTTTATGGCAGGGCCGTTTTACTCTAACATACTATTTTTTAAATTATAGTAAGTCATTTAAAGAGTTTGGAAAACCAACAGGGCAAAAGCATTACCCATAATCTTACCAGAAATGTGCTTTTAAATGAAAAACTTTTATTTTATTTTTTTGAAAAACTTTTAAAATGGAGCTTTTTAAATCTTTCAGGTTGCTGTCATTCAACTCACTTCCACACTAAGCTACAGGGAATAGCCTGGTGAAAGAGACTTGGTTGGTCAAGCTTGCCAGGCCAGTTGTGGTTTAATGAAAGCTGAAGATGAAGAATCTCATAGAGCAGAATATGATAGGGAGGTTTTTTTTCCGAGTATAGTTGATGTATATTAGTTTCAGGTGTACGAGATAGTAATTTTATAATTAATTACATTATGAGACACTCACTATGATAAATAAGTGTACTTACTATCTGTAACCATACAAAGTTACTACAGTGTTATTAACTATTGATAGGGAGTTTTTAATCCAGTATAGTTTCTCATACATTTTGAGACTTTCTTAGCCTTCACGTCATGTATTGTCTCATGATCCAAGATGAAGAGAACAACAGTTGTCCAGAGGTAGTTCCATTAAACATATTTGCATAAAAGTAGGTAGAGGAAAGGATTATTGGCCCTGAATCTGAATTTATAAATCATGGCCAGGAGGACTGCTTCCTCGTTTTCCTGCGTTGTTTCCTGAACCTGACCAGCTGGTCACTTCCCTATTCCTGCGTAACCATTTAATGGGAGGAGTGCCTCCACAGTGTTCACAACAGGGAGCGGATAAACCTGAGTCTGTTACAGGACTGTTACTGTTTAGCCCTTTGTAAGCTTACACATATCTTAAAACAGGAAAAAAACCTGAAAACCTGAAATAACTTTTTCCAAACTAGCTACATTAAATTGCTCACTGTTGTTAGGAGAGCCAAGAACGTACTCAGCTTTTAAGTAATAGGTCTCCAGGTTACCTACAACTTCTGTCCAGTTTGGCTACAAATTGGAGGCTCCCACAACTTCCTCTTCAGGTTTAATTTGCTAGAGCAGCTCACAGAACTTAGGGGAAAACTTATGTTTACTAGTTTATTTAAAATATGTGATATCAGAAACAGAACAGCCAGACCAAGACCTACATAGGGTGAGGTCTGGGAGGATTCCAAGCACCGGAGCTTCTGTCCCTGTGGAGAGGGAGTGTGACACTCTTCTGGTATGATGTGTTTGCCAACCTGGAAGCTCTCCGAACTTTGTACTATTGGGGTTTTATAGAGGCTTCCTCACATAGGCATAACTAACTATAAATTCCATTTCTAGCCCCTTTCCCTCTCTGGAGGCTGGAGTATGAGGTGGGGCTAAAAAATCCAAGCTTCTAATCATGGCTTGATCTTTCTGATGACCAGCACTAATCTAGGAGCCTACCCAGAGTTGTCTCATCCAGCAAAAGATGTTCCTAGTGCTCTTATCACTTAGGAATTTACAGGGGTTTTAGGAGCTCTGTGCCAGGNGCTCTTATCACTTAGGAGCTCTGTGCCAGGGCTGGAGTCGAAGTCCAAGTATTAGAACAAGCAATGCTCGCAGTGCTCTTATCACTTGGGAAATTAGGAAATNATTTACAGGGGTTTTAGGAGCTCTGTGCCAGGGCTGGAGTCAAAGTCCAAGTATTAGAACAAGCAATGCTCGCAGTGCTCTTATCACTTGGGAAATTAGGAAATTATAAGGTTTTCAGAAGCTCTGTGCCTAGAACCAGGGGCAGAGACCAATATATATTTTCCATTATCTCACAGCTATTTGCTTATATTTACACAGAGCTTTATGATATGCTTTGACCTACTTCCTAACCTGCTACTCACAACCACTCAATGAATTAAACAGGATAGTTCATGAAACTACATTTTACAAATGAATAAACAAGCTCCAAGAGGTCACCCAGTTAGTAGTAAAGGGCAGCGTCTACCCTGAAACCAAGGTTTTCTGAAAGTTGGCATAGTTTTTCACCTACTCCATATTGATGTTCTCTCATTCAGAAGTACACCAGATAGTCCAGGGGTCTGAATGCTTCCCACAAACATGCTATGTATGCCCAGAGCACAGTTTGTAAATTTGAATTAGTTGCCAAAACTTCAAACACTGAGAGTTTTCACAGAATTAGGAGATCTCGGGCTCCTGGGTGGCTCAGTGGGTTAAAGCCTCTGCCTTCGGCTCAGGTCATGATCTCGGAGTCCTGGGATCGAGCCCCATATCGGGCTCTCTGCTCAGCAGGGAGCCTGCTTCTTCCTTTCTCTCTGCCTGCCCCTCTGCCTACTTGTGATCTCTCTCTCTGTGTCATATAAATAAATAAAATCTTTAAAAAAAATTAGAAGATCTGGCAAAATGGAATGCTTTCTATGTGGCAACAGCGGTTTGAGCTGAGTAGCCACTGTACCCTTTAGTTGTCTATTTGCCACAATCCCTGCAACTCCTTGTCCTTACACTCAGCCTGTTCCACTCATTTTGTTACCTGCTCTTAATCCTGTAGGCATTTGAGTTTGTGAATTCTTCCAGAGCTATTATGTCACTCTGAAAGGGGGGGTACTTTAACTATATAAAAATCACCAAAAATATTATATCTGTTCTAGCAGATCCCATTAATGTACTGCCAAATATATTTTTCTCATGTTCTTATACTTTTTTGGTTGTTAAATGGCATAATTAGAAATGGTTATGTGTTAGAGAATACATGGTTGAAAAGTAATATGTGGTTATATTGTTTTTACCTAATTCTAAACATCGTGTAATATTTATGACTACTCTTAAATATGTGTACTCATATCTACATTCTGTTTTAGATTTTCCAGATTTTCTTCTCTATAACAAATCATACTTAGTGCTTACCTTTATTCCGGATCCTTTTCTTTAAAGTGAGGGAATGTGGGGCGCCTGGGTGGCTCAGTTGTTAAGCGGTTGCCTTCGGCTCAGGTCATGATCCCAGGGTTCTGGGATCGAGCCTCACATCGGGCTCCCTGCTTGGCAGGAAGCCTACTTCTCTCTCTTCCACTCCCCCTGCTTGTGTTCCCTCTCTCACTGTGTCTCTGTCAAATAAATAAATAAAATCTTTTTTTAAATAAATTAATAAAGTGAGGAAATGGGGCACCAGGATGGCTTAGTCAGTTAAGCATCTGACTCTTGAACTCAGCTCAGGTCTTGATCTCAGGGTGAGATTGAACCCCACATCAGGCTCCATGCTCAGTGCGGAGTCTGCTTGAGATTCTGTCTCCCCCTCTGCCTCTCCCACTCATGTGCTCTTTCGCGCTGTCTCTCAAACAAATAAATCTTTAAAAACCCCAAAAAATGAAAAAACACAGTGGTTCTCAAGCTCAAGTCACAGTGTCTCAAACATACTAGGGACTGTGCTAGGCTATCCAGATATAAAGAGGAGCAAGACAATCTTCATTTTTTTAAACTCATTTACTGCTTCATATTTAAATAACTATTTGACGTTCTCTCTTTCGGCTGATGACCTTGCTTCCCACTTCACTGAAAAAACAAAATCAATCAGAAGAAAACTCTTGCGTGTGCTGCCACCACATCTACTCACCTGCCTACATCCATGCCCATGTGCTCTATTTTCCCTTGTGTGCAAGGGATGAACTGTCTGTGCTCCCAGCCAAGGCCAACTCCTCCACTAGATTCTTGTTATTCCAGCTCTAACTTACACCCAGCAATGCTCCCCCACACACTTTCACCCAGCAATGCTCCCCACACACTTTTCCATTCCAGTTTTTCTTTCTATAGTGGATCAGAACAAATCCTTTAAAAAAAATGTTCTTGGGCGCCTGGGTGGCTCAGTGGGTTAAAGCCGCTGCCTTCGGCTCAGGTCATGATCCCAGGGTCCTGGGATCGAGGCCCACATCGGGCTCTCTGCTCAGCGGGGAGCCTGCTTCCTCCTCTCTCCTCTCTCTCTGCCTGCCTCTCTGCCTACTTGTGATCTCTCTCTCTGTGNTAAATAAATAAAATGTCAAAAAAAATGTTCTTGGTGCCTTCAGTTTCTGCTCTCCCTTCCCTGTTAAACCTATTTAATCNGTTAAAAAAAATGTTCTTGGTGCCTTCAGTTTCTGCTCTCCCTTCCCTGTTAAACCTATTTAATCAGGCTTTTACACTCACCAGTCCACCAAAGCTGTTCTTATTAAGTTTTCTTCTGTATCATTATTCCAAGGATCCTACTACCACCTTACCTGACCTATTAGCACATTTGTCATAGTCCATTCCTCTCCTGCTATGAAATGCTGTTCATTTGGAGTTCAGAGATCATGTTCTTGGTTTTCCCTCATATTGCTGCCTACTTCCCAGGCTGTGGACTCTTCTCTACCTACACCTCTCCCTTAAGGATGTCATCCAGTGTCATGGATTTAAATACCATCTCCATGCTGATGACCGAAACTTCTATCTTCAGACATCATTTCTGAACTCCATAGTGGTATTTCCATTGTAGAAGCAGTATAGCATAGGGGTTAAGGGCATAGACTCTAGGGAGTCAGGCACTTGCATTTAATCTTGGCTCCGCCACTTACTAGCTTTGTGACCTTGGGAAAGGTTTTTAACTATTCTGTATCTCAGTTTCCCCACCTATAAAATAAGGATAATACTGATACCAACCACATGTGATTGTTGTGAATATTAAAAAAGTAAATATAAGCAAAGTGTACAAAACAGCTTGCCATAGTGGATAGGTGTTAGGTATTATTGTTATCATCATCATTAAACACTTTACACCAGGCAGCTCACACTCACATGTCACAAATCAAATTCCTAATCTGTCCCTCCCAAACTGTTCTCCCCTATTCTTCCCCATTTCAGTATAGAGCAACTCTGTACCTGTGCTATAGCCAAAAATCCTGGATCTAATTTTGACTCCGCTCTTTGTGTTACCCTCCATGCCTATCCCATCACCAGTTCCTGTCTCACTACTGCCACACTACTGCCCTGGTCCAGGCCAGCTTCTCCTCTCATCTGAGTCACTGCAGTAGTGTTCTACTTCCCCTGCTTTCATTGTTGTCCCCCCTACCATCTGTTCCCAAGTTATCAGCTTGAGTGATCTTTTTAAGACAGAGGGCTGATTATATTGCTCCACTGCCCCAGATCCTCCAGTAGCTTCCTGCCCTACTCAGAATAAAAGCCAGAGTCTTTTGGGTTTTATAGCCCATTGTACATGAATTCCTTCTGTCCCTTTTCCTAGCTTCTACTCTCACTCTCTCAGTTCCAGGCACACTAGCCTCCTTTCTATTCCTTGAGCACACTAGGTATGCTTCTGCCCTTTGCACTTGCTGTAACCGCTAGTCTGGAGCACACATCATCCAGTTATATACATGGCTCACTACTTCATCTCTTTCCATTCTTTGTTCAAGAGCCCCATTCTCAGTGAGGCATTCACTGAGAATGAGGCATTCACTGAGAACCCTATTTTAAATTCCAAATACCACCTTCCTCCATATATACACACTCAGTATTCCTCTTCCTTGCTTTATTTTTCTCTGATAGGGCTTATCACCATTTGTCATACCATACAGTTTACTTATTCATCTCTTCTTTACTGAAACATATGCTCTCTTAAGATTGAAATCTTCACCTATTTTCACTGCTGAATCTTCAATGCCCAAAATAGTATGTGTTCCATAGTAGCTGCTCTAAAATATTTGAGTTAGTGAATGAACAAATGAATGAATGACAAATGCACTGCTTTCAAGTTCACCCCGTAGTGGGAGGAACCAGACAGGTAAAGAAATGCTTACCAAATTATGTCACAAGAACAGGTGTAACTGGAGCAGAAAGGAAGAATGAATGTGAGAGGTTATGACGAAAACTTCTGGAAGGAGGTGACACCTAAGGCTGAGACACAAAGCAATGACTTCTAGTTAAACTAAATTAGACATGCATTTCAGGCAGAAGGAACAGCATTCACAGGACCACTGGATGAGAGAGAAATATGTTCCTACTCATTCATTCATTCAAACTAGGGACATACGGAAAGAATCAGAAGATGACCCAAGCTTTCGGTATGATTGACCAAGAGGATTGGAGAACCATTCGTTGTGAGGAGGGGTATGATGAATTTGGTTTTGGACAGGCTGAACTTGAGAAACCTGTGGAATTTTCATGTCTGGTATTATATATATATTTGAAATATGAACTTAATATTAGAATAGTCCCTAGGTTCCCCTCGCCCCTCAATTAAAAGTGATGTGGCAAACTGGAAGAGCTGAATTACCTCCAGAAATCTTTCCTTTGCTGTTTGCTTCATCTTTCATGGTGTTTGCTACCATCCTTATTTTTTCCTGAAAGCCTTTCAAGTCTCTTCGTATTTATAGTGCAGGAAATATAGTATATCTTAGTGTCCCAGATTAAAGGGTTATTGTAGTGTTAGTGAAGCAGCCATTCAAGATGATGCCAGTCTCAAATACTGGTGAAAGTTGTGTTTCTTTCCCTTTGCTGCTTTGTTCTTTAGGGAGTATTCACTGTATCTGGGAATTATAAAACCAAATTTGTTCCTTACACAATTCTGTTCAGAAATTCAAATATCAACTGATAGACTTTAAGGTCCTTCTTGGATTAAGAAAAAAAAAAGCCAGTTTTCCTGTGAAAGGAAAGAAGCTTCTTATTAATTTATTACAAGGCACACCATCTCATGTTGCCTGTTAGTGTGTCATTATCTCTGTACTCTGTAATGACTGGGTTATCTCTATGTGTGGGTGTGACAGAAAGAATGACCAGTGATTCTTTACACATTGGGTACACTTGAAAATCACTTTGGTTTTTACAGAAAGAACTTTGCACAATAGAATGGCAAATCACTGTTGCTCAGAAAGAGCAACTTGCTCTGCCTCTCCTGCCCAAATTGGTCTGTTTGCTACAGTTGCTTCTTAACATTTCATAGTTATGCCATATGCTTCCCATGTGTCTTTATAGCATTTCTTGCTTAGGTTTAAACATAAGAACAGCTGCTTAACCTTTTGCTCTTATCTATCATATGCCCAACAGAATTATCATACCCCCAAATATCACTTCTGTTTATGTTGATTAATTGCTAATTGTACATTCTTATCTCATTGGTGATCTTCAGACTCCTAGAACTTTGGAGTTGGAGAGCACTGAGATCTGAGTTGCAGTTTTTTTTTTTTTTTTAAAGATTTTATTTATTTATTTGACACAGAGAGAGAGATCACAAGTAGGCAGAGAGGCAGGCAGAGAGACAGGGAGAGGAGGAAGCAGGCTCCCTGCCGAGCAGGGAGCCCGATGCGGGCCTCGATCCCAGGACCCTGAGATCATGACCTGAGCCGAAGGCAGAGGCTTTAACCCACTGAGCCACCCAGGCGCCCGCAGTTTTTTTTTTTTAATTTATTTTTAGAGAGAGGGGAGGAGGAGGGACAAAGGGAGGGAGAGAGAGAGAGTATCTTAAGCAGAGTCCATGTCCAGCACAGAGCCTGAGGCAGGGCTCCATCTCACAACCCTGAGATGGTGACCTGAGCTGAAATCAAGAGTCAGACATCCAATTGACTAAGCCACACAGGTGCCCCCTGAGTTGCAGTTTAAACCATTAGATAGCATATAAGCATATTTGTTTAAAAAAGGAGGAGGAGGAGAGGGAGGAGGAAGAGGAAAGGAAAAGAGAAGGAGGAAGGAAGGAGGGAAGGAAAGAAGAAAGGAGGGAAGGAAGAAAAGAGAATAATTCAGGGACATGATTTCAAACGTGTCTATTATTTCAATATAATGAATTGTCATTCCAAAAAGATTTAATTAATGATCACTCTTCAGGGATTATGAAGATTTACATCCGAGGTTGGCAAACTGTGGCTCAGTGTTTTTGTAAGTAAAGCTTTATTGGAACAAAGCTATGGCCATTGTTTAGATATTGTCCGTGTCTGCTTTTGTGCTACAATGGCAGAGTTGAGTAGTTCTAACATAGACTTATAACCTGCAAAGCTTTAAATATTTGATATCTGGTCCCTCATAGAAAAAGTTTGCTAGTCTCTGATTTAAATAGTTTAAAAACTTATTTCTCCAACTGGAAACCTGAAGTACTTCCCTAGGTAATACCAAGATGTAAAATACAGGAGCAACTCTAAGGATCTGCCTACTGAGAATATCACTAACATGTGATCATCATCCTTTTTCTTTTTTTTAAGTGGGATCTACTTTAAAAAACAAAAACAAAACTCTTCAGATTCTTTATTGTAATTAAGTATTTCAGTTGCCTTTTATTATACCTTTTATATTTAGGGGAAAGTGATCTTTCAGTGTACTGAGCTAAAGTTACTATTTCTATGTCATTTTTGCAACTGTTTTGTGTTTCTTCACTGGTGTTTTCATTTGAAGATTACCTATGCATTTCTCTCACTTGCAAGTACAAGTTTACTAATTCAGCAATTTGTAATAGATCCACTACGTGCTGGCATTTTCTCCAATGTCAGAGCCTGCTTGATTTCTGTATTGGTTTATGTCTGCTCATAATAAAAGGTGTTTATGGCAGATGTTAATTTTAAAACTCTAAGTTGGATATATAGAGAGTTGAGTGGTTACTAGTGGTTAAAACTACTCAACTCTGCCATTGTAGCACAAAAGCAGACGCGGACAATATCTAAACAATGGCCATAGCTTTGTTCCAACTAACTATGGTAAGGACACTAAATGAGGAACAGTGGTTACTAGGTCAGTTATACTTGACATTTGTCACTTTTCACTCATAGGTTAGCGTGATCCTTTTCAGATTTTATCAGTTTAAATTCGAAGTTACTGAAGTTCTGTCCTTGTTAAACCCTTCTTCCTTCCTTGAAGAATAAGCGGTTTCCTTTTTGTTGTAAAACTGTGTTTTTCATAATTGACTAGTCAGTGTGAATTCTACCTATAATCGTGAAATTATTTTTTTAAATAGGAAGTGTTGGAACAGTGATGAAATAATTCTTCATGTCTCACATCTACATTACCCTAGCTACTACATTTTATTAGTTTCTGAAGTATTATGTAGTCTTTTTTTGTAAAGAGGTATTTTCATCATTAAGATGTACCTAAATTCTATATTTCATGCTTACTCTGGGTTATCTCTTTATTTCAGTCTTTTTGTTAGCTTTGACTTATTTCCTAAGATATTTGCTTAACTAGACAGTTTTAAGGCAAACAAAAGCAAAAACTTCATCAAAGGTCATCTTCTATGACTTTTATCATTTTCTGAAAAGTGCTTAGGAATCTTAGTTTATGTGGTCAGAATGAAAGACTGTAAAATGCACAAATAATACAGGAACATTGCTGCTATAGAATTTGTATGATGAAGACTGATTTGAATTCAACCACAAATATCTCTGAGTGTTAATATCTCAATACCTGTTTGAAGTAACTATATTGTGGCAGACTTATTGTGACATCTAAGAATCAGTAACCAAAGTAGGAACAAATGCAAGAAGAATTCATATTATCTGTTTTCTTCCCCCATTTAGGAAATCAAAGGCCATGAAATTTGACAAATACAATGTCTCAGTGGTACATTAGTACAGCACCATAAAATTTACTGTATAGACATACCTCAAAAGCAAAGATGTTTTCGTAACTGCATAATTGGGCCAAGAAAATGTTCTATTGTTACATATGGTAAGGACACTAAATGAGGAACAGTTCCATTCAAAAATGACCTTTGAGGTGCACCTGCCGGGCTCAGTCAGAGGAGCCTGCAACTCTTGATCTCGGGGTCATACGTCAAGCCCCACATTAGATGTAGAGATTACTTAAATAAAAACTTTTTTAAATCAATCAATAATCAAATAACCTTTCTTTTTTCCATATTTTCATTCTCCCAACCTGGAATTAGTCCTGTCCATTGCCTCAGATGCTGAATGAATTGATGAAGTTGCGAATTTCATTTCCTTACACAGGATTTTCAGTGCCATTTGGCAGTCTTCTGTGTCACTGATCAACTGTCTCCTATCCCCTGCCATAGATACTTGGCAAATTTATTTCTTCAAGAAATATTTCTTAAACTCCTATGCTGTGCAGGCATTGTTCTAATCTCTGAGGATACAGCAGTGAACAATAAAGGTGGAAAAACCCCAGCCCTCATGGAGCTTATCTTGTAGCAAAATACTAAATGCTGTATAAGAGTTGGTTAAATATGGACAGTTACTCTTGGTGATGGGGCAACTACAGTCCCAATTTGTCTGAAATAGACCCAGTATAACACCTGCTCCTGGGTTTTAATAGTGCCCCCTTTCACTTCCAAAGAGTTCAGTTTCGACAGTAAATTATATATTCACCCAGGTTCTAAACCTTTTACATGTATCAACTTATTTTATTCTCATAATAATTCCATGAGTTATGTGAAATTAACATCATTATACAGGTGTGGAAATTGAAGCTTAGAGAAGTAATTTGCCCTTGGCCATACTAGTAAGTGGAAGAACCAGAATTCAAACCCAGACAACAGCCTGGTTCCAGAGTTTATGCTCTGAGTTACTATGCTGTGCAGCCCCTATACTGCTGTTATACGTGTTTACCATCTCACTGTGCCTGTCCACCTTCCTCTCCCCAGCAAAGCAGGTAATCTCTCCTGCTTTATTTATTTGCAGATAAATTTATGTCTCTTCAGAGTGAACTTTCTCAACTGGCCACTCCCTCCTTTACAAATCTGACTTCATTTTAGTCACCTTCACTCTATCACTCCATATCACGGAAGGGACATCTCTCTCCCTGTCTAACACCCGTATTCTAGCCCCATCCCATCCCATCCCACCTCCTAGAGGACTTTCTCTTTCTTGGGCCTTCAGTCTCCATTCTCTCCTGGCTTTTCTCATTCATCGTGTAAGCATGATCTGTTCTTGTTGTTCAAAGTGTGTCTTTCAAGAAGCTTCACTGTGTTGGGAGAAGTTTTTAAAAGTTTTTTAAAGTTACTATTGATGAATGGCTACCAGTTACTTATTACTCTCTTTCAATTTCAAGTGCTATATGTATCTCTGATCCTTTTACCAATCCTACAGATACTTTACAGATGAAGAAATGGAAGCTCCCAGGGTTCCATAACTTGCTTAACTTATGAAAAGTGGCACTGAATTCACACTACTTATCTTACACCAAAGCCCATTCTGTTTCTGGTATATCTTGCTAGTTTATCATAATTCCTAAAGATCTCCCTTGATCCTCTGCCTGTCCCCCATTGCCCTATAGCTCTCCTTCTTTTTGTAGAAAAACTTACTTATTTTTTATCATAGTTTTTTTCCTTTAGTGACTTATTTAATAAATAGTCCACCTTTCAGTGTTAGCTCTTAACACTTCCATAGGTTTGGAAGAAAGCAAATTCATGACTATGAAGTGGGAGTAAGTCTCGAAGCAATAACCTGAGACTCGTCAGTAGATTCTCGTATCTTCATTGTCATTGAGGAGGTAACGGGACAATATGACCCTTTTGATTCTTAAAGTTCCTGAAATGACCTGTATATTCTTTCGCATTGAACTGTACTAGATAGGTTTTTTGAAAGAATGTGAGGAAGTGATCACCACACCTCATTTTGAATGGTACTTTCTGTGTCATTTTCATTTTCAACACCAATGGGATATGGTCCTCTTCCTCAAAGAAACTGTTCCCATTTGAGAATATATTCTTTTGATGCCCAGTGAAGAGTCTCAAGAGAAGCCACCTATGGTGGTAGAATTGGGTAAATCTGGGTCTGGGAAGACTTCTCTGCTGCTTCTATATCCTTTAAAAGACTAAGGTTCCTTTTAAAAGCAGTCTCAGCTGTTTGCATCTGAGATACCTTTTCCTTGTTTTCATCTACAAATTTATTCTCCGTTTGTTGAGGTAACAATCTTTTTGATACTGTTTCTTCATGTCTTTTTGAAAGGTGAATTTCTTAAACAAACAAGGAAGTCATCTTTAGTCAAAGCTGCCTTGTAAGTTTTCTTGACTCAAGAGCCTGGACCAATACAGATAAAGATCAAGTGAAGTGTGGTGCATCTGGCTGGCTCAGTCAGTGGAGGGTGCGACTCTTGATCTCAGAGTTGTGGGTTTGAGCCCCACGTTGGGTGTAGACATTACTTAAAAATAAAATCTTAAAAGAAAATCAAATGAAGTGCTTTGAAGGCTCAGAGCCTGAAGGCAAATCATCTGGTTGATTGCAAAAGCCAAAGGTAACCATACGAGCCCCACTCGGACCTCTTCTGTAAAGGTACCCACCACTACTTTGTGGATGCTGGGTTCCAACACCTATTTTTTAACTTCTTTTTTTTCAACTTTTAAATTGTGTTTTATTGAAGTATAGCTGACACACAATGTTACATTAGTTTCAGGTGTACTTCACAGTGGTTCAGCAAATCTCTGTGTTATGCTATGCTCACCACAAGCATAGCTGCCATCTGTTACTACGCTGTTACAGTACCATTGACTGTATTCCCTGTGCTGAACCTTTCCCTGTGACTTATTCATTCCATAACCGGAAGCCTACATATCCCATTCCTGTTTACCCTTTTTGTCCATGCCCTCACCCTCTTCCCCTCTGTCAATCATCAGTTTGTTTTCTGTTTATAGATCTGTTTCTACCATTTGTTTTGTTTTTTAAATTCCACATATAAGTGAAATCATAAAGTATTTGTCTTTCTCTATCTGACTTATTTCACTTAGTGTAATACCCTGTAGGTCCATCCATGTTGTCACAAATAACAGGATCTCGTTCTTTTTTGTGGCTAAGTAATATTCCAGTGTGTGCATCTCACTTCTTTATCCATTCATCTGTTGATGGACACTTGGGCTGCTTCCATGTCTTGGCTATTATAAATAATGCTGTAATAAACAGGGGTGCATATATCTTTTCAAATTAGTGTTTTCATTTTCTTTGGGTAAATACCCTGCAGTGGAATTGCTGGATCTTATGGTAGTTCTAAATTTTTTGAGGAACTGCCATACTGCTTTCCACAGTGGCTCTACCAATTTACATTCCCACCAACAGTGCATCAGGGTTCCTTTTTCTCTACCTCCTCACCAACACTTGTTACTTTTTGTCTTTTTGATTCTAGCCATTCTTACAGGTCTAAGATGATATCTCATTGTGATTTTGATTTGCATCTCCCTGATAATGATGTGGAGCATCTTTTTATGTGTCTTTTGGCCATCTGTATGTCTTCTTTGGAAAAGTATCCAAGTCCTCAGCTCATTTTTAATCAGATTATTTGGGTTTTTTGGTGTTGTGTAAATTCTTTCATGTATTTTGGGTATTAACCCCTTATCAGATACATCATTTCCAAAGGTCTTCTCCCATTCAGTAGGTTGCCCTTTCATTTTGTTGATGGTTTCCTTTGCTGTGCAGAAGTTTAAGAAAGCTTTTTTAAAGGAAGTATTTAATATTTACAGACATTTCCTGCCTATTACTTTTCAACTTATCCTAGTCTGACTTCCAATCCTGTATTAGTTGGGACCTCCAGAGAAACAGAACCACCATCTGTTTCTCTCTCTCTCTCCTGTGCATATATATACATACACACATATGTATATGTATATATTTAGCTATCTGTCTGTACATGTAAAGAGAGGGAGGAACTTAAGAATTGGCTAATGCAATTATTGAGGCTGGCAAGTCTGAAATCTTTACGGCCAGCCAGCAGTCTGGAAGCTCAGGCAGGATTTCTATGTTAGAGACTTGAGGCAGAATTTCTTCTCAGGGAAACTTGTTTTTTAACCCTTGAAGTTTTCAACTGACTGAACAAAGCCCACCCATATTATCAAGGGTAATCTCTTTTATCTAAAGTCAACTGATTGTAAATGTTAATTACATCTACAGAATATCTTCAAAGCAATATCTAGACTATTGTTTGGCACACACACACACACACACACACAACTGTGCAATCATAGCCTAGCCAGTTTGACACATAAAATTAACCATTACAAGCTTTATTACTGTACCACATCTTCTTCATTGCTAAATCCAAAGGACACTTTTCACATCTTTTCTTGCTTGATCACTTTGCAACATTTGACATTTTGGACCCCCACTAGTTTTTGAAACCCTCTCCCTTAGTTTCAATAACCCTGGTCTCTCCATTTTCCTGTCCTTCTGGGTTTTCCTTTTCTAATATTTCAAAGATTCATCTTCTCCCAATTATTTGTTGATAATCTCTCCTGTCCTTGGCCATCTTATTACTCCCATGATTAATGTTTCCCAAAACTAAAATTCCATCTTAGAATTCTCTGCTGAGCTTCAGATCTGTTTATCCAATTACTTGTTATACATCTCTACCTAGTTATCGCATAGGCATCTCAAACTTCGCTTTTCTAAAACTGAAATCATTCTCTCACCGCCCCCCCCCCAAACTTGCCTTTGCATCTCTTCTGTTCTCTTAGTTGTGGTACCGTCTCTACCTAATTACACAAGCCAGGAATCTGAGAGGCATCTTCTGACTTCTTCCTTATGTTTTCCATTTAAAACTCTCTCATCTTTATCCTTATCTCAGTGAAGAGAGCTTAACCCCATTTTCTGTGATCTGGAATCATGTTGTGGTCCTTCTGCCTCCTGTCAGTCTTTTTCCAATCCATCTACACTGCTGCCACAGTGATATCTTAAAAATGCATTTAAAAATTCATTTAGTAGCTCCTAATTGCCCACAGAATTAAGATAGAATTCTTCAGCAAACACACAAGGCCCTCCATGATTAGCCTTTCCTATTCTTTATCTCCCACTGCTCCTTGCTCACCCATCCTGCTCTCAAGTCATACTAAAGTATTTATAGAGTCCAGACCTGCCACATTGCTTGCTTCCGTGTCCTGTGCTGCTGCTTCTGCCTATCATATCCACTGCCTCTGTCACTTCTCTACCTCCCTACCCCTACCTTGTGCATCTAGAAAAATTATTTCAGTACCTACTTTGATCTTCTCCTTTGAATAACCTTCCTGATTCCACAATTAGATTTGTCCATGCCTCCTTTCTGACATCATTATACATTGTTTGCAGCTCTCCTATAACACTTACTACTGTATTATTTATTTTTTGTTTATCTAAGTGTCACCTTTCAGTGGACTGTCAACTCTTAAGTGTTTCCATTTGGCAAGTAATAGGCTCTTATCAAATGCCTGGTGATGGTGGAGATGATGAGCCTGGAGTGGAGCACACAGTTCATTTAAATAAATATGGAGGAGCACTGGGCTTGGACACATATGGAGGAGAGGGGTAGATACTTCTTTATCCTCTTCTGTCCCTTCTAGACACTGCAGCTGCAGTTTTACTACCAGATTCCTTTTGATTTAAACTTTTTATAATCTGATACCTATTCTTAGCCTTTATTTTGCTTTTTTTTTATTTTGCCTGTATCCTCAGAGCAGTTGAAGAGACAGGAAACTGTTAAATTACTATTACAAAGTCCCACTGTCCCGTTTTCATTCCATCACAGGAGACACATACATCAGCTTGTTCTCACGTGACTTTTGTATGCCAAAAGAAGTCTTTTCTTAGCTAGTAAAAAGAATTCATGTAATAATATTAGTATTTTTTCAAGTTTTTTAATCCTCCAATGTCCCCAAAATGTCTCCATGCCTTTAATACCAAATTAAAAACTAAACCAGTTCTGTGTTAATCCTGAGAGAAGAAATAATGGCCTTTAAAGATTGTTGAAGGGATGATGAAGACTTCTTGGGTGTTTAACATGAAGATTTCAGATGACCAAGGTCTGCTGTACACATTATGAGTCATGCATAGGTCAGCATCTCAGTTTAGACCTACATATTTTTACAGTAAATACATTTGTAGAAGCTACTTGTGGTGTAACTCCTTATGTATTTAATATTCATCTGACTCTTGGTTTTCTTGGTTGACTTTTTAAAGGGGTGAAGAATCTACTTATGAATTCTTTGCCCTTTATGGAATGTGATATCTTGGTTTTGAGTCCACCTGTCCCTTCCCCTTTACTTAATTTTATCTTATTGTTTTGCATTGTGTTTCTAAAATAATGGCTTTGGCTTGTTTTTTCCTGAATGTTTCTGCAGTTTGGTTTGAGTATCTGGCTTTGGGCACCCCTCCTGAACTTGGATTCCATCTGTACTTGTGACTTTTGGAAGGCAGAAGTCAATGTTTTCTATGGAAGATGACCTTTTTTTTTTAATAATACTACATATGTTTGTGTCTCCCCCTTCCTTTTTGCTCTCTCTTTAAAAGACTGGAAAGAAAGCAGTTAAGGCAGTCCTGTGGGTATCAGCAGATGGACTGAGAGTTGTGGATGAGAAAACTAAGGTAAAAATTTTATAAGCTTGAATGTTACTGCTCATGTTTTTTTTAAATCCCTAATGATCAAATATAATCCCGTTAAGCTGCTATAGTCACTCTGTATCCTTCCACTTTGTCCAAAGTACAGTCTTTGGAGATACAAGTGTTCAGAAAACAAAGTTATTCATTTACCTTATGAAAAATAGAATTCTCATAACATTTTGCTCTACATAACAGGATGTTGTAGTGTCGTAAGCATTTGCATTTAATGTTAGGATTTTGTTCTTACACATTTTAAGAAAATGTTTACCCCCACTAATTTGATATAAAACATAATGGACCTTTCACCAAAGTTAAAAAAAGAGAGAGATCAGATCTGAAATTTTTTATTGTTCCTTAATAAAGAGAACTATAGTCTTAGAAAGTGATATTTGAAATAATTAACCTCTTTAACTAAAAAACCAATTTAAGCAAAGTCTTAAGGACTAGTAAATGGCTCATTTGGTTAACACTTACTTAGAATCTACACAGTATCTCATATCATAGATGGCATTTTGCATTTGAAAGAAAGTGATCCTGCATGCCTGAAGAACAGAAACGTAGACTCTGATGTTAGAGAGCATTCTTATATAAGCACATTTAATCATTAATTAAAATTTCCTAAGAGACCTAAAGTCTGGAGAAATTTTAACAAGAGGGCAATTTTTCAAAAAAAATCATATGTTACTGAAAGGGGGAAACAGTCTGGCAGGTAAAGAGCAATTTTGTTGGATAACTTCTCTGATACATTTTAACTGTTAAAATCGCTTCATTAGTTCTTTTGACCTTCATCTGAGGCCCCTCCCCCTTTTTTTAAGTTCAAGAGAACTGGTAGTCTTAAATGTACATTTTTACTATTATTGGAAACAGTGATAATTTTAATTTGCTTATTGTTAAGAACTTGTATGGTTTTCTTTAGTGTTTTGGATGAAATGTGTTGTACGTGCAGGCAGTTTTTGTTTTATACCAGTTCGTAGGTGATATTGCCCCCTGGTGGCTGTGTATAGCACTGGCATTAGTTTGGTTCTTTCCACTTAGGAATAATAGTAATTGGTGGCTTTTCACCCTTGGACCAATCATGAATGGAAAATAAATTTTGCAATGTATATAATCTATAAAGGGCTCATATTTATAATATATAAAGAACTACATGTCAGTAAGAAAAATGACAGGCAATCCAAAAGACTTGAAGAATTGTATTGTTAAAGAGGAAATTCATAGTAATCAAGGTTATGAAAATAAATCATAATGAGCCACCAGAATTATAGAATCTTTAAAAATTGGCTGGCAAATTTGTGGAGCAACAGAACTTCTCATAGTGATGCTTTATAAAAGCCTTTTTTTTTTTTTTTTTTTAGCACTTACAGACCCACCTCAGCATCTAGGGATTCTGGACTGTGGGAGTATCACATAGAAGAGCCTCAAGATTTTAAAAAAACACTTTGTGTAATATTTATACTGTGTAGATACAACGCCATTTAGCAAGTATATAAAGAAAGTCACACTCAGAGATCACTAAGTTAATATAAATTATATGGGAATTGGATGCAATATATTGATTTACATATATTATCAAATTGAACATGGAATGTATTATGATAAAACTAAAATCAGCAAGCATATGTTTTAGAATATGAAGATGAAATGAGAGAGGCATCTGGGCAAAGTGCCTCTTGGGATCTCTTCTACATCAAATTCTTAGTATTCAGACTGCTGGCCTCAGATCTTGCTATTTCATAGTCTTGATGCATTAGTTTTAGAGACTATATTGTGAAATGAACATCCCGTGTTTATTCTGAGAAGCTTGAATAATCTGGTAAATCCTCTATTTCTTTGTGCTTCCCTTTTCCTAGGACCTCATAGTTGACCAGACAATAGAAAAAGTTTCTTTCTGTGCCCCAGATAGGAACTTTGATAGAGCCTTCTCTTACATATGCCGTGACGGCACCACTCGGCGATGGATCTGTCATTGCTTCATGGCTGTCAAGGACACGGTGAGTCCAACAGTGTAGATTTCATCATGACTAGCCTCAGCTAGCCAAACTCACCCTGGGTTGGCTCAGCCAAGTAATTTCCACTACATTTTTTTATAAGTACCTGCTCTTAGAGCACTTGGAAGTGCCTAAACTAGCTTGCTTTCATTCCTTTTATTCAGGTCGTTCACACTCTTGGTGTGACCCTGCAGCTCACAGAGCAAGATGATTTTAGCTGAGATCCAAGATCATTAATGGAAAGTAAAAGTGCTCTGGTTATGGTGGCTGCTAAACTTTACTTGAAATGTTTAATTATTAGAACTATTATTAGAACTTATTATTAGAATTATTAGGGTGATGGCTATTAAGGAGGGCATGTGTTGTGATGACCATTGGCTGTTATACACAGCAAATGAATTGTTGAACACTACATCAAAAACTAATGATGTACTATATGCTGGCTAACTGAACATAATAAACTATTTTCAATATTCTTACATGTGTTTGTTTGCTAATACATCTGGGTAGATAATATTGGCATTAGGGATGCCTAGGTGGCTCAGTCGGTTGGACATCTGCCTTGGACTCAGGTCATGATCCCAAAATCCTGGGATTGAGCCCCGCTTCAGGCTCCCTGCTCAGCAGGAAGTCTGCTTCTCCCTCCGCCCCTCACCCTTCTCATTTTCTCTCTCAGTCTCTCAAATAAATTTTTAAATTTTTATTTATTTATTTGTCAGAAAGCAAGCAGACAAGCAGGGGGAGCGGCAGGCAGAGGAAGAAGCTGGCTCTCTGCTGAACAAGAAGCCCAGTGTGGGACTCCATCCCAGGATCCCAGGATCATGACCTGAGCCGAAGGCAGACACTTAATTGACTGAGCCACCCAGGCATCCCTCAAAAACATTTTTAAAAATCTAAAAAAAAAAAAAAAAAAAGGCATTGGCATTAAAAGGTGCTTATAGACTTATTTTGCAGAGGAATTCTACAAATGAATGAACTGAGTTGAGATATATTTTCAATTAATTAAAAAATAGATATAACTGGGGTGCCTGGCTGGCTCAGTTTGTGGCACATGAGACTCTTGATCTCGGGGTCATGAGTTCAAGCCCCATGTTGGGTAAAGATTACTTAAAAAAAAAAAGGGAAATACTGAAATTATGGTACAGTGAACTTTGCCAGAAATTGTTGCATAGTAGAAATTTCTGGTTTTGTTTAAAAATAGGTGGGCACCTGGGTGGCTCAGTGGCCTAAAGCCTTTGCCTTCAGCTCAGGTCATGATCTCAGGGTCCTGGGATCGAGCCCCACATCGGGCTCTCTGCTACCGGGGAGCCTGCTTCATTCTCTCTCTGCCTGCCTCTCTGCCTACTTGTGATCTCTCTCTGTGTCAAATAAATAAATAAAATCTTAAAAAAAAAATAGGGAGAAATTAGGGGTACCTAGGTGGCTTAGGCAGTCAAACATCTGCCTTCAGCTCAGGTCATGATAGCCTGGCATAGGGCTCCCTGCTCAGTGGGGGGAGTCTGCTACTCTCCCTCTCCCTCTTTTCACCCCCCCCCCAAATAAAGTCTTTATTAAAAAGGAATAGTTTGGGGCACCTGGGTGGCTCAGATGGTTAAGCATCTGCCTTCACTTAGGTCATGATCCCAGGGTCCTGGGATCAAGCCCAGCATCTGGCTCCCTGCTCAGTGGGGAGCCTGCTTCTCCCTCTCCTGCTGCTGCTTCCCTTGCTTATGCTCTCTCTGTTGAATAAATAAAATCTTTAAAAAAAAAAAAAGATAATTAACTTATCGTCTTTCATGTAAATTACCCAAAATTCTGACAAAGGACAAGACACCTAGGTTGCTCAGTTGGTTAAGCATCTGACTTCAGCTCAGGTCATGATCTCAGGATCCTGGGGTGGAGCCCTGCATCAGGTTTCCTGTTCAGTAGGGAGTCTGCTTCTCCCTCTCTCTCTGCCCCTCCCCCTGCTCATGCAGCTCTCTCTCTCAAATAAATAAATAAAATTAAGAAAAAAAAAAAAAGCTCTTGGAGACAGTGGTATAAACTATTAAAAGAGTCCAGGCTCTGACTCAGATCTGGGTTTCAGGTCTGGTTCTGGTTCTTAGTAACTGTGGGATTTGGGGCAAGTTACTTAACATTCTTTAAGCCTTACTTTCCACTTCTATAAAATGGAGATAACAGTTGTGAAGACTAAATTAGATAATTAATGAAAGTACTCTTAGTACAGGGTCTGGCACTCCGTCACTGCCCTAAAAATGGTGGCTAATACTGTTCCTCCTTGGTTTGACACAGTGCTTTGAGAACGAGTTGAAGTAAATAAACTGTGGGCTGCCTGGGTGGCTCAGTCGTTAAGCGTCTGCCTTTGGCTCAGGTCATGATCCTGGGGTCCTGGGATCTCAGGGTCCTGGGATGGAGCCCTGCATCGGGCTCCCTGCTCAGCGGGAAGCCTGCTTCTCCCTTTTTCGCTCCCCTGCTCGTGTTCCCTCTCCCGCTGTGTGTCTCTGTGTCACATAAATAAAATCTTAAAAAAAAAAAAAAGTAAATAAATTACACTCTCTTCTTCTCTCAGACCTTAAGTCAGTCACAAAGTGGTGTATTTTGCTATCACTACACAAAATCCAAAGAGTTCCCTTACATTAATTAAAACACTGTTTTATTGTCAAATCCTGGTCCTTCAGGCTGTTTGAATCTCCTTGGCCAGTGATTGTCCTATATCAGAATCACCTGGAGGGCTTGTTAAAACAGTTTGTTAGCTGGGACACCTGGGCACCTGGGTGGCTCGTCTGCCTTCGTGTCGGGTCACGATCCCTGAGCCCTGGGATTGAGTCCCACACTGGGCTTCTTACTCAGCTGGGAGCCTGCTTCCCCCTCTGCCCTGCCGCTCCCCCTGCTTGTGTCTGCTCTCTCTCTCTCTCTCTCTCTCTCTCTCTCTCTCTCTCTCTCTCTCTCTCTCTCTCTCTCTCTCTCGGACAAATAAATAAAATCTTCAAAAAATAACAGGCCCTGCCCTCAGAGTTTTTCAAAATTTGGTGGGTCCCAGATAGGGGGGCTTGGAGAGGGTTTGTCTTCAAGACCTTCCACCCTAGGCCTAGGAGAAATAATAAGCTTCTTTGGACTGGAGCTCTGTTCTTATAATAGAGCTGCTCAAATACAGACAGGTTCTGAAATTCCTTCAATACCACCTCTTATTTCATGCTTCATTGCTGTGCTCTTAATATCACCCTCCCAAGAAGTTAGATGGAAACTCATGTGGATGAATAAAAAGTAGCTGTCAGTTTTTACTAGGCAGTTATGTGAAATCTTACAGTTTATATTTGTGTGACAAAAGGCATTTCATACATAACTTCCTATTGTATCGGATATTGGCATATAAAATTCAGGGAGGGGCGCCTGGGTGGCTCAGTGGGTTAAAGCCTCTGCCTTCGGCTCAGGTCATGATCTCAGGGTCCTGGGATCGAGGCCTGGATCGGGCTCCCTGCTCAGCGGGGAGCCTGCTTCCCCCTCTCTCTCTCTGCCTCCTTGTGATCTCTCTCCCTCTGTGAAATAAATAAATAAAATCTTAAAAAAATAAAATAAAATAAAATTCAGGGAGGTTATGTGCTCAGAACCGTATGTAGGAGTAGCTGCCTATACTGTGTGATTTTAAAAATTCTACGAAGGGCTCCCTGTTCTCAAATATCTCTTCTCACTATTAGTGATGACAGCAGTTATTGTATCATCTCTCATTTTTTTTATTTCACAATTAGGAATATGGTTTAAAATACAGATAACCAAACAAAAAATAAATACAGATAACCCTGATAAAAATAAACTGTTGAGTTTATTAAATTTACTCTAGGTTATCCAGTGTATCTTTAAAATAATATTGAGTTTATATAAGCTCTCCTCTCCTCCCACACACACAAAAATCAATTTTATCTGTTTAATTCCTTTATGAGTAGGGAGTGTGGAGGAAAACCTGCTTTAACTTTTGCCTGTGTGTGGTTGAGAGGGAGAGCTGGGGTAAGAGAGAGCTGGAAGATAGGGAAGGTGAGAGGGAGAGAGCATCAAAATGATGAGGGCCTAGAACTGGGGAGCTTTCGGAAAGGGGAGACTGAGGAAGCTAAGCTTTCCTTTTCATAATTCCTGCATCATCTCTGGACCTGTATTTAGTTTTCCAAAGTTTTAAGTTTACATCCTGTTAACAGTCTGGTTAGCCTCCTGAAACTTGCCCTGCCTTTCCAGTAGTTTTTGTTGTTGTTGTTGTTGTTGTTTTAAGATTTCATTTATTTATTTGACAGACACAGCGAGAGAGGGAACACAAGCAGGCGGAGTGGGAGAGGGGGAAGCAGGCTTCCCACTGAGCAGGGAGCCTGATGCAGGGCTCGATCCCAGGACCCTGAGGTCAGGACCTAAGCCAAAGGCAGACGCTTAACAACTGAGCCACCCAGTCGCCCCTTTCCAATAGTTTCTTAGAAATGCTTAGTACATATTACCACCATTCCCCTAAATGGCAAATGCAGGACTTGTGTCAAGACTTAGGGCTTCAGACCTGGAGTAGTGTCTCCTAAGCTGATGGCCAGAGGTAACATGAATGGCAGAGGGAGCCTGACTTATGAGAAGGTCTCAGGGGCTGCTCACAAAAGCACAGTGCCCACCACAGTAAAGTATCATAAGCATGACCTGAGATAATTTGTTCATTTAATTTGCCATATTGATATATTATAATTTTTAAGCTGGAGTTTCCAACATTTTGCCATGTGTAAACAGATTTATTTGTGGTCCAGGTAATTTGTAGTTGTTGGTACTGTAACTCTAAAAACGTTTTCAAACCTTCTGTTACGTACAGGGTGAAAGACTGAGTCATGCAGTAGGCTGTGCTTTTGCGGCCTGTTTAGAACGGAAGCAGAAGCGGGAGAAGGAGTGTGGAGTGACGGCTACTTTTGATGCCAGTCGGACCACTTTTACAAGAGAAGGATCATTCCGTGTTACAACAGCCACTGAGCAGGCAGAAAGAGAGGAGATTATGAAACAAATCCAAGATGCCAAGAAAGGTACAGTCTGTTCTGCTACAATTTGCGTTTATTTAAGCCATTTTTCCCAGCAGGTTAATATTTGGAAGCTCGCAGGGGTAAGCTTTCTCACAGAGAGAACTCTCAGTAATATATGAAGACCTTCAGAACAAAGCTGAAAACCTAAACAGAGGCCTTTCCTTTAGAGCGGCTTGTTTTGTGGCTTCCAAGGTGTTTACTATTTCCATTACTGGAAGCTGTCTGGGGAGGAGGCTGAGAGTGCATTTGAAGAAGCTACATTGAAGGAGCCTGGCTGATAAGGGGGTCTCAGTGGCTGCTCACAACAGCATGGTGCCTACTACAATGAGGTATCATAAGCATTACTTGGGATAATTTATTCATTTAATTTGCCAGAGTGATACATTAAATTATATATTAAATTATAATTTTAAGTTTGGAGTCCCCAATATTTTGCCTTGTGTACAAACATACTTATTTGTGGTTCAGGCTAATTTGTAGTTGTTGGTACTGTAACTCTAAAAAAGTTTTTTAAACCTCGTATTACCCCTCCCATGTTTAAAAACAAAATTGGGGAAATTTACATCCTAGAACAGACTTCTGATTCTGATGCATCTGATCTCTCTGAGAAGCAAATGCGACCTACATCTTGAAGGAAGAAGTACAAGTTCCAGGTTCAGGCTGCAAGGGGCCCGCTGATGGTGATGCTAAGTGCAAATGTGGGCAGAGAGTTCACAGAGGTGCCCTTCATATTAGATGACAGCTGTGTGTTGGTGCTTTAGTGAAAAAAGTCCACAGATTTTGAGAAGTTAATCCGTCTTCTTCCCAAAGCCCTGTTAACTTTAGTGTGTGATTTTGCAGAGTTGGTGAATTTTTTGCAGGTACACATGGCAGCATAGCAGAAATGCCTATGCAAGTTACTCAGGAGTCTGTTGTCCAAAGTCAGGTTTGAGTGTATTGTAGAATTAAGTGATAGGGCTTAGGGAAAATGCTTCTCATTCTTTTGTACAGCTAGAGTTGAAATCAACAAGGAATGTTTTGGAATTAAACAGTTCAGTTTAAATATACATTAATAAAATCTTGCTCATTTTTTACTGTATCCTTTTAGTTCTAAACCAGCCATTTTAGGGAACACCATTAGTCTACTGCTGACTCAACTCTAATTGTTAAGCCAAAAAATACACATTTTTTATTTGAAATTCTTGATTATGATTTTTTAAAATGTCTTATAAACATTTGCTTCAGACACCAAAGACTGAAAAACACCATGCTATTTTTATCAGAAAATTTAGTGTGTATAGCTATTATTTAGTGATTTTTCAGACTGGAAGCATGTTCTTTAATACCACCAAATACTACTCTTTTGTACACATAGCACCTGCCGAAGTGGTTGAGTCCTAACATCTAGAGGATTATGAGCAGAGGCGGATAGAGATTTACCACCATCAGAATAGGACTCAGCTGGTGCTCACATGGAGAGACTTTGTATTTAGGTGTAATCCAGTTTAAAATTTTACTTCTATATGCTTTTATTCTGATGGAGCCACAAGTGCACGTTGTTTGTGATTTAAAGACTGCTTTATGACATTCTTTAACATCTAATCTAACTTATACTTGCTTGGACCTTTCTGTCCCTGGCACTCCCAGAGTCCTCTCCCCCCAAATACAAGTGAACAAGCATTGAAAACTATGAATCATCATGTGTTAAAGGACCTCACATTAGGAGTTCATAGGTGCTGGTGTTTTGTTTTGTTTTTTTTAATCTTGGTCAGAGTCTTCGAGTTATGAGTCTTGGTCAGAGTCTTAAGTTATGAATCCCTGCATGAGTATCAAAGATCTAATATTTGTGTCTTGGTAGATATGCCATGACGTGTAGTAGGATATTAAACCTTTTATTTGTCTGAAATGTAGGAGATCTGAGCCCTGCTTCTATCCTGTCCTTTAAGAAACATTGGGAAGGAGATGGGTAAAAGGACTTAGGAGGGTTTTGAGTTCCTCAGCTGTATAAGCTGGAATTATTTGAAGACTGCTAAGGTCCTCTTTCTCTTGACTTTCTTGAGCTGAAACAGATAAGGGAGTTGTTGGTTCATCAGTGGCCCCTGGCAATATTGCCCCATCCCCGTCCTCTCCCACCTCTCCCACTTCGGATGCCACTGCCTCCCTGGAGACGAACAATCCTCATGCCATCCCACGCCGGCATGCACCCATTGAACAACTTGCTCGCCAAGGCTCTTTCCGAGGATTTCCTGCTCTTAGCCAGAAGATGTCACCCTTTAAACGCCAACTCTCCCTGCGCATCAACGAGTTGCCTTCCACTATGCAGAGGAAGACTGATTTCCCCATAAAAAATGCAGGTAATGCAGCATCCGCCTGACTCACTGGTGCTCCAGCACTGAAGCGTTATCATCACTTCCGGTGGAGACACCAATCCCATCAGACTAGCCACCCCCCTCTCTCTGAGGCTGGTTATATATGTATCTTGTGTCATTACCCACTGGGAGAAAACCAAGGTTCATGGAGGGGGACATGAATTGTTTGTTTCTCTTCAACAAATAGATAACAGAGCCACGATGGGAATCCATAGACGGAGCTACAAGGTTTGCAGGTTGTCCTGAGGGAAGTACACTACCTCTCAGCCAGCTTACTTCCAGACATCAAGGGTCTCGAGTTTCCATTCTTATTCTACTGTTTGGGGCCCAACAGAGAATTAATTTAAAAGGCTTTGGAGACACATCTATTCAAATAGCATTACTGTCAGATGTACCAGAAGAAATGGATAAGTGCTCATTGTCCTTGTGGCTCGTTGGCTCCATACGGAAGAAACTCTAAACGGGTTTCCTGTTTAAATCGAAAATCTATTGTTCATCAGAGACAGTGGGCTTGCTCACACATATCCATTACCTTTCAGAACTGCCACACAGGCCTTTGTGTGGCCCCTGTACAGCTGAGACAGCCCTGGTAGTTCTATCCTCATCATAAGATCCGGAGCTAAAGTGTCAGATCTGGTCAGTGCTTTTTTTGGGCTCTTTTTTACTTTGCTCTGAGACATGTCGAGCCAGTGCCATAACAGGATATGAGGAAGCTGTGTTTCACTAAGACACTCCCACTGATGATATATAAATAAGTCCAGAGAGTTCAGTTTTTTTGACGGATGAAACTATACCTACCCAACAATTGGACTAGATGATTACCAAGGGTCTTTCCAGCTCTCAGCTCCTGTAAAAACAAACTCCAGGTGCTTTCAAGACCTGGTCTTCAGTTCTCCCTCTGGAGCAGATGGGAAACAAAAACTATTCTTTTTATGGCTGAGCAAAAGAAAGGTTCAGCACACATTATCAGCTTCCCCAGTGACATAGAGGTATCCCAGAGTCATTATTAAGAACAAAGCCTCTGGAGTCCTGGAACCCAGTTTGCTTTTCCGTGTTATCACAGTTCATATACTTGCTACTTTGGTGGTTTTGTTTTTGTTTTTAGAGCTGGGGTGGGGAGGTGGGAGAAGGGGTTAGAGAGGGTGGGGGAGAGAGAATCTTAAGCAGGCTCCTCGCCCAGCATGGAGCCTGATGCAGGGCTCAGTCTCACAACCCTGAGATCATGACCTGAGCCGAAACCAAGAGTTGATTAACCAACTGAGCCAGCCAGGCGCCCCTGTACTTGCTACTTTGGAAAAAAGAGTGATGACATTGTCGTAGCTTCTTACAGAGAGAAAGACAGAGCTGCACTGGTGCACCTGACTTTAACCCATTTCCTGATAGAGTTACTAAGTGGCTCCAGAACTGTACTCAGACCTTGGGAACTAGTTGGGAGACAAACAGGTTGCAGATGTCTTCCAGAAAGATCTAGCTAACTGGCACAAAAAGAACACGAAGTTCTCTGTAGTTTCACACAGGAAAGAATATAAAGAAATCTGGGGATTGGCAGGGAGGAAGATAGTCCTTAGTACATGAATTGTTGACATTTTATATCAGTTTTTAAAGCTGCTTTTATAGCCCCACTTGACAGTTGAGCCTTTCCTTTCACAAATAAGGGATGCAATATAAAGTGCCACCTTGTGTTGTAATGTTCTGTTTTAGGATTACTCAGTTTTCCTGTCTGGAGCCATTTTGTGTTTGCCTTGCAGTGCCAGAAGTAGAAGGAGAGGCAGAGAGTATCAGCTCCCTGTGCTCACAGATCACCAATGCCTTCAGCACACCCTCTGAGGATCCCTTCTCATCTGCCCCAATGACCAAACCAGTGACAGTGATAGCACCACAGTCTCCTGCCTTTCAAGGTTAGTGCCCTCTTGGCCTGCTCAGTTCTCTTTGAAGCTTGTGCTGACTCTCTCTGAAGCTCACTGACTCTAGGGTGGCATCCTGAGCTTCCCAAGAGCTGGTCAGACCCATTAATTTCCCTGTCTGATAATGTCTCAGATTCATTAATTCCCCTCTTCCACAATGTCTTTGTGCTCTGTCCCCACTCCTGTTTCCTAAAATGTCTGCATTCGTCATTTTGCATGTACCTATCATCTTTGATCCCATTCTGTTAGGAGCTTTGGTAGTCCCCCACACACTGCTTTATTTGCCACTTAACTGTTTAGAAAGTTTCCAGCTAGCTCTCTAGAAGCAGCAGTCATCAGAGTTGGTTCTAGTGTATGCCCTTTTTTTTTTTTTTTTTAAGATTTTATTTGTCGAGCGCCTGGGTGGCTCAGTGGGTTAAAGCCTCTGCCTTGGGCTCAGGTCATGATCTCAGGGTCCTGGGATTGAGGCCCGCATCGGGTTACCTGCTCAGCGGGGAGCCTGCTTCCTCCTCTCTCTCTCTCTCTGCTTGCCTCTCTGACTACTTGTAATCTCTCTCTCTGTCAAATAAATAAATAAAATCTTTAAAAAAAAAAAAGATTTGTCAGAGAAAGAGCACAAGCAGGGGGAGCGGCAGGCAGAAGGAGAAGCAAGCTCCCTGATGAGCAGGGAGCCCGATGCGGGACTCTATCCCAGGACCCCAGGATCATGACCTAGCGGAAGGCAGACGCTTAACTGACTGAACCACCCAGGTGCCCTGCAGCATATGCTTTCTTTAGCAGAGTGGTTCTCAACTCTGAGCGATTTTGCCCCCTTCAGGGAAGACTAGGCATTCGTTGCTGACATTCTTGGGTGTTACAGCCTGGGAGGGGTGGTTGCTCCTGTCATCTGGATAGAGGCTGGGGATGCTACTCAACATCCTTCAGTGCACCCGGTAGCTTCCCTTGCGACAAGGCATCCCCTGGCCCAAATTATCAATAGCGCCAAGGCTGAGAAGCCCTGGACTCACCCCGTCTCCACCCTGTCACAAGAGGCTACTAAAGAAAAAGGCATTTCTTCTGACTCTTCAGTTCATTTCATCTTCTATAACAAGTATCCAAAAATTTGCCTTTGTAAAGGCATTGAAGAGTTACTAAAAGTTGTTTTCATAGATGCCGAGTTAATAGTTGGTTTTGACTCTGAAGTCCACAAAGAGTCTATATATAATTTAAATTACAGACTTTTAGAATTTGAACTCTTGTAATCACCATTTCTTCATTTCTTTTGAGAAAGAGCTCAGAAGTTTTGCCGTTGGAGACAGTACCCTGTTCCTACCAGAGGAAGCTACTACATGCTTTCCTTCAGAGTCTCTTTTTAGTAACAAAAACAGAAAAAATCCATTATAATCATGTACACCAGATGGCTTTTCATTTCACCTAACAAATATGTATAATACCTAAACTGCCTGTAAAATATTTATAATACCTATAATATTTATGATACCAATTTGTTGAGCACTTATTAGCACTGTGCTGCCACATCTTGGTAAGGATTCATGCATTTTCTCATCTCATTTAATCCCCACAACAACCCTTTGAGGTAAGCATTATAGATAAGGAAAATGAGGCTCAGAGAGATTGAATGAACTGCCCAAATTGCACAGCCAGGATTTAAACCCAGGTCTTTCTGAATATCATATCTGTTACATTCTGCTGCCTCTGTGCCTATTTACAGTGGGATGTGCAAAACGGAGTAGAACGTAGTCCTTTCCCTGCCTTTAAGGAACTACCAGTCTGTGGATGAGCTAGTCTTTTAGACAAGCCCTGGAGTGAATAGTACCAATGCCATAAGCGTGGTTGCCTAGTCTTAAAAAGGGAGTGATTAAAGCAAAGGGCAGGGGAAGGTGCCTGCTTGTCTGCTCCATACTAAATGATAGAGAGCTAGGCTAAGGAATAGAAATTGATGGAATAGGTATCTGGAATAAAGGAGCAAAGGTTAAGAGATTTTAATAAAGAGAGAGGAAAGAAAAGTAGTACTTTGAGATATTATGAACATTACAGAGGGGGAAAATCTTCAAAAAAGAGAGGAAATTAATTTTGTAGTAAATTACAAGTTTATGAAGCAAATGAAAACATATACCAAGTTTGATTTCTCATTTATAGCATGAGTATACCAGCCTTAGGGGGTTTTTGAGAGAATTAAATAGGATGATGCACCCTGAAGTACTATTAATGAAGTACTATTAATGATCATAAGGGATCATTATATTCAACCCATTGTTATTGTTGGCATAATTTGATCTTTTGGGAAAGTGGTAGGAGAAGGAAATGCTTTATCTACATCATTATGCCAAAGGCTAAGCTATATCTAGAATAGATTTTTGCTGCTTGTAAGACAAAGCAGCTCTGTTCAACTTAATTGGAAATTGTTTTTCTATGTTTCATCCCCTCTCCCCCATACACATATTTTCCTAGAATGATCATTTGACTTTTTTTATCATTATAGCTATTTTTTTTTTAAAGATTTTATTTATCTGACACAGAGAGACACAGTGAGAGAGGGAACACAAGCAGGGGGAGTGGGAGAGGGAGAAGCAGGCTTCCCACCGAGCAGGGAGCCCAACGCAGGGCTTCATCCCAGGACCCTGGGATCAGGATCTGAGCCAAAGGCAGATGCTTAATGACTGAGCCACCCAGGCACCCCTCAGTATAGCTAATTACAACCTCTAATTCCCTCTTTGCCAAAAGGTTTGTGTATCCATTGCAGGATGGCATGGTTATCCCAACACCAACTTTTCTGTCTTATCTGTTCCCCCAGTATCGCACATTGGCCTGACTGACCCAGCTCCAGGGGGTCGCCCGTCCACCCTGCATGAATTAACTCCATCGATGTTGTCTGCTCCCATTGTAGCTAATGGCACTGACTCAGCCTTCCATGTGCTTGCTGCTAAGCCAGCCCATACTGCTCTAGCACCCGTAGCAATGCCTGTGCGTGAAACCAACCCTTGGGCCCATGCCCCTGATGCTGCTAACAAGGGAATCGCAGCCACACATTCGGGTAAGGTGGCCATGGATGGTGGTGAGGATTCTGGGATCAGATGAGTGATGCCGATTCAGAAATCAGCCATTTACCTGAGTGGGAACCAGGGAAGAATCCTTTCAGGAGCAGTATGTTCCCCTCAGAAATATACTACTGTTAGGAAAAGATGGTGAAGGAGAGGAACTCAAGAGATTAAATTTGATAGTTCTTAGGACTACGAAACAGAGCCACCCCCTAGAGCTTTCATAAAATACAGATTCCTGGGCCCTACCCTGAGTCGACCACTGAATTTGGAGATGTGTGGACATGCCCGTAGCAAGGGGGTACCGCACTTCTTACAATGCCAGGCCTACAGACAGGGCTGCCAAAAGTACTTCATTTTTGCTTTTCTATACTTTGCAGTTTTCCTGTAGTGAACATTTGTTAACTATAAAATCGGAACAAATTTTACATAGTAAGGAAGGCAGTTCACCTGAAGGATAACATGTGTCTTGAAGTGAGACAGGGGCCACACACGAGGCACATGGCCAACTCACTGGTTATTTTCTTTTTATTCTGTTAGAGCAGAAGGTGGGCCCTTTCGAGCATGTGCAAGTGGTTTCTGTACCATGAAGGAGCCACAGCAGTAGGAAAGGGTTTCTGATGCCAGCCAGTTGCCTTCGTTCCATGCAGTCGAGCCCTATCTAGACAGCTCCTCAGCATGTCTGAGACAACAGCATGGTCTGACAGGTTCCCTTTGTCCTAAAACAACACCTCCGTGGCTGGTAGTAAGACTTCTCTCCCACCTGCCAGAACGACAAAGTATCCACATGTTAGGATCATTCAGGTAACCAAGGTTATCAGGGAAAGAAAGAAGCCCCTAAAGATTCTGATTCTTTTGTGTCTCTCCATCTTGTTCGTTCCCAGGGACCGAGTGGGGTCAATCTTCTGGTGCTGCATCTCCAGGTCTCTTCCAGGCTGGTCACAGACGCACTCCCTCTGAAGCCGACCGCTGGTTAGAAGAGGTGTCCAAGAGCGTCCGGGCTCAGCAGCCCCAGGCCTCAGCTGCCCCGCTGCAGCCAGTTCTCCAGCCGCCTCCGCCCACTGCCATGACCCAGCCGGCACCGCCTTTCCAAGGGAATGCATTCCTCACCTCTCAGCCCGTGCCAGTGGGTGTGGTCCCGCCCCTGCAGCCAGCCTTCGTCCCTGCCCAGTCCTATCCTGTGGCCAATGGGATGCCCTATCCAGCCCCTAATGTGCCTGTGGTGGGCATCACTCCCTCCCAGATGGTAGCCAACGTGTTTGGCACTGCAGGCCACCCTCAGGCCGCCCACCCCCATCAGTCTCCCAGCCTGGTCAAGCAGCAGACATTCCCTCAGTACGAGACGAGCGGTGCTACTGCCAGTCCCTTCTTTAAGCCGCCTGCTCAGCACCTCAACGGTTCTGCAGCTTTCAATGGTGTAGACGATGGCAGGTTGGCCTCGGGAGATAAGCACACAGAGGTTCCTGCAGGCACCTGCCCAGTGGATCCTTTCGAAGCCCAGTGGGCTGCATTAGAAAGCAAGTCCAAGCAGCGTACTAACCCCTCTCCCACCAATCCTTTCTCCAGTGACTTACAGAAGACGTTTGAAATTGAACTTTAAGCATTCTCTATGGTTTATGTATTTTGTCTGTACTTAGGCAAGAGCAGGGGCAGAGGTCAAAGGAGCAAAGGGACCTTTGTGTTCCCACTCAGTACACTTTTCACTAATCCCAAAGGTCCCAAGGAGCATGTCTAGGCAGAGAGTGCTAGGAGAGGTGATTTTGAAAAAAATGGGAAAAAACATTCCTGGAGAAGAGTTGTCTTGCAGTTAGGCTAAAGAAGTCAGAGAAATGTTGCCCTCTGTCCCCCTCGTCCTCCCTCAGCCCCTTACAAATCTCTGGCAACAGAGAGGCAGAAGTATCTGAACAGGAGTCTGTATTCAAAGCACATTTACTGGAATATAAAACACAACGGGAAGCAAAACAATCTCCCTTTGTCTTTCAGGCCATTCACCTGCCACCTCTCAGTACTGGCCTGTCTTAGAGATCAAGAACATGGTGGCCTGTGCTTGGGGTGGGGACGAGAGGCAGGCTGTGCTGCCAGAATTCCCAGGAGGGCACATCAGCAGCTGCCCAACAGAGCTATATTTTAGGGGCAAAGTTGAGCTTCCACTTTGAGTAAGGATAAATATAAATATATATCAAAAAAAGCCAAAATCTTTATTTTTATGCATTTAGAATATTTTAAATAGTTCTCAATATTATTAAAAAGTTGTATGAGTTGTAAGTAATCTTGCCAAAGGTAAAAGGGTTAGCTGTAAGAAATTGTACATAAGATTGATTTATCAGTGATGCCTATTGAAGCGGAGAGAGGAAGGGTTGGAAGTTGCAGATGGGATCCCTAGCTTATTTGGTATCATTCATTGTAAGTAGCACATTGCAACAACAATCATGCATATGACCAATACAGTCACTAGGTTGTAGTTTTAAGAAAATGAAAGAGCAGTATTGTCCTGGTTTTAAATCTGTGATGAAATTCTAATGTCATTATTTTAATGGAATCAATCTAAATACACTCTATAGAGAATATGTATTTTCTTTTATATACTGCTGCAGTTTATGTTAATCCTCTACTTAACACTAAGGTGACAATGACATCACATCCATCAACGGGAGCACAGGTTACTGTGTTGGTTTGTCACGTGGGTCTTGGTGGGTTTTGTTTTGTCCTTTAGGTTTTGTCCCCCCAGTTTTGTGGGGATGGAGATTCTAGTTTCATTGGCTGTGTGTGCGTCCGTTCCCCCCACTTGCGGTGAGCAGATCATCCCGTTGCCAGTTGCGGCCTCTTGACTTCTGGTAACAACGCGAGATCCCATCTCATTTTTACTTTTGAACGTTGGCCTTACAATCAAATGTAAGTTATATATATTTGTACTGATGAGAATTTATAATCTGCTTTAACAAAAATAAATGTTCGTGGTAGAAGCTTTTGCCCATGAAGGGCTGGTCCTTTCCCTGTTCTCTATTAGCAAATATGTTGGCTTTTAGTTCTTTTCAGTCTGTTCTTGCTCCATTCTGCTGCTGCTACAGAACTCTGGTTTGGTGGCTAGAAAATCTTTTATTGGGACTAGCATGTTTTTTTATTGAAGTATAATCGGCATACAGTGTTAGTTTCACGTGTACAACATATTGACCCAACAATTCTATACCGTGGTAAGTGTGATCACCATCTGTCACCATACATGCTATCACAGTATTATTGACCATATCCCCTGTGTTAGAGTTTTCATCTCCGTGACTTATAACTGGAAAATTGTACCTCTGGGTTAGTCCCCTTCATTTTGCCCATCAGGATTAACATATTCTTAAAATTCACTTTTGTGTTTATACTTTAGGCTTTGGTTGATCCTAAGCATATCTCTGATGTCAGATTCTTGCTGCTCAAATTGTGGTCTGCAACAGGAGCAGGGACTGCACCTAGGAGCTGAGTAGAGGTACAGAATCTCAACCGGCCCCCCCCCCAGCCTAGTAATCAGAAAATACACTGGAACAAGGTTCACTTTCTGAAAGGCCCTGCTGGAGCGGTGAGTCTCAGCCTTGGATACATACTAGAATCACCTGGGGAGCTTTTAAAACCCTCCTGGTGGCCCCTATTCCAGGCCAATAAATCAAAGTGGTGGTTGGGGGGATCCCCAAGTTCAGTTTTGTTTTTTGGGGTTTAAAAAAAAAAACTCCCAATATCCCAATATGGAAGAGGGTTGAGAACCACTGGTCTAGCTTGTTAGTGTTACTCTTTCCTCTAACCTTAGCCCAGTATCCTGTGACTAGTTCTGAGAAGAGCTAGCTAACCTCAGACTTACCTTCTGAATGATATTGCCAATTGGGGAGAACTGGGGAGTCCAAGAAAGTAGCCCTTAGTTTCCAATTTGTATAGCAAAACCAGCCATGGTAAACGAAAGGGGATCCTCCTCTGTATTTTTTTTTTAAGTGGAAAGAAAAAAATACCTCTGCCCCTAATCCATGTTTCCTGTGTTGACTGAGAGACCAAGAAGTGTCACTCACCCATGATGCAGTTTGTCTCTTTTCCAGCCAGTGTGATAATAAAAGTCACTTTTCCCTGTAATGCCTGTCTTTCCTATGTCCCGGAATAACCTGTCACTTAGGTCCAGCCAGTCCCCTGGAGGATGTGAAGGTTAAAGTGGAAAGGGAACTGGCCTCTTGCTTAGCAGTGAGGAACTGGAGGTTCTGAGAGATGGAGGACTTCGTCCACCTCAAACCATTTCTGAAACCACTCCATTGTTAATATATTGCCTTCCCTTTTTTCTCCCCTATCCTGCTAATGCCGGTTTTTAGTGGCCTGGTTCTGCCTCACAGATTCCTGCTTGGGGAGGAGAGGCTCCCCGCTGGTCACTGTACATGGCCGGTCAGCCTGATGCAGGGGTGAGGTGATCCTCACAGCCCGGCTCTGCATGTCGGCCTCAGGAGCGGGACTTTTCCTGAGGAAAGTAAGGCGCGCCCCAGTTTGGTCACGCCCACGTCAGAGGCTGCTCCTTCATCCCACATCCCTGTGCCGAGCTCACGTGTCGTGTTCCACTTTGGCAGGAGCTTTCACAAACAAACAAGCCGTTAGCTGAAGTCCCGGCGGGAGTGGAAGCCGATGGGCGTACTGCCTGGAAGGGTGGGCTTGACTGGAGCCGCGGGCTGCGCTGTTTGACCCTAGATGAGAGGGGCGTTGTAGCAAAGAAGAATCGCCTGATATGGCAGGAATTAGTGGGCCCCGTGCGATACGCGGTCACTTTGAAACCCTTACCCACCTCCCCACCCCGCTTTAAATGAATGGAGACCCCTGGAAGCTTGCTTTAGAACCAGTGAATTGATCAGGCCGTAACGGTGTCCTTCTCCAAGCAGATGCCTCTTGCCAGCTGCCTGCGGCGTCGGAGAGGGAGGTGGGTGCTGGCTGCTGCTGAGGCGACCCACGGCCGGGCGGGGCGGCCTGAAAGGGCCCCTTCTCTAAAGGACAGAGCCCTTTGGCAGCCGGAGGCCGCAGGCCGGGAGTTGTTCCGGGACCGGGGCTGCAGCCAGCCTTCATCCCTGCTGCCAGACAGGCTGAGCGTGAGGCTGGAGGCGGGAGCAGCTAGCGCAGCAGAAGCTGGAGTAATACTCGTTGCCGCAGAGCTGGGCCTGCAGGATCAGATCACAGTTGGCCAGCTCGGGCTGATCCACACACTCCCTGCCGAGGGCCCCGGGCTGGCCGGGCCACGCTGCGGGAGCAACCGGGGAGAGACAAAGGGGTGAGGAAGCTATGGGGGCTGAAGAGTTCCCCCCAACCCTTTCTTTGGGGTCTTAAGAGGAAAGCAGCCGTAGAACTGCCAGATTTCCGAAAAGCACAGTCGCTCTGTACTCTTAACACCAGTGTGCACCCCGCCACCCCCCGCCCTGGGCCTCATCGGGGCCTGCGGTAGTCCTGCAGCCTCAGCCCAGGGCAGACTCTCAGTGACTACACATGATGACTCCTCTCTTGAAGTTAACTCCTTACCCTTGCTATCGTGACCTGAAGAGCTGAATGACAATTGCCTTAACCCCTGATGATCCGTCCTAAGTAAAATTTTGAGTTGGGCTACAGCTGTCCTGTCTCTCACTGCTGATTTCATCTAACCTCAAAAGGTTTGTGCCTTCAGCAGCCCCAGATTAGCTCTGTCACTCTGTTCCCCGTCTTCCCAATTTTCCCACTTCCCCCAGACAGAACAGGAGAGCATTAGGCAAAGTGATTAGGAGAACAGCCTTATGAGCTATGGTTCTAACACTGCACGAAGCACGAAATGCCGGCTGCCGCCCCCTCTGAATGTGCCAGGAGCTTCAGTACCTTAAAAACCCCTGTGAGAGGGGTGCCTGGCTGGCTGGGGCTGTAGAGCAAGGGACTCTCGATCTTGGGGCCGGCAGTTCGAGCTCCACAGTGAAGAAAAAAAAATTCCCTGTGAATGTTTTATTCCACTGCTTCGTCTTAGGGCAGAAGTGACCTCATCTAGTTAACTTCTCTTTTCCTTCTGGAAGGGGCTCTTCTGACTCAGCTGGGCTTAGGCCTGAATAGCACCTTCCCTAAAGTCAGACCTCATGGGGCTTCTCTTCATCTCCTCTCCCCCTGTTTCCTCCCAGAATACAAAAAGATGATTATACCGGAGTAGTCGCAGTGTACCTGATTCTATACAGATTTGGGATATCAGTATAATGAGAGTACTAACTACAGCTGACTCTTGAACAATGTGGGTTTGAATTGTGTGGGTCCGTGTGATTTTTTTCACTAAATGCTGTACGGTACTGTAATGTCTCTTGCTGTGGGGCTACAGAACATAATACATACACAGTATGTGCTAACTTCTCACTAGGGCTTTGGTCAGCAGGCCAGTAAAGTTTTTGGGGATTCAGAGTTCTACGTGGATTTCTGACTGCCCAGAGGGTTGGCGCCCCTAATCACTGGCTTTGCTCAGGGATCAACTCTACCTACATTTATGTAAATATCAAGCCATTTCTGCATATTGTTTTAAAAAATCAGTAACTTTGGTACGGACTTTCTCTCAGCAGTTGCAGCCCTGGGGCCAACTGAAGGGCTCAGAGGTTAGGTGCCCGGCACGGCGGGCAAGCACACCAGCTCGGGCCAGACTGCCTGAGCTCAGTCCCGGCGCTCCTGCTTCCCAGCGGGCTGACTTTGGGCCAGCCCCTTCAGCTCTCTGCTTGTGCCTCCCCACCCGAAATGGAGATGGGAACAGCACCTTGGGCACAGTGACCGTGGCTAAGATCTGAGTGCTTCCCCGGGCTTTGCTTCGAAGCCTCATTCCCTCTCCTTCAGAAATTGAGCGAGCCCCTGTGTTTTATCCCTACAATATTTTCTGTTTCTCACCCCAGCCTTTTAGGCGAGAAAGTTGGGAAGTCCTCAGCAGAAGCGTGTCCCTTACACCGGAGCATGACTAGCTCAAGGCCCGCTCCCAGACACTAATTCCAGCATGCTACCAGACCACGGATCGGGCAAAGTGAGGCAGCCTCAAGCAGGGAGACCCTACAGAGAGCATAACCAACGAAATGAATACAAAGAGAGGGGCGAGACAGCTTCTAGTCAAGAAAGGTGCCCACAGAATAGGAGATGAGCAACACTCATCCAGCAGAGGACAGGAGAAAGGTGTCCTGTCCAGGAGGCAGGTCACACCAGACAGTTCAGCGTGCAACCACACAGCAGGAGCCCCACCAGACTTTGCCGTCAAACAGGTTTGATTATAATTTAGCTTCCCGTGTAGACGTGTCTACAGCAAGTCGCAAACAGGAACACCTGGTCCTCTGACTGCTCTCTTACACAAATATGCATTCCGGTTTGTCTCGAATCTTGTTAAATCGGGTTGGTTTGTAGACAAGAGATCTGCAGGGCAGGGCGGAGGTAGAAACTGGCCCCGGCCACTCTGATCAGAATGGACATATTTAACGGTCTATCTGCCTTAAGTATTATAATGAAATTCCAGTCAGTCCTGTTTCTCAAAATCAGTAAGTCTCAATGATATCTGATATCACCTATTACGCTGTTACAAGATGCCACCCGCCGCACCACCTCCTCCGCCTGCACCACCGCTCCCGCAGGCAGTGGAGTCACCCACTGCACCTAGGAGGAGGGAGGCTCGGGAAGGTTGAGCCCCTTGCCACCAGGGACGCTACCAGGAACTGGCAGAGTGAGCCAGGACTCAGGCTAGGGTCCCCCAGACCGCGGAGCCTGCCCTCCCCCGCCCTCTCTCGGGAAAAGCCAGCTCTTGGGCACAAGCCCGTCCCTGGGGTAGGCCACTTACCCGGCGGGACCACCTTCACCTCGGTGCTGCGGCTCACTGCCTGGCTTCCACGGTAGGCGCTGCACGTGTAGGAGCCCTCATCTCCGGCCTGCAGGTTGTGGATGAGCAGGGTGCCATCTGGGGACTGGTGGACGCGATGCCCGTCGGCCCGCACTGGCAGCCCATTCCTGGAGGGGAGAGGACGCTGGGAGAGCTGGCCAGGGCCCAGGAGACAAAGGGAGGAGGTAATCATTGTGGACAAACCGCCGACCTTCACTTCAAGGAGATGGGTCAGAGTACTAAAAAGAACATTCTCAGAGCAAAATAACTCAAAAGCGAGGTGAACTCACCCTAACTGAGCACGCTCGTCTAAGTTATTGTGATAGCTTGATCCACAAAGGAACCCCGCTCTCGCTTTTCATCAAGAGAGTTCTTTTAAGCGGCCACGAGGTGCCAGGCCCTATGCTCGGTGAGGGACATCAGTGCTCCCTGCCTTGAGGGCACTGGGCTGGGGTACAGGTGTTTAGGGGGTCTTCCCTGAGGATGACCTAGCTGAGCCCTGACCCGAGGACTGAGAAGGAACAGCTGGCTGGCGAAAGGGAGAACAAGGGGACTCGTGAGCTCGAGGCGAGGCCATGGTCTGAGCAGGGAGGGAAGCGGACGCAGCCTAGACAGGGGTTTGACCTGGACCCTGGCGGGGAATGGAGGGGTGCGAGCTAAGCAGGATGGACCAGGTGTCTGCCCTTAGAAAAACTTGCTTCCTGGGTTGAGGACAAGCCTGAAAGCAGATACTGGGAAACTGGTTACAGCAGAAGTGCACGCAAGGGGGAGGCTCAGATGTGCGAGGTGGAGGCCAAGAAATGAAGGACGACAGAGTTCGGGGCGTGGGTTACTGGGTACTAGTGGTGCCCCTCCACCATGGGGAGAGCCAGAGCGGGGAAGAGGACTGAATGGAGAATGCGCTTTTCCACCATTTTGCATTTGGTTGCCCTTAAGATACCAGGAGGCATTGGATCTGAGGTCTGGAACCAGACAGTGTGTCAGCACTGGACAGCCCAGGAAACCACGTGCCAACAAGTTTACCGAAGGTGAAGTTAGACCGATCAAGAACCAAGAACAGCCCCCGAGGTGCACCAGCCTCTGAGGGATTGGGGTGAGAAGATGAGCCAGCCAGGAAAACAGAAGCAGCAACCAGAGAGAGAGGAAGAAGGCCAGACGACAGGAGTTTCCTGGAACCAAGCAGAGGGAGTGTGTCGGGAAGTGCAAGCGGTCAGCGGAAGAACACTGCAGGTCGTGTGGGGACTGAGATTTGTCCAGAGGATTTAGGAACAGGGCAGTATCCCTGGAGCGGGGGTGGATGTGAGCCGCTGTGAGTAGGGAGGTGGGCAGGTGGAGACAACCAGTATGAACAGCTGTGCTGTGTCCATATGAGGCCAGAGTCTGCCAGGGACATGCAGGGTCAGAGAAGGGTATCTTTGGTTTTGCTTTGAAGAGGAGAGTCCTGAACATATTTGCTGCTAGGAAGATCAAGGAGAAGCGAAGTGGAAGGTACGGGCCTGCTAGAATCATCAGAGGCCAGACCTGGTCAGGGCAGGTCTGCACAGAGTGCAGCTGCTCGGAAGCCTACAGAGGCTCCTGGCTGCCCAGGGCCCTTCCCCTCCTGACATCCTCTCCCATACTCACCTCTGAGGCTTGGTCAAGAACAGTCTTCAAAGCCCAAAGTCACATGTGTGGCCACCCCTTCCTTGATTTGCCCAGAGAGGAGGCAGCCGCCGTCCTCTGTGCACAGATAGCACTGAGGGCAAATCTCTGGAGCTCAGGGGACACTGGGCCCTCTCCTACCTGGGGTATCTGGGGGGCTCAGATTCCACCAAGATCCCCAGAGCCTCGGCTATTCCCTGACACATGGCAAGGAGGAAGGGAACAAAAAAATGTTTGTTGAAGGAATCAACAAAAGAGCAACTGACCTGGGGTAAAAGACCCCTGAAGTAGCCAAAGTTGAGTACAGCCAGTGGTTCTCAACCCCAGAGGGAGACTGCCACCCAGAGGGCATTAAGAGACATCTCTAAACATCGTCAATTGTCATGACTCAGGAGGGAGTCCTGCTGGCATCTAGTGGGTACATGGCCTGGATGTGGCCAAACACCTCACAATCCACAACACAGCCCCTACAATCAAGAATCATCCAGTCTGGGGCGCCTGGGTGGCTCAGTGGGTTAAGCCTCTGCCTTCAGCTCAGATCAGGATCTCAGGGTTCTGGGTTCGAGTCCCACATCGGGCTCCCTGCTCAGCAGGGAGCCTGCTTCTCCCTCTCCTCCCACCCCCACACTTAGATGCTCACTCATTTGCTCTAAAATCTTAAAAAAAAAAAATTATCCAGTCTGAAATATCAATAGTACTGAGGTTGAGAAACCCTGGTGTAGCCCAACCAGCAGAGAACAGGCCTATGGGGCCTCACTGTGTAGGGAAGAGGGTGCTGCAGCACCCTCCCCTGGAGGCAGGAGTTGGAAGAATGAAGGGTGGGAATGGAGATAACCCTCCAGAAAGGTGGGCCACCTCTCGGGCTGTAAGGCTCGGTGTGCGGGTCTGAGGGCCAGGCCTGAGTGGAATAGAGCCTTACCTGGACCATCTGATGTTCACACTTTCTCCTGTCACCACACACAGCAGCCTGGCCGTGTCCCCCTCTGGCACCATCAGAGCGGAGGGCAGCTCTGTGATGGTCAGCTCCCCTAGGCCCAAGGAGAAAGCACGGTCGGCCACTTGCCAATCCTGTCCCACCTCTGCCACCTGACCTCAGAGGTCATTCGCCCTTCCGCTCAGGACTGCCACCTTACCCAGAACTCTGAGCTGGACCCATCTCTGGTCTCGGTCCTGCCCATTGAAAGCAACACAGGCATAGAAGCCGCCATCCTCCACGGCCACATGGCTGATGACCAGAGAGCCATCGGGCTGCAGCTGGTGTCTAGGGACAGAGCACAGTCAGGTGGCTCCAACCCAAGGGGGCTGGCAGGGCCTTCCTTTCCCCGGGGAGGGGCTGTTCTGTGGGGTCTGAGCAAAGGGCCCCGACTGTTCTGTGGGGTCTGAGCAAAGGGCCGTCTGACCTTAGGCCCTGAGGTCCTCCAGCTGCTGGCACTCTCATTTACTCGGAGGTGCCTGACTTTAAGCCTGACGATAAAAAAAAATCCTTTCAAGCTTCCAGATAACGAAATAATTCCGGTGTGGATTTCTATTTCTTGCTGTACTCAGTCAGTAGTCTCAAATCTCGGTTCTGCCTCTCGGGAGCTGCGTGGAGTTAAGCTCCCGTGTGTAACGTGGCTCTTGGGCAGAGGGGACCATGGAGAACAAGCCTCATGCTCATAACGGGTACATGTCGGTGGTCATGATTACAGCCAGAAGTGGGTCTGCCTCCGTCTCGTCCCTCAGCCTTCACCCCTCCTTAGCTGGCCTGCTACGTCTGCCCACTGACCACACTGGAAAGACCCAGAGACCCAAATGTCGGTTGGCCCCAGGAGCACGGCGACCCCACAGCAGCCTCTCTCAAGAGCCCCTGGGATCCTGCTCACGACTGACAGAGGGGGCGCCTAGCAGCTCCCTCCCCCGAGGCCTGCACAGGGCCAGGGGCTAGCCGTGGGACAGGAGGGCTGAGAGAGGAGTGGAACACAAACCTGGGGGAAGAGAGGAGCTGCCCGTCTCTCTGCCACTCAATGGCTGGGGGCGGGGAGCCCTCAGCCCGGCACGTCAGCCGGGCCCGCTGGCCTGGCTGGGCGTCCACCACCCGGGGCTGGTTCCTGTCCAGAAGCAGCCTGCAGAACACCCCCCCACACACAGCCATGAGGGGGCCCTCTGCACACCCCGGGGGCCCCCTGCTCTCCTGTCAGATTCAGCTCCCAACAGAGCTGCTTTGTTCTGGTCAGGTCACCACCAACAACCACCCGGGGCTTTCCTGCCTTCCCCACCGCCTGCCCCCCACGCCCCGGGATCTTGACTGTCACCTCCCTGCCCTGAACCTCTGCTCCTCAGTCCTTGACTTGGGCCCTCCAGCCCCCGGAAACCCCTCTATAAACTTCCTTCAAGGCCGTCGCCGGCCCTCTAGCTCCCGGTACGCTTCCCTTCCCTCAGCCCCTGGGTCCTGGGTCTTGGACCAACTTCAACTGTTTGGGGAGTGGGGGAGGGCCCCCTTCCTCCTAAGAGGCTGTGCTCAGGAAGCCACGTTTCTCTCGTCCTCACCAGGCAGAGCCCTGGGACCCCCCCACCCTTCACCAGAGACCCCCCATCGCCCCTGGCCCTCCGAGTGGGGCAGGCTAAGAGCTGGACGGCAGCGCAGCGCTGTTACCTGCTCGCGGGCCGAGGCTGCAAGGAGGAGACAGCCCCTGGGCCCCCTCTGTCCCTGACTAGGCCGGAGTCCCGAGGACTGTGGCCCTGGGCTGGGTCCCTGGTCCGAGGGAAGTGCCTTGGCTCAGCCTCAGATAGCACGGCCGCATCACCCCCTGTCATGAGGCCAGAAGAAGTGAGCTGTGGGGAGAATGTGGTGGAAGGAAGGTGGTGGGGCACGAAGCTGGTCAGGGACATGTGGAAAAAAGTGCCACAAGGGGAAAGACCTCCACCTCGGCCCAACTGGAGCACAGGGTCCCCGCCAGCAGGAAGGGTCCCTCCGGTGCGGGAGCACCCTGGTTCAGGCCCTCCCGCCGGGCCCATGGGAATCCCCTGGGTTGGGGGGACACCGAGACCTGTGACACGAAGCTGGATCTTCTGAGAGTCATGGCCCAGCCTGCTGCTGCCACAGCTGTAGATGCCAGCGTCCTCTGCCCGCAGGGGACTGATGACCAGGGAGCCATCAGGCTGCAGCTTGTGCCTGAGTGAGGAGACGGGGGACTGGGCTCCTGATGACAGCAAGCCCAGCCCACCTCAGCCCCCAGCACTGCTTCCGGGGGGGACTGTAGCCCTGCTTGCACCTTCCCGCTCCAGGGGACATCGGGGGCTGCCACACACACACCTGTCGGAGGAGATGGGCTGCCCGTCTCTCTGCCACCGGCCGTGGAGCTCCAGGGAGGTGTCATCTTGGCAGACGAGCTGCACCAACTGCCCCTGGGCCGCCTGTACCAGGGCCGGCTCCGCGCCGGCCACGCTGACCCTGGGGAGTGGGAGGGGGCAGGGGGGCTGAACACCTGCGCTGCTGGCTCCAGCGTCAGGACCGGGGACTCCCCTTCCTCAGTGTCCCACCCCAGAGAGCTTGGCGCCCATCCTGTCTCCGGGACTGTCGGGGTCAGGGCGTCCCCTGGGAGGCCAAGCCCCAGAAGCCCGTGGCCTCAGGAACGCCCCCTCTCCGTCCTCCCCGCGTGCCCTTGGACGTTGCTACCACAACCTGGTCCTGTGGCAGCAGCAGGGTGGGCGCAAAGCCCAGGGCATGGAGGGGCCCGGAGACATCCCTCACGCCAGGTCCGTGTGGGCAACTAAACCACATGCTCGACCCCTTTGGAATGTGAAGTTTTACTTAGTTTGTTTCTACTCCCCCCCGAGCTCTCATGACCGCCCCAAGGCTGTGGAAGCCACCCTGAATCTAAGAGAGAACATCGCCATCCTACAGGTCAAGAAACCGAGACTCAGAGAAGTTGGAGGACTTGCCGGAGGTCAGGAAGCCTGCGAGCTTTTCCAACTAGACAGGCCCTGGGGAGTTCGAGCAAGGTCTGACCCAGGGGGCACCACCATCTACCGGCAAGTCTCCTGTCCCCAAAGCCGGCTTCCCCAGTGTACGAGGACAGGAATGAGGCCCTCCCGGCAGGGCTGTTGGGAGGACTTGAGATTAGGGACAGGGACGGAGGGCCTGCGGACCTCAGGCTTGCAGCTCCGGCAGGTGCAGCCCGGGGCGGGGCGGGGCGGGGCCTCACCTGTAGGAGGGGCTGCGGGAGGGCGCCGGGCGCTCCGCGTCTCGGCCCAGGCCGGGGGCACCGGGCCCCAGCTCCCCGGCCCGCCGGTCTCCGAAGGCCCGCGCGTGGGACTCCGCCCTCGGCCCGGGCTCGCGCTCTC
>LNAC01000027.1:8469244-8491260 GCA_002007465.1 Ailurus styani | reverse complement strand
GCTCGGGCCTGAGGCCGCGGGCCCGGGCCCGGCCCGGCAGCCGCTCGCGCACGCCTCCTCCGAGGCGAAGTTATTGCCGTTGCCGTGGCACCCGCCGTACCAGAAGCGGTTACAGCGGCCCACGGACGGGACGAAGTACCAGCGGGCCGCCCAGTCCGCGCAGGGGCCGTGGGCGCTGGGCAGCAGGCACCGCGCCGCGGAGGCTGAGGGGACAGGGGGTGCGTGTCACCGAGCCGCGGACGCGGCCCAGCAGAGCCCTGCCAACAAGGGCCCCCCACGTCCTCCGCCTCGGACCTCAGAGCCAGGCCCTGCCCAGCTCTCGAGCACGACTACGCCCCTGCCTGGGCCCCTGCCCCGGCCCTGGGGGCAGAGTCTGCTCGCTGCCCACACCTACCTGGGCTCCACCCACAGAACTAGAGCCCTCCAGAAGGTCAGGGCCGTGAGCAACCTGGACTGGCCCCCTCGTCCCCTCATGCCCCTCGCCTCCCCACGCCTGACCCCTCCCCAGCCTCAAGCCCACCTGCAGCTGCCCCCCCCCCCCCCCCNCCTACTCCTCCTCTCTGCGGGACCGTGGCTGCCCCAGCTCAAAGCCCACGCAGGGGCTCAGCCTCCTGCAGACCCTGACCACCAGCCCATCTGGCTCTTGAGGTCCCTGGCACTGCCGCCCATATATTCCGTGCTCCAGCCTCCGTGACCTCCCTCCGGGACACATCCCAGGCTGGGTGGGGACACCCCTGTCCACACCGGCACTGACCACCGCTCCACCTCTGCCTCTAGAGGGGGCTGAGCCCCAGGGGAGCAGGGGTGGGACAAGCCCTCCTCTGTGGGGGCCCTGCTACAGCTCTCCCCGACTCTCAACAAGCTCGCAGGTGGTCTCAAGGGCAAATTGTTGGAAGTGAGAACAACATGGCACTGTTCTCTGACTCGGCACCTAGTAAGTGATCAGTAAACATCTGAAGAAATGAATGAATCACAGAGCTAGTAGGAAGCTGCAGGTGGGGCTCTGTGGAGGTGTGGGGGCGAAGGGGGGCCAGAGCCTACTCACCAGGAAGGATGGAGGGGCACCCACTCACCATAGCTGGGCTGGCCCACGCAGCCTTCCCCAAGAGGGCCAGCAGCAGAGGCCACGTTGTCATAGCAACAGCCAAACTGGGAGCCCCGGCACTCACTGGGCTCATTCTGCTGAGCCTGGGGCTGGTGGGGCTGGTGGGGCTGGTGGGCCTGGGGAGGAAGCCCAGAGTTGGGATGGTGGGACTAGGTCTGGCTCTTGCTAGGAACTCTAGGCTGCCTGGGAAAGGAGGACAGGAAGAGGGAGGGACAGAATTATGAGCCCATGATGCAGAACCCCAGCCCCAGGGGAGATGAGAGGCCAGGGGAAGGTCGGCTAAAGCCCCCTGCACACACACACCCCACTCCAGCCCAGGCCCATCTCGGAGGCCCTGTTGGCCAGAGGCCTTCAGGGATCTCCATTCTCCAAAGCCAAGTTACAGAGAGCCTGGATCACAGCGGCACTGAGCAGGTTTGGGGGCTAGATTCCGGCCCCCTCGTGTAAACCAGACACTTACCGAGGAAGCCACTGCTCTTGACTCCGGCCTTCTCCTGGAGTTGTCACTGCTGTAAGACCCTGCACAGCCCGCATGCTGGGGCCCCTCGGCCACAGACACGCCATCAGGGCAGCATCCGTACCTAGACAGGCATCACCTAGCTGTCTCGTCACAACCCACCCCTGCTCCCCAACCATCCAGCATCTCAGGGCCCAGGCTCTGAGGCTCCCCGTGCCGAGGGCTGAGCAGCTCAGGACCCAAGTGGGAGACAGCATGTCCCCGCACACAGGGCAGACCATTCTGCATGCCAAGGCTCTGTCGAGTCCATCAACCACCCAGCAGCTGCCTGGGTGGCGGCAGGAACCGAGCAGGCAGAGCCATCGCCCTAATACCTGACCGGTCCTCAACTCCAGCCTCCCACCCGAAAACTGAGGCGGAAACTCGCTGAGCCCGCCCACGCAGCAGGTCCCCAGGGAGGTTTTACAAGCTCACAGCAGATGGAGCCCACCACCTGCTTCGGCACCATCAGCCAGGAGTGGGAACGGAAGGGGAAGGAGGGGCGCATCAGAGCGCCTCCCACGCTCCAGGCACCCTAGCCCGTGGCTGTCATTGTTCCCACATCACCCAGCACAGGGATGGAAAGTGGCTGAACTGGGAATCCCGCCCCGCCCCCAGGCTGCTGGGCCCAAAGTCTGGGCTCTCGGCACCCCAGTCCCCGAGAGACTGGTAGACTGGTTTGGATGTGAACGTAGAATTATATTCCATGGGCCTTCCCAGAGCCTCAGGCTACACCTCACCAGGCCCAATTCTGCAGCGAGAGACTTTTATCCCCACTCTGCACATTAGGAAAATCAGCGACAGGAAGCTGAGTCCCCAAGAGGCAACCAAAAAGGCAGCAGGGAGCCATCTGCAGAGTCTGGTTCCTGAGCTTTGCAAACCCCACCCCCAGCCCCTCTCTTCGTATCTGCATCTTCGCAGAGTCGGGCCCCGCCCAGCAGATATCATCCCCCTCCCCCCACCTACCCCCCATACACCCCCCTTCCTCTCCGGCCTGGTGAAGAGAGGCGGCCCCTACCTGCTCTGCTGACATGAGGCTCCCGGGCAGCCCTGCCACTGCGGCCCAAGAGACGCGGTGTGGCCATCAGGACAGCACCCATAGGGGCTATGTCTGCAGTCTCGGGGTGTCAAGCCAGACTGCGGCGGCTGCTGGTGTGGGGACTGCGGCAGAGAGGGGGCCAGGCCTGGCAGGTGGAGGCCCTGGGCTCCTCTGGGATTACCCTGGACTGAGGGTTGCTCCTGGGGGAGCCACCACTGGTCTCTGGAATCTAGAAAGAAAGAAAAGACACATGAGGTCTCCACCTGGCTGCTCCCCTCCATCTGTGCACCCCTGACCTGCCTTCTCCAACCCCCCAAACCATCTGCCCCACCTTCAACTTCCAGCCCCTGGGCTCTGGGCTTCTACTGAGCTGCTTACCTGGGGTGGGGGCCGCCTGAGGGCCCAAAGACATCCGGGGATCCCTGGGGCTGGTGTGCACATCCTGCGTGCTGGGGACTTCTGCAGGGAGCAGGCAGTCGGGCCTGAGCAGTGGCTACCCAACCTCCATGGGCTCCCACCCCACTGTGCAGGCAGGGCCTGGGGCCCCCGGGACAGCGGAAATGAAAATGGGTAGACCTGTGATTCCATAAAACACCCTTCCCAAGTTTCAAGAGTCTTTAGTCACTTAGAAAAAGCTAATATTGGGCGCCTGGGTGGCTCAGTGGGAAAGCCTCTGCTTTCGCCTCGGGTCATGATCTCAGGGTCCTGGGATCGAGGCCCGCATCAGGCTCTCTGCTCAGCAGGGAGCCTGCTTCCCCCTCTCTCTCTGCCTGCCTCTCTGCCTTCTTGTGATCTCTCTCCCTCTGTGAAATAAATAAAATCTTTAAAAAAAAAAAAAAAAGAAAAAGAAAAAGCTAATGTTACACGTTCAGCAAAAAGAAAGGCCAGCTATAAAATCAGTATCTCAAATGTAGTGATCCGAAGGTGCACGTGCACTCGAATGTTTATAGCAGTAATGTCCACAATAGATGTCCATCAACAGATGAATGGATAGAGAAGATGTGGTATATATATACAATGGAATACTATGCAGCCATCAAAAGAAATGAAATCTTGCCGTTGGCAACGACATGATGGAACTAGAGGGTATTATGCTAAGTGAAATAAGTCAATCGGAGAAAGACAATTATATGATCTCTCTGATATGAGGAATTTGAGAGGCAGGGCTGGGGGTGGGGGGTCATAGAAGGCAGGTAGGGAAGGAAAAAAAAAAAGAAAAGATGGGATCGGGAGGGAGGGAGACAAACCATAAGAGACTCTTAATCTCAGGAAACAAACTAAGGGTTTCTGGGGGGAGGGAGGATAGGGGTAGGGTGGATGGGTTATGGACACTGGGGAGGGTTTGTGCTGTGGTGAGTGCTGTGAAATGTGTAAGCCTGATGATTCACAGACCTGTACCCCTGAAGCAAATATTATATATTAGGTTAAAAAAATAAAAATTAGTATCTATGTTTGATCCCAACTATGTAAAACAAAAAATGATATGTATAGATCAAATTGATGAAAACACAAACCATCCAATTAAAAAAATGGGCAAAGTGGGGTGCCTGCCTGGCTCAGTTTGTAGAGCAGGTGATTCGATCTTGGGGTCATGAGTTCAAGCCCCATGTTGGGTACAGAGATTACGTAAAAATATTAAAAAAAAAATAAAGGGGGGTGCCTGAGTGGCTCAGTCGTTAAGCATCTGCCTTTGGCTCAGGTCATGATCCCTGGATCCTGGGATTGAGCCCCACATCGGGCTCCCTGCTACTCCCCCTACTTGTATTCCCTCCCTTGCTCTGTCAAAATATTTTTAAAATTTTTAATAAAACAAAAATAAAAATGAGCAAAGAACTTGAACAAACATTTCCGAAAGAAAATATACAAATGGCCAATAAGTACATGAAAAGATACTCAACATCATCAGTCATTAGGGAAGTGCAGATCAAAACCACAGGGAAATACTCCTTCATACCCACTAGGAGGGCTCCCATCAAAAAGGCTAAAATATGAGGTGCCTGGGTGGCTCAGTCGTTAAGCATCTGCCTTTGACTCAGGTCATGATCTCAGGGTCCTGGGATCAAGCCCTGCATCGGCCTCCCTGCTCATCGGGAATCCTGCTTCTCTCTCCCACTCCCCCTGCTTGTGTTCTCTCCCTCTCTCTCTCTCTCTCTCTCTCTCTCTCTCTCTCTCTCTCTCTCTGTCAAATAAATAAAATCTTTCTTAAGGCCGAAATAGTAAGTGCTGGAAGCCTCATGCATTGCGGATGGAAATGTAAGTTGGTACAGCCACTCTGGAAACAGTTTGGCAATTCCTCCAAAAGTTAAACACGGAGTCCTCCCAGAGCCCAGCAATTCCGCTCACTGGTATGTAAGGAAGAGAAAAGAAAACATAGGTCCGCCCAGAAACTCGTACGCGAGTGTCTAGAGCGGTCGTATCCGTTACAGCCAAAGCCGGAACAGCCCAGATACACATGCGCTGCCGCGGGGAGAAGCCAGCCATGGTGCGCCCGCCGACCAGCCAGGAAAAGCGGTGAGAGGTGGGCACAAAAGCCATCCTGTCCTTCCGCACGTGCTTTGCAGGGCAGACCAGGCTTCCAGGGAAGGATTAGGGACACGGGGGGAGTGAGGAGTTAACGCGCACAGGGAGCTTGCATGGGTGAGTCCACACAGTAACACCGAAACCTGCACTTCGCCCGGTTAACTGTATGTTTGTGAACTGCACCTCAAGAAAGAAATTCCATGTTAAAAACAATTGGATTGTTTTAGACACACACACACACAATTTGAACGATAGATGAGGAAACAAAGGAGTAGATCACGAGGAAGCACATATAACAAAGCAGTCATTATAGAACTTAGGTGTAGCTACATGGCTGCTTACTATGCAGTTCTTCGACTGTTCTGTAGGTTTAATTTTTCACCATCCCGGCTCAAAAAATTAGAAGTAGAATTACCACATAACAGTAATTCCACTATTTACCTGAAGAATACAAAAACACTAATTTAAAAAAACATATCCACCTCTATGTCTATAACAGCTTTATGTACAACAGCCAGGATATGGAAGCAGCCTAAGTGTCTATCCACAGATGAAAGGAAAAAGACAAAGTGGTGTGTGTGTACACACACACACACACACACACACACACACACACACACATAATATTGCTCAGCCATAAAAAGAATGCAATCTTGCTATTTGCAACAAAGACGGATCTAGGGGGTATCATGCCAAGCCAAATCGGTCAAAGACAAACACTGAATGATTTCACTCATATGTGGAATTTAAGAAACAAAACTAACAGACGGGATGCCTGGGTGGCTCAGTCAGTTAAGCAGCTGCCTTCAGCTCAGGTCATGATCCCAGGGTCCTGGGATTGAGTCCCACATGGGGCTCCGTACTCGGCAGGGAGCCTGCTTCTCCCTCTGCCTGCCATTCTGTCTGCTTATGCTCTGACAAATAAAATCTTAAAAAACAAAACAAAATTAACAGAGAAGAGACAAACAAAAAACCAGACTCTAAGCTATAGAGAACACACCGATGGTTACCAGAGAGGCAGTGGGTGAAGGGGATTAAGAGTCCATTTGTCATGATGAGCACTGAGTACAGACTTGCCGAATCACTATATTGTAAGCCTGAAACTAATATAGCACTCTACGCTAACTGTACCGGAATTAAACAAACAAATAAGCGGGCCTATCTTCCCAGTTTGGGGAATCAGATTAGGGGCTGCTCACATGAAAACGTGGAAAAAAAAAATTTCACTATCTTATGTCCAACTTGGTAAGCTTACTAAAAATCATGAATTACCATTAGAGTAGGTGAATTTTATGGTATGTGATATTTAACCACTTCAAAGTTACTAAAAAGATTTTTTCATCATAAAACGGGGGAAAGGAGCACCTGGGTGGCTCAAATGGTTAAGTATCTGCCTTCGGCTCAGGTCATGATCCCAGCGTCCTGGGATGGAGCCCCACATCGGGCTCCTGGCTCAGTGGGGAGTCTGCTTCCCTCTCCCTCTGCCTCTCCCCCTGCTCATGCTCTGTCTCAAATAAAATCCTTAAAAAAAATAATAAAACGGGGGAAAAAATGCAGAAGACTGAGTAAATACAGATGACAGGGATTTTTGTAATGACGCATAACAGGCCACACCCCAAAATGCTCATAGTTCCAAGCACTTGGGGGGTGGGCAGCGGGTGGCAGGGGTCCCTTCCTTCTATTCGTTAGTATATTTCAAATTTCCCACAGTAAGCATACTACTACATAGTGGAGTAAAGTTATATAAAAAAGAAGTGAGGGGCGCCTGGGTGGCTCAGTTAAGTGTCTGCCTTCAGCTCAGCTACTGATACTGGGGTTCTGGGATCGAGCTCCGCATCAGGCTCCCTGCTCAGCTCCTCTCCCTCTGCACCCCCACCCCGCTCACGCTCTCTCACGCACTCTCTCAAATAAAATCTTCAAAAAAAAAAAAAAAGTGAAAATTCCATCCCCCTCTGGACTACATTTTGCCAGTCCCCGGGGAATATTTAAGAAATAATTTAGGGTTGGAAAAGTCCAGTAGATACGCAGTAAAGTCTTTGGTTTCATTTCATTGCCTATCCTGCCCAGGCCAAACCCTGGGACAAGGCAGAGGCCCATTCTCTCCCGCTTTGGCCGTCTCCTGTGCATACCGCCCACCTCCAGCGCTGCAGTCCTAGCCCCCAGCCAGCTGGGAATATGCCCCTAGCTTCTCCTTGTGAGACTCTTCCCTTCCACCTTCTCAGGCTTCGAGTCCAGCTCTGCTTCCCACGCACCCTCTGGGCACCGGGCTCTGCTGGGCAAATGCCTGGCCCTTCGTTTTCACGAGTCTTGCGGGGCGCTCCAGCAGGCTCCCGCTCCAACTGTCTCCCCTTCAGTCTGGCCCTCGGGCAGGTGCCCCGTCCGTCCGCCTCAAGACCTTGCACCGCGTCACTGCTGAGCTCTAAAGCTTTCAGTGGCTCCCCTGGGCCTATTAGACGATTTGATCTGCAGCCCAGCCTGAGGTCCCCAACCCTAAGAGCACCAGCCCCTGGCACAACGCCGGCCACCACCCCCACATCCTGGCTTGAGGGCGGGTTCTGGAGCCCCTGCTGGCCTCAGAGCAACTGAGTACTTGAAATGTGACCAGAGTGACTGAGAAGCTACATTTTACACTTAGTCTCATCAGAATTAATTTTAAACTTAAAAATTGACGATTCACTTATTAGAAGATGCTTCAGTATGTTTGGAACAACTTGGGGGTGTGAATCTAGTTTTCCAACTGCACATTCTATAAAATCTAAATATAGATCAAGTATGCCAGTGAAATGTTGCATCTGAATTAAGAAATGCTCTGTGAACAATAAATACATTCAATTCAGATGATTTTTTTAATCTTGTGAAAAAAGAATGTAAAATATCCTATTCATAACTTTTACACTGATTACATGTTAAAAATATTTAAGGTTAAATAAAACATTCTTTAAATTAAAAAAAATTTTTAAACAATCTCTACACCTAACATGGGGCTCAAACTCACAACCCCAAGATCAAGAGTTGCACGCTCTTCTGACTGAACCAGCCAGGTGCCCCTTAAATGTAATTCTTTTTTTTTTTCTTTTTAAAAGCAGGCTCCACACCCAGCACAGAGCCCAACTCCGGGCTTGAACTCAGGACCCGGAAATCAAGACCTGAGCTGAGCTCAGGAGTCAGATGCTTCACCGACTGAGCCACCCAGGAACCCTAGAAACCACCGAAATTCTAACTTCCCGCCCATCGTGGACTTCCGTTGAGAAATCATGGGGCTAGAGAATGTTCACACACCAAGTGGCTTTAAGAGGGGAAAGTGCAGACCGAACCCCGCTCACGTAACAAAGCAGCGCGCTAACGAATGATCCCACTAAAGTATGGGATCAGGGCCATTTCACTGGTCTCTATGCTGCTTTCCTAATTTCTCCAAATTTTCCACAGTGAACCTAGATTATTTTATAAAAATAGCCATTAAGTTTATTTCTTTTACAATTCGGTCTAGCCTGAAACGCTTCGTTTCCTTCCTCGCTTCCTATGTGAACCCCCCTCTGGGGGGAGGCTCCGGGCCACCTCGTCCGGGAAAGCGTCTGTGGTTCCAGGAGGACCCTCCTGCTCCACAAGGACCAGGCCAGGCTGAGGCACCCCAGGAGTCTGACCCAGGGGCCCCCACAAGGCCTCCTCCTCACCACTACCCACCCTTTGCTTACTGAGCTCTGCATCGTCAGACGCGGTGCCAAGGGACTCACCGTGAGAAAAGCCCTTTTATTAACCCCGTTACACAGACAGGCCAACTGACCAGGCCCCTGGTTCTTAGCCACCGCGTCCCGTGCCTCCCTGGGAAGGCGCCATCCTGGCTCACAGGGCCTCCAGCACTACACCCCCGGGGCCAGACACACCTCCCTGGGGTAGCAGGAGGCCACCATCCCCGCCGCAGCTGAGCCCCATCGCCCACATCTTTCCTCAATATCACACCCTCACACCAAGCAAGTACTGGCCTCTGGGCCCTTCCTCCTGCAGCTCCCCAGGCCTGGGACGTTATCTTTGCCGGTGGGGACGGGGGTGAGGAGAAGGGGAAGACGAGGGCAGGAGCCGTGTGTACTCACTCAGTCCTTCAGTGAACGTTTACTGAATACCCAGCTCGTGCTAAGTTCCGGGGGGGTCGGGGGCGGGGGGGTCAAGAGCAAGGAGGAAGTCAGGGACCGGGCCCTCCAGGAGCTGCTAGCTAGTGGGCCGGACGAGCCGTGCACGGTGGCCGCAGCACGAGGAAGCTAACCGGCGCCCCTGCCCTCACCTGGAGGCAGATGGCAGGGCTGGGTGTTACAGGGCTCCACGTCCCTGGGCTTGGACAGCTGCAGGCTCCCGCAGTGGCTGGGCGGCCCGAGGGCACAGATGACCTGGCGTCTCCGGGTCCCTGTGCTGCAGCTCTTGGAACACTGGGGCCCATGGGGTGGGCGTGGGAAGAGAGGATAGGCTCAGAAAAGGAGCGACCCCCCAAGGCCGGAGGTCCCCACAAGGAGGAGAGGAGGGGGGAAGGGGCCTGGGGAGGCAGGCCAGACCCAGGGATGGTCACGTGTCCAGGCACCTGTCAGGGACCCAAGGGACCAGAACTGGGTGGCAGGGATGGGGCGGTGGGGAGCAGTAAGCACTCACCAGACCCCAGGCGCCCACGTGCCAGGCCTGGTCATTGACGGGGGGACAGTCTTCATGCACACAGGGCTCAGTGACAGGGGGGCGGTCCTCCGAGGAGCACGCTGTGGCGGGGAGTGGAGACCCCTCATCACCGCGGCAGGTGACACTCCGCCTCCGGACCCCGGCGCCACAGCTGACAGAGCACTGCAAGGACCAGGCTGTCGGCGGGAGCTTGTGTTTGTCCTCGCCCGCCCAGGGGAGCCATGCCAGGTCAGACAGCCAGACCCCCCCCCCACCTGCCCACGTCCAGCTCCCAGGCTCAGAGAGGCTGAGTCCCTCTTCTGAGGTCACGTAGTCTACACCACGTCTGCTGTCACTAAGCTTAGGGACATTTTCCACATTCCCTTGTTCAAGACTTGAACATACGTAGGTGCTGGAAGCAGAGACCAGCAGCCCCAGTCAGTGCCGGCTCCTTGCTCACCCCACAAGCAAGGTGCCTGGCTGCTGCTTCGTGCCACGACAAAGCCCTTCCCACCCTGCCTGGGATCCTGGAGAAGGAGGAAGAGTCCAAACACCTGCTCCTAGTCCCAGCCCCAGCAGCAGTTCCCAAGACCACCTAGCTGGTCACTCTACCTCCTAGGATCTATTTCCCGCCCAGCCCATAGACCCAGGGCCTGATTCCATCCCCACCCCGCCCCAGCCTCATCGGCAAAGGCCTCACCTCTCCCCACGGCTCCGCTCTCCAGGCTGCACAGCGCTGCAGGTTGCAAGCCCGCGTGGTGGGGGGCTTCCCAGGCTGGCCTGCACACTCCGCCTCCCCGACAGCCTCCTGGATGCCAGCCCCATCAGATGAGATGCAGTAGACAGAGCGGGACTGGGAGCCGCCACCACAGGAGGCCGAGCAGGGCGACCAGGGCCCTGTCTTCCAGCTGGCGGGGAGCAGGAATCCAGTAAGGCTGGCCCAGCAGCAGGGGCCGGAGTCCAGGCCCAAGGGAGCACCAGCTGTCCCACACAGCAGTGCGCTGGGGGTCCCCAGCCTGGCCCGTGCTAACATCTGGGCCTGCACAGGTCGAAGGCAGAAAGCTCTGCACAAAAGGCCAAGCCCCTGCTCCGCCTGCCATCTTTTGCCACCGAGCGCTGGTCCCTACAACACAGAGCCTGGCTGCCCCCCTCTTAGCTTTCCTGTCCTCCCTTGGATCCCCTGTCCTCCTCACCAGGGGCCCTGTCACTCCCAGCCAGACTCCGTTGCCTCTGTGTCTGCCCTTAGTTGGGGGCATCTCCCAGAGGGACCATGCTCACCTGCGGGGAGTGGCCCTGAGGCACCAGAGGAAAGGACAGCCCCAGCGGCACCCTGCAAAGCCAAGCCCTCCACCATCCTGCAAGGCCAGCTGCCACCGAGGCCACGAGGGCAGAAGGACTGCGTCATCCCCACAGGGAGCCTGCGGCCTGCAGATTACCTGCTCCTGCATGCACGCCGGGGCCCAGCAAGATGCCACGCTCTGGGCCGGTGCAGGTAAGAAGTCCTTCGTGCGTGAACAAAGGCATTGCTGATGCCCACAGGCCCCCCGGCCTAGTCCCTGGCCCACTTCCTGGCATCTGTCGAGCCAAGTCCCCAGCCGGCTCGGACAGGGCCTCCAGTACCATCCCCCCCCCCACTTGCCACCACCAGCCTGGACACTCTGGGCACTGTGTGGGCACACACAGGTGGACAGAAGAGCCCCGGATCTCACACTCATGCCCCCCTCTGCTGCTTCCCACCGTAACAGCTGCCTCCTCCCCACTCCGCCCCAGCTGTAGGGAGCCCCGGACACCCACCTGTTTGCTCAACATCTAGAGTAGCCTAGAGACCCCGCTGCCTTCCCACCCAAGTGCTTGGGCCCCACCATGGGGGGAGGAGCTGGCAAGGGCCTCACCGCTTGGTCTGTGGGCAGGGGTGAGTGCTGCAGGGGCGGCGGTCGGCCGGCCGCAGCTGACGCTGGCACATGTGGTCAGGGTAGACCTCACTGTCAGTGGTGCAGAACACCGGGCGGGACTGGTGACCTGCGGGGGCCCGGCCATCGAGGGCAGGGAGTCAGTCAACAGTCACCAAAGGCATTCTCTGGGCTGCGCACCATTCTGCACACATTCCGAGCATCATCTTGATCAAGCCTCAAATGACCCCCTGGGATAAGTGCCATCATCATCCCCAATTTACAGAGGAGGAAACTGAAGCTTGAGGGGGGTCATCCGCAGGTGATGGCGCCCGCTCCCTCCCCTGGTCACCCTCTCAGGGCTGGGCCTCTGCTGCCCGTAGAATACAGTGTCCTCCGAGATGCCACCACCTCTGGGAAGCCTTCTCTGGTTCTCCTAGCTTGGGAGGGTGAGTAGGGGGGACTCTTCGCGGAGTCCCTGAGCCCTGGGTGTCCCCCACGTGACCCCCGAGTCATGCAGATGGCTCACCTCCCCCGCACTCAGCGCTGCAGTCACTCCAGGAGCCGTGGCTCCAGCGGAAGCCGGGCCGGGGGCTGCCCAGGGGCAGGTGGTACTCGTAGCGCACGCCCGGGTTGGGCTCTTGGCTGAGGAGCTGGGCAGGAGGGTCCTCGCTGAGGCCTGCCCCCGGGGACCCTCCCGCTCAGCCTCCAGGGCGCCCCCGCCGCCACCAGCCCCTCACCTCGATGACCAGGGGCTCGGAGGTGGGGCCGCGAGCGAGGAGCCGCTCGGGCGCCAGGTCCCCCTCGGCCCCGCGCTCGTAGTGCAGGACGGTGCTGGCCACGGGCAGGGCCCAGGCGCCCCCGATGGTCCAGTGCCCGTTGAGGTAGTATTCGCCCCGCACGCTCTTCACCGCTGCACAGGGGTGAGGCTCCGGGTCAGCGGGAGCGGAGGGACCCGCCGCCCGGCCACTGCCAGACTCGCCCCAACCCGCGCTCACCCAGGAAATTCCTGCTGGCCGCCGCCTCCTCCACGCGGATGCTGGTGGCCCCCATGGGAATTATGAGGATCTGGTTGTAGCCTGCGGGGGCAGAGACACTCTGGGGCCACCCACGCCCCTGGCAGCACAGCCGGGGTCAGGGACCGGCAACAGGACAGCGGCAGGACGGTGCTGCGCAGGGCAGAGGCTCCAGAAGGGGGAAGCGGCTTTAGGAAGGCTGGGAGGGCAGGTAGGCTGGGGCACCCGAACTGGGGAAGGGGGAGGGGACAGCTGGGGACCAGGGTGAAGGGGCGAGGAGGGGCATCCAGCCGCTGGCAGTGTGAGCTCACACTGGGTGAGTGGGACTAGTCCCAGCCCCCAGGCTCCTGTGGAAGGCTTGGCCCTCCACCCTGAGGCATGACCTGAGGGCCAGATCAGAGCGCCCCAGGGCCACCGGAGTGACTCAGCTGGAACAGAAGTCAGGCAAGAAAGGGACAGGCAACAAACCATGTTCTCTACTGCCTGTGGGCCCCCGCCCCCCGAGGACCCCCACCTCTGTGGAGATCATTGGCATCAAAGGTGCCCATGACCGGGTAGCAGGTCGTGCCGTCACCCCCACACTGCAGACACTTGTCCTCCTCCTTTGAGGAATCGAGGTTGTAGTCACAGCCCACGACCTACCGGGCAGAGATGAGGAAGAAAAGAAAGACCCCAGGGGTCACGGACACACGAGGATTCGAACCTGGATCGCTGCTCCGAGCAGGGAGGGGCAGTAGCTATTTGTCGGCCACTGTGGCCGAGTGAACCCCCATCTGGCCTGTGGCTGACGGTCTCCCCCTTCCCCCCTGCCCAGCACCATCTCCTCTTCTCTGGCAACAATACCTCATTTTCGTTTGGGGGCCTCCCCCCCAAGTGTGGACAGGGCAAGGCAGTGGCTTCCACGCCCTGCTCCAAGAGAGTGGCTCACGGGAATCCCCCAGCCCAGACAAATCCGAGGCAACCTCGGGTCGCTGGGACTCCTGGGAAGTGGGCGCCCTTTCCAGCCAGAGGTGGGAGCTGCTGGTGGCCATCTGCCTGCCCCACAGGATCCCAGTGTGGACCCAGAGGAGAGTAAAGCCCAGAGGCGAGGAGGGCTTTCCAGCCCCTGCAGCCAACCAGCCCATCCCTCCACAGCTTTCTTCCCTTTGTCCGTTTTAGTGGGGTTTCCGTAACTTGCCCCCCAGAGGGTTGCTCCTGTTGGGGTGCCAGTTTCCAAAGGGCAAAGGGAAGAAGCTCACAGGTCATCTGTGATGCAAAGACACCTAGAAGCTGCTCGTGAGAAGACCTCAAGCTCACGAGAGCCTCTGGTGCAGGGCAGGGAGACATCCCGCAACGAGCCCCCAGGGGGGCGGGGAGCAGGGGGCACCACTCACCCGGCAGCTGCCATCCACACAGACGTCCCGTGTGCCAGGCTCACAGGGCGTCCCATCCACCACAGCCTCCCTGTGCTTGAAGTAGAAGTTCTCCCCCTTGGGAATGCAGTTCAGTTCGCACTTGTTTGGGGCTGAAGCAGATAAAGGGGGAAAGCTGAGATCCCAAGGAAGCTGCAAGTCCTATGCTGGGTGCAGTGAAGCATGGGCGGGGGCCAGAAGCACGCAAATGGGGGCAGGGGAGAAAGTCTTCGCATGGGCTCCCCCAGGTGACTCAGAATCCCAAGCCACCCCAGTCCCGTGGGAACGACATTCACTGGGGATCAAGTGGAAGAAAAATCCCAGGATAGGGAAAAAGCTAGGCCCTTGGAGAGGTCTATCACAGCCTTATAAATGAGCCTGTGTGTTAACAATCGGCTCCTCTAAGTCAGCTACTAACAGAGCAGCACACATGTGGGCTGTGCTATAAAGTACGTACGGGGCTATACACTAATGTGGGGAGATGCTCCTCCCACACAATGCAGAAGGGGCTACGTAATAATTCCACATGTACATATATATAGAGAGAAAATAATGTGAGAAGGGCTAGGATGGAATGCTACACCAAATCCTACGTAAGGTGTGGGGTCAAGATCTTTTAGGGGTTTTGATTTTTTTTTTTAAAGATTTTATTTATTTGACACAGAGAGAGAGAGATCACAAGTAGGCAGAGAGGCAGGCAGAGAGAGAGGAGGAAGCAGGCTCCCCACTGAACAGAAAGCCCGATGCGGGCCTCGATCCCAACACCCTGAGATCATGACCTGAGCCTAAAGGCAGAGGCTTTAACCCACTAAGTCACCCAGGTGCCCGAGCATCCGACTCTTGATTTCAGCTCAGGTCATGCTCTCAGGTTGTGGGATCGAGCCCCAAGTAGGGCTTCACTCTGGACATGGCGTCTGCTTGGGATTCTCTCTCTCCCTCCCTCCCTCCCTCTCTCTCTCTCTCTCTCTCTCCCCCCCTCTGCTTGCATGCTCGCTCTCAAATAAATAAATCTTTTAAAAAGATATATGGATACATTTAAATTATCCAGGAGGAGCAATGAATGCCACAGGTTCCCCCGGGGCTACCCCTCCAGCCAAGACCCTGTTCCCATCCAGTAGCTCACACAGAATAGAAATGTTCATTGGTTTGGCAGCCAGAGTGCCAGCCATACTCACCAGGAGTCATTTGCAATGAGCAGTTACCACTAATAGTCAGAAGGGGTAGCCTAGGGCGCCTGGGTGGCTCAGTGGGTTAAAGCCGCTGCCTTCGGCTCAGGTCATGATCTCAGGGTCCTGGGATCGAGGCCCGCATCGGGCTCTCTGCTCAGCAGGGAGCCTGCTTCCTCCTCTCTCCTCTCTCTCTGCCTGCCTCTCTGCCTACTTGTAATCTCTCTCTGTGTCAAAATGAATAAATAAAATCTTTAAAAAAAAAAAAAAGAAGAAGGGGTAGCCTAAGGAATCTTCTGACTCATCTAAAATGCTTTAGTTATATACATGTGTTTTTTCCTTAGACTATATTGCTCTAAAAATTAATCACCCTCCTTAAAGCCCCTCAGAGCAAGCCCTTGGGCCCCAGGGATCCTGAGTAATGGGCTCTTGCCATACCAAGCCCCTTACAGCCGCAACCTTCAGTTGGCCCCAACCTGGCCCGCTCCCCTCCTCCCCATAGCCTCTGTGCAACACGAGGAATGCTTCTGGAGCAGGCTAAACACAGCAGGGCTCAAAATGGCACAGGCATGGCCTAGTGACTTTGTTTGGAAACGTATGGAAGGATGGAGAGACCTCAAATGACACCCCCACCCCCGTTGTGTTGCACTGAGCACTGGCTGGGGGTCCTGTGAGTTTTTAAAATGCATTTGACAGAGCATCTGTAATATGGTGCTAAGCACTGTGCAGTGGAAAAATCACGTACAGAAGAGCTCCGAAACAGGTGGGACTCAGCACAGGACAAGGCAGGGCGTGGCAGCAGGGGTGCGGGCGCTGGGACCTCCACTCACCTCCGTAGTAGGGCAGCCACTTGTACCACCTTCCCTGGAAGTCCTGGGTGTCGAACTGGGAGCACTGCTCGGCCCGGAAGTCCCTGGCGCCTGCCGGGCAGTTCTGCGGGGAGGAGGGGCGCAGCAGAGAAGGGAGGGACGGGTGGGGCCTCCACGGGGGTCCGCCCCCCCCCCGCCTCCGGGGAGGTCGGTCCCATCCCCACCAACCGATTCCCCTCACCCCGCAGCTCAGGACTGGGGCTGTGGGCCCCCAGGGCTCCTGAGGGCTCCCCTGCGGGGGTTTCGGGCTGCTCCAGGGCAGGCTGTCATTTTGGGGGGAGGGGAGCAAGGGGCTTCCCGCGGCCCAGACTGTGCACCTGCGCGAGGACGCCCCGGGGACTGGGAGGTCAGGAAGGTGGGGGTCCCGCAGGCTTTACCTCCGTGTGGCAAGAGCGGTGGCTCCGGGCAGGGCCCACGCAGCTGGAGCCCCCATCTCTCCTGAAGTTGAGAACACCGGAGAGACCTGAACCCCGTGAACCAACACCCCCCTCCTCCCCGGGCTCTCCTGCAGGCCGCGCGGGGCAGAGGAGGGGGACCTGCGCACCCCATCCCCTCAGGTAGGTAGAGCGAGCCCCGGGGCTGTACTTGGGAAGAACTAACTCTAACTCGGGGCTACCTTGCCTCTTAAAGCAAATTTCCAGAGAAGACCCAAATTCTGCCTTTGGAGAGAAAATAAGACGTAAGATATACCCAGCTGGTGAGCTCATTCTGCCACTTAAGGGAGCGTATGTTGCCTGGAAGAAAAACACGTGGCTCGTCCTCCTCCCACGAGGTTCTCAGGAAGACCGAGTTCAACCCACTGACAGGCAAAGGGTCACCCCCACCTTGTCTCGTGCCCCACCCTTCTCTAGCACCTGTCCGAGTGCAGGGCACACAGCAGGGACTTAACACCCCACTTGAAGCGGGACGCGTCTATACTTAACAAAAAGGCGGAAGGGAGAGAAACTGCGCAGGTTAGGGGTTGAAGACTGTTCGGTTACTGCACCTGCCACATGCCAGCCGCAGCGCCCGCAGCTAGAGCCTCGGGGGTGGGGAGGCAGGCCCGGCTCTAGCTCCCCTGAAACAAGGCTGGCTGTCGGAGGGTAGTAGGAAGCGCCCTGATTTCAAGTTCTCCAGCCGTGCTGCTCCCACAACGAACCCGTGGCTCGGTGGCTTCTACCAGTGCCGCTGGCCAGGCCCGGGCCCCGCTGACCCCTGACCAGCCTGCCCCCTGGTCCCTGACGGGCTGGCCCTGCCCGGCCCCCTACCTCTGGGAGAAGCAGGGGCGCTCCCGGAAGCTGATGCCCACTCCGCAGGTCCGGCTGCAGGGGCTCCAGGGACCCCAGGGACCCCAGGGGTCACTCTGCCGCCTCACCTTGGGAGCCTGGAGGGAAAGACAAGCTCAGAGGTGCGAGCCGGCGCCAGGAGGGCCCCCCTTAAAAACATTCCTCTGCCTCACCTGGGAGCCTGGGGTTCTCTCTCCCAGCGCCAACGCCAGGCGCCCCAAACGCTCGTTGACAGAATGAGCCAGCTTTCAGCATAAGGGGCTGAGAGTCTCACAAAGCGCCCCTGCCTCCTGTACCCAGCACCCCTGAGGCAGCAGCCACTTGTTTGGGGGGGCGGGACCAGCGGGCCAGATCCCCTCCGCGCTGTCCCTCCCTCCCAGGAAGGAAAGCACGTTTGGCTTCAGGCAGGTTTTGTTTCTCCGTAATTACCCAACGACGAGCTGCCGGTGTGCGGCCAGAAGGAGCTCGTCCAGTCCGCCCTCCCGCTGGCTGGTCCTCACCTGCTCCTGCTGCTCTCCGCACCCAGCCCCCCCTCCTCCGACTCTCCCCCCCGCCGCCCCCACAAGGCAACTCGGGGGCCTCTTTCTCGCTGCGCCGTTCCCAGGGCTGCCCTGTGCAGGGTGGGTGAGAGAGGGGGTGTGAAGGGGTGGGAACGGAGGCAGAGGAAGCCAGCCCTGACCAGCCTGAGGTTGGCAGGTGGCGACCGGGTGTGGCAGCTAGGCCTCACCGCTGTCAGCACTCAGAAGGGACCCGGGTGGCTCTGCCCCCCTCCCCCCAGCAGAGCCAGCAACAGGAGGCCGCTGAGCCGTGGTGAGCGGCGGAGGGGGAAGAGTAGGGTTCAGGGCCCCCCGCGTTCACATGCTGTGGGCAGGAGCAGGCCGGGGAAAGGTTACTCAGGTGTTTCTGAGGCAGAAATCACCTAAGAAGACCCAGGGCGTTTTGTACCCCTTGACTCGTTTCACCTGCAGAGTAACCTGCGGGGGGAGTATTACAACCCCCGGTTAAAGGGAATCTAAGGCCTGATTTCCTTATGGTCAAGCAGCAGTTAGGGGGTGCCTCTGGGTTTCCCGCTGGGGTCCTGACACGGGCACCACAACTCCTCCACCTGAGCGGGGCCTTCATGCAGCCGGGCACCAGGGAAACCTGAGCCAAGGACCTCGAGGACCACAGGGTGGCAGAGGTGACTGTGGGAAGCCGGCAGGTGATGGAGAAGATGTGGGAAAGGGGGGATCCAGCCCACCTACCGCTCTGACTGTGGCCAGTGCTGGGTCAATGCGGCTTTGGAGGCGTGCCCACTGAGCACCACCGATGTCCATCTCGGGCTGCCCCTGTGGCCCTTCTCTCCCTGGACTCACATGGCACAGTGGCGGCACCTCCCTTGCCTTCCCCAAGGACTGCCTGCCTCACAGAGGGGTGGGCAGGGCTGTGGGGACCCCCCATGAAGAGCTCTCCAGGGACAGGATGGGACCTGGTTGCTTCTGGGCCTTCCATCCTGTCAATGCCAGGATGTCGATGGCAGGAGCAGAAGTGGGTCCTGCCTTCTAGAAGGTTTCTTGTATAACCTCGGTATCCACGTTTGTTCTCCAGGGACCCCTGTCCTTTGGGGCCCCTTAACCAAACAGCTACTCTGATCACCGGCTGGCTCCTGTGTCCATCTCTAAATTTGCACTATAATGTGGTAACCGTTAGCTACACGTGGCTATTTAAGTTCATTAAAGTCAAACCAAATCAAACCACTTAATTATTCAGTTGCAATAGCCACATTTCATGGGCTCAGTGGCCACAGAACCAAGTGTCTATAAGGACAGCACAGTTTCAGAACATTTTTTATCATCTCAGAAAGTTCTATAGGCCATCCCTGCTCTCTCTAGGGCTAAATCCCCAGGGGCGTGGGGGGACCTCTAAGACACACAGTCAAGCTGCAGGGCAGCCCAGTTTGGTCCCAGGCAGATGACGGGATGGGCCATCTAGCCCTGCACCTTGGCTGGAGCCAGCACTGCCCCCTCCCTCCATTCCACCTTGGAAGACCACACCCGGGAGGGGGTTCCCAGCATCAGGGTGCACCCAGCACCTTCTGAAGGAGGACAGCGGTGGGAAGTTGCCAGTCCCACGCACTGCACACTGCAGTGTGAAGGGCAGCTCTGGGCCCCTTGGTCAGACAGCATCGAGGTTGCATCCCTTTTTGAAAGAGCCGGGGGTCCGAGGACTCGCCTTCTCCCCAGCTTTCCGCACGAGGTTGCCGCTGGGAGAGGGGGTTCCACGCTACTGTGGGGCAACTCCCCCCTCGTCCTAACCCCAGGGCGGCCTCCCCACTGAGGGCCTACCCCCCCCACCTCGCTCTCCAGCTGGGGGCCGGGCGGAGCTGTGAGCAGGGCCGCACTCACCGAGGACCCGGGCGCCGGGGCCAGCAGCAGGGGCAGGAGCAGGAGCAGCCGCATCTCGGCCTGTGGGAGAGGCCGGGTTGGAGCAGGGCCCGGGCTCGGTCCCCGGTCCCATGGGGGTGGGGGGGCACGTCCCTCCCTCCCGGTTGCCCACAGGTGACCGCAGAGCTGCAGAGGGACAACAGGCCGTGGCACTCACGTCGGGGAGAAAAGGCCCGTCTACTACTGGCTTCTAAAAGTTCAAGAGTACCTTCTTTTCAGGATTTCAAAGGGGAAAAAGAGAGGGCCATTAAAAATACTTGTTGAAAGACAGATTCAGAACCAAAGCAATCAGTCTCACAGGTTTTAGTTTAGCAAGAGATTCCTTTTTTAAAGCCATTATACCTGTTGTTTTTAAAACGTAATTTTTTATTTTTTAAAAGATTTTATTTATTTATTTGACAGAGCACAAGCAGGGGGAGCCGCAGGCAGAGGGAGAGGGAGCAGGCTCCCATCTGAGCCGGGAGCCCTACATGGGCCTCAATCCCAGGACCCCAGATCATGACCTGAGCTGAAGGCAGCTGCATAACCGACTGAGCCACCCAGGCGCCCATTAATACATATTTTTAAAAAGAAACCCTCCAAAGACGCCTTTAAAACTCAAAAGCTTTAAAAACATCAATTGCATCCTACCTGAAGCCCAAGCCAGCATTTCTCTGCACAAGAAAAGCTCCACAAGTCGGTTCTGTAACATGTGTGTGTGTGTGTGTGTGTGTGTGTGTATGCAGTGTGCTGCGTGTGTAGGCTGTGGGTGACTCTGCAGACGGACTCGGGTCCAAAGAAGTGTGTGCAGCATGTGCGTGTGCACAGTGTATGTGTGCAGTGTGGCGTGAGTGTGCAAGGTGTGTGTGTGTATGTGTGTAGTGTGCTGGATTCTGTCTGCACAGTATGTGTGTATCTACATGTGTGTACAAGTCACTATTGGAGAATGACATAAGCAATATGCTCCTTCAGTAGGAAACATTAAACAAGTACTGACTTGTACGTTAAAATTTAAAAATCTGGGGCACCTGGCTGGCTCGGTGGGTTAAAGCCTCTGCCTTCAGCTCAGGTCATGATCTCAGGGTCCTGGGATCAATCAAGCCCTGCATCAGGCTCCCTGCTGAGCCTGCTTCCTCCTCTCTCTGCCTACTTGTGATCTCTCTCTCTCTCTCTGTCAAGTAAATAAATTTTTAAAAAAATTTAAAAATCTGTAATTCTACCAATGTTACACATTATTTAAGTATAAAATGACTTTGTTTCACAAGGACAAAACAGCATCCCTAAGCCAAGTTCAGCAAAATTTAACCTGGCACATTTAGCAACGTACATGCTTCGTTGATTTAGCACAAACAGTGAATCATTTAGCAATTATTTTCACAGTCAAATCAGAGATTCCTGGGGCTAGCAGGTGATGTGTGTGTGTGTGTGTGTGTGTGAGAGAGAGAGAGAGAGAGAGAGAGAGAGAGAGAGAGAGGGGCGGGGGAGGGTGCTGCCTGTGCCCACAGCTCCTGCAAGAGCAGCGTGCGGGAGGCGTAGGCCTGTGTGGCCCTGCGAGTCTTGTTTTAGGACAAGATGAACGACAAGGATGCTTCTCTAAAGGAGACTGCCTTTAGGGACGGAGGTCAGCATGGCCAAGAGACTGAAGAAAGGATAGGAGAAAAGAAGGCTTACAACTGCACGGGATCAAGACCCACAGCTGCAATCCCAAGGTCGCGAAAGCCAGAAAGGTTATTTCAATTCATTTGGGAGAAAAACAGAAAAAAGACACCGTCCAACTCCAGGGCCAGCCCTGCGTCTTGGGACCGGCCTACTCCGGGGACCCCCACCGCTCCCCAGGAGCCCGGCCCGCTGCGCCCCCCGCCGGCAGTGCGGGCTCCTCTCACGTCGTGTCCCCGAGGAACGCGGCGGGGCGTGACAAGCGCCGAAGCGGTGACCCCGAGGCTCCGCGGCCGAGCGGGTCGGCGCCTCCTCGCGGGGAGGTGAGCCCAGGGGTCCCTGCGCCCGGGGTCCCTGCGCGCCCGGCGCCAGAGCCCCGCACCGCCCCCCGCGGACCCCCCGACGCGCGAGGCCGGCGCGAAGCCCTTCCCCGTTCGCCCCCTACTCAGGCATCTTCCCGGCTTCGGTCGCGAGGAGGCGCCCGCGGCCCGCACTCCCTGCTCGGGGACCGGCCCCGCGCCCCGTGCAGCCCCCGAAGGCGGCGAGGTGCGCTTCCCCCGGGAGGCG
>LNAC01000027.1:8391361-8469039 GCA_002007465.1 Ailurus styani | reverse complement strand
GGGCCGAGCCGCCCCTGCCGCCGGGCCCCTGTGCCTCCGCTCTCCTACCTGTCCCGGGCGCGCGGGGCCCGCGGTGCCGCTCCGTCGGTGCCCGCCCTGGGAATGGGAGGCTGGCCTGGCGGCGCGGAACGCCTGCGGAGGCTGGACTTTCTCTCGCTGCCGCCGGCGGGCTTCCTGCCCGCCCCGTCTCCCCCCCGCCCGGCCCTGCAGACACCCGTCCCCAATTCCAGCCGGCGGCCCCCACAGTGACCAGCGCTGCATCCCCTGGGGCCCGTGCCAGGGCTTGGTTTGCCTGCACTCTGTGTTTCCTCTCTTGGGCGGGCACCAGTCACCCACCCCGTCCCATTTCCTCTGTGCCTAGGCCACCCATCTCTGGATCATCCCCTCCACGCCCATCTTCCTCACAGCTTACCTCCGTGTCCAGCCGTCTGCTCCTCTTCCACCCTTGAATTCCATACAGGCAGACCTCACTCTATTCCGCCTCCCTGGGGTTGTTTTGGGACTTGGGGGGCTTTTGGGGGGGACATTTGCTTTATTCCGCTTTGCAGATAAATCTCATTTTTTACAAAGCGAATGTTTGTGGTGACCCTTCCTGGAGCAAGCCTGTGGGCGTCCATTCTTCCAACAGCATTTGTTCACCCTGTGCCTCTGGGTCATACACTGGTAATTCTTGCAATATTTCAAACTTTTGCATGGCGATCAGTGGTTATGATGCTCTGAAAGCTCAGATGAGGGTTAGCATTTTTCGGCAATAAATTATTTTTTAATTTGAAAAATTGTTCTTTTTAGGGTCACCTGGCTGACTCATTGGGTACACCATGTGCCTCTTGATCTCAGGGGGTGGGAGTCTGAGTCCCACATTACGCATACAGTTTACTCTTTAAAAAAACTGTTTTTTTGTGGGGCGCCTGGGTGGCTCAGTTGATTAAGCGACTGCCTTCCGCTCAGGTCATGATCCCGGGGTCCCGGGATCGAGTCCCACACCGGGTTACCAGCTCCATGGGGAGTCTGCTTCTCCTTCTTTCTCCCATCTCATCCTCTCACTCTCTCTCAAATAAATAAGTAAAATCTTTTTAAAAAATGTTTTTTTAGACATGCTATGGCACACCTAATAGACTACAGTATAGTGTAAACATAAGTTTTATATGCACCGGGGAACCAAAAAATTTATATGACTCCCTTTATTGCGGTATTCACTTTATTGAAGCTGTTTGAAACTGGACCTGCAGGATCTCCAAGGTGTGCCCGAACTTCAGCCACGGCTGAGTTTCTCCACATATGCACTGCTGCCACCTACCCTCCTAGCCAGCTTTTCCCACTGCTGAGAGTGCACTCTGGAAGCCCACTCTCCCTTGCATACTCCTACGCATCCCTCAAGACCCTGGCCAAATGTCAGCTCTTCTAGAAGCCTTCCCCACACCATGGCAGGCAGAGTTGGTGCCCAGCTGGCTCCCTCAGTCTCTGTCCCTGTCTGCAGTTTATTACTGGTTTATTATGGTGCATCTCTCTGTGGGAATCTGAGTCTCCCGGACTCAGCTCTAAGCTGAGGATAAATCTTGCCTCCTCATCACCTGTGCCCAGGGCACCAGGGAGGATCAAGGCAGGGGCTCAATAAATGTGATAAATTTAATTTCCTTTCCTAGTTGTCCTTTTTCTCAACAAAAGGCATTTCTTGCCTGCCATCCCTTTTTTTGAAATTGAAGATCACCTACCTCCAGGAAAATAGCATTGGCCTGGGCCACGTGGGAGGTGGGAAGTTCACAAGGCTGGTCCCTTTCCCTCATCCTCTTATGCCTTCAGGCCTTTGCTCACCCTGGGCACTGGTCATTTCTTCCCCAGGGCCACCACTGGGACAGAGAAAAGTCACCAGTGGGAAGCCCACCCCTTGTTCAGACCCCCCAGCTCCTGTAGGTCATTTCTCTAGGCTCTGATATTCAGACAAATGCTTCTTAAAACACAAGCATTTTAAATCTGTCCCATTTCTTACCCATCAATGAAGAGAGAAGCAGTGGCAGCTGTGTAAGCAGGGGGCCCCTGGGGACTGGTGTGAATTCTTAGGCAAAGATAAAGCTTGGCAGAGAAACGGAGTGGAATTACCCAAAGCCTGTTGAGAAGAGGAAAACAGTTTCTTCCATTCAAGAAGCCCCACTCCCTGCCCCCATCAGCCAGGAATTTTCTGAGCTTGGTCAAAGGTCCCCGTAAAGGAGGAGGAAGTCGCTTCTCCTGCTCTGGGGGCTGAGGAACTGAGACACCACCTTCCTTCCTGGCCTGTTCGTGGTTTTCCTCAGTGATCCCTTCTCAGACACCCAGGCCCATGATTTCTTACTCCCCACTCCAGCTGCCGAGAAGCCCCTGAGGGTGGGGAGGCAGAGCCCACACACAGTGCTAAGGGGCAGGCTTGGACCCACCAGCAAGACCTGAATAGTTACTGGCTTAGGCAAGTAGTCCTCCTCTCCAAGCCTCAGGTCTGCTACCCCCGAGGGACGTGGGGAGTTCAGGGCCCAGCACATAATGGTTCACCAAAACCGGTGGACACGATGGGTGTACATATAAAAAAAAATTTTTGGTGATGTAGAAAGAAGATTCCTGGAAAAAGTGGGAGACCCTCCCTCTCCTTGTAAATTCCCCTCCCACCAACACCAGACACTCCCTTCCACCTGGGGCACTGAGTGGCCAGGGGAGGGGAGAGGAGTTAGACATACCTAGGAAAGCCATGTCACCTTAAGCCTCAGCTTGCACACTGGCGCCTCACACAGAGAGCGGAAGAGGGAAATCAGTGACTTCTCTAAAGCGCCTACTAAGTGCCCAGTAGAAACGAGCTCCTTCTGCCCACGGTTCCTCTGCCTGTAGTCTGGATTCCATACACCCAGCTCATCTCTGCAGATCCAGATCCGGAGACCCCACCTAGAAATAAGGAGCCAGATCTTTCTGTAAGGCTGGGTTGGGATGGAAAACTGGAGAGGGAAGGAAGTGGGTAAAATCCCCAGAGCCTCAGGGTTCCCCGGATGTACGACTTCTAGGAAGCCTTCCCTTCCACCTGCCTCTGGGCTCCCCTAGCACCTGGTTTGCACTTTGAAACTGCTGAGGTGATACATTTGTCTCTCTTTCTCTCTGTGGACTTTGCAAGGTCAGGGATACGTCCCCCCAGCCCTTGTGCCCTGTACCAGAGGTTGGTGACCGCTGTGAGGGGGTCCCTCAAGAGAGCATGGTGTAGGAAGCTTGGCTGATGACAGCGTCCGGTTACCACACATTGGGGCTGCGTCACGTTCTGAAGGCCAGCCCCGTTCCTGTTCCCGCCTGCTCATCTCCACAGCGTTTCCCCGAACAGATGTCTTGCACATTGAACCTGACCCGACACACAGGGTTCGTGGTTGCAATACACAGAAAAAGACGTAGTTCACTTAAACAGAAGAGCTGTCTAGAGTAAGGACATGGAGAGCTCATGGAATTGACTGGAAGCCTAGAGAATCAGGCACAGACAAGGGCTGAAGTCCCTGCCAAGGTCATAGGCCATGGCCGAGGGACAGTCCTGCTGGACACGGAACTGCTGCCCCCACCACTTTCGTGCAGGTTGCATTAACCCATATCACCCCGGGGAAAAGGCCTGAGTGCTCCTTGTGGATGCCAACCCCAACAGGAACATGCCTGCACCCTGACTGCCAAGACCTAAGAAACAAGAACTGGCAGGTTCCCCAGACGGGAACCTCGTTCAGATGGTGGGCTACCCCCAGAAAACAGACATCTGCCATCTCCCTGCAGCACCCGGCTCACGGCGCTTGTTGAACTGAATTTAGAGAACGCTGTGTCTCTTCTTCCTTCTCTTTCTGGTGCCTGTTTATTCATTCCTTGAACATTGGAGGGCCTATGCTTCTAGAAGCTGGGGAGAGACCTTTCCAGTGCTGCTAAACATTTACCAACCAGCTCTGTGGAGGAGAAAAAGCATTTATCAATTTCCATGGTTAAACACTTGATGTCTGTTTTCAAGCTGCCAACGTGAAGTCAGTCACAAGCCACAGGGCTGGGACGAGACACAGTCAGCTCTCCCAAGCCGTGGGTCCAACGCGCACACCGTCCTGCCCCCGCGGAGGACACATTCTAGTTGCATGGGAGCATGGTGTGTGAATTTAGAATAAAACAATCTTACAAATATTCAAATATTTCCACTATGCCACAGCCCACCAAGAATCCAAAAGGAAAAAGAACACTTTCCATTTGAGGATTTCTCCATTTTTCTCTACCTTTTCTTCACCCTCCCACACATATATCCATTTTCCTTGATAGAGTCAAAGTTGGGGGAAGGTGGGGGGGGAGTGCTAAATGCTCCTTCCCAGTCTGCCCCTCACCTTGATGCTGTGCTTCCAGATCCCACACTAATCTCTTCTCTTCCCCCTCTAGCTGCCATTTCCAAGCCAGGACCTTGAAACTCCAAGCAAGACCACGGTTGCGAGGAGAAGTCCAGTGCTCGGTATGTCTGACGAGGGCTGCCATAGGATAAGCGAGCTGGCCTTTGGAGGGGAGTTTTATCCTCAAAGCTGGGACAGAAATAGAGCCCCCACCCCGACCCTTCCTGCAGACACGAGGGCCACCCAGAGAGAAGAAACAGGTCCTGGGATGTTCTTCAGTGACATCAGGCCTGACACGGACCCACCTTATCTGCCCTGCCCTCAATCCGGACCCTGGCGCGGGGCTCCAGCAGGGAGCGGGAGGCCGTGTGAGGAAACTGGAGTCAGGACAGCAGCAACACAGAGGGAAGAAGGGGGCTTTCCAGAAAACCTGTCCTGATTGGCTCCCCCCCAGCAGTTCCAGCCTGAGATCTCATCCCTTTCCTTCCGCCCAGGAACACACACACATATACACACGTGTGTGTGCACACACATGCACACACACTGCAGGGATCGGGCCTCAGTACCCTCTGTGGAAACTAACTGCATGAGCTCCTAAAGACATTAGAGGGGCAGGTTCCTGAGTGGGAGGAGGGTTTGGGGCCCAGGCCCCCACAAAGCTGAGTGTGGGGTGTGGGACCAGCCTAGAGGGGCCCCATATGCTCAGGGCGGGGGCCCCGGCTTCCAGAGTGGCTGAGCGGGGGTCGTCTGAGGGCCCTGATCAAGGATCAAAGTGGCAGAGACAGGGCGAGTCCTCGTCCCCTCGTTGCAGACCCTGCCCGTCTGGCTCAGCCTCTCCTGCTCTGTGGCTGTCCCCGCGGGCTGCCAGGGAGGGGCCTGGGATGGGGACCCCCACAGGCCAGCTTCCGAGGCTTGTGGGGCCTTTCTTCTTGGTCTCTCTCCACCACACTCCCAGGATGCTGCGTATCTCCTCGGCTGCTCCAGCCTCTGTATTTGGATAATTCTCAGCCCGGAAACCGAGGGTCTGTGCCTTGTGCTGAAGGCCTAGAAACATCATCCAGGAAGTCACAGGAACAGCATCTCTCAGTTCAGAAATGGACTTCCCAACGCTCAAGTTAAACGGAGAGGGATATTCTACTAACTGGGGGGGGGGGGGGGNTTGTGGACCTGTTATCCTGCCCCTATTTTCAAGTATAACACCACTTAAAGGTGTACAGACATAAAACTAGGTCTAAGCTTTTTATTTTTACAGCTTTTATATAACTATAATCCTATGATATATATCTAGGTCCCAATTCCTTATTAGAAACTCTTGGAGCCAAATGTGTTTCAGGATTGAGCATTTTTCAGCTCTTAGAAGTTCCTAAACTGCATATGATATCACGACCTCCTGGAAGGTCTGGAAGCCCTGTTTAATCAAAACTAACCAACCAAAAGCAACAACAAAACCACACCCACTTAGAGCTCTGCAGCCAAACATACAAGTATTCACCTAAACAGGCTAAACTGAGACACTACACAGCCTCATGCCACTTCAGGCCAGGACTTAACTCACAAACTTAGGAGAGACCTTTCAGTTTCCCAAGCCTTCTGAATTTCATAATTGCAGATAAGGGTTTGTAGACCCCTAACACGATGTAACTACAAATGGGGTTCCCAAATGTTAACATTAACAATGTTAATAGCGGTGACAGATGCCGGAGGTCTGCTGAATTCTGTGGGGGGGTGGTGTGAATGTGGGAGTGTGTGAGACGGTGGGGTTGGAGGTGTGAGTCGGTGCAGCCCAATGCCCGGATTGGAGTCTGGCATCTCTACTCACTCACTGGGACACGTCTGGAAGATAACCTGCCTGCATGGCTCTTTCTTCCTTTTTAAAAGGAACACAATGGTTTAATGTAAAATTTTTTAAAAATGCTAAAATAGAGAATTTCCAAGAATCAACAGCCGCAGGGGCTGAGAACAAAGGAAGGCAGCAGAGAGGTGGGCGGGGGGTGGGGGGTGCTCACTTGTACACACACACACACACACAGGCCTCCACTCAGTACAGACCCTCAAATCCAGCTGTGAGGGCCCGCACAGGTGCCCCGAGACGGGGAGGAAATGCTTCTCAGAGTGGGGCATGTGGTCTTGGGGACACTGAAAGACACAGAATATACAAGGCACAGATTTGGGGAACATCCACTTTAAAATCGGGAGTATGTTATGTTGGGGGTTGGGGTGAAATATATTTCGTATTGGTTTATGATGGTATTGTGGTTATTTTTATATTAAAACAAACCTACAACAGTATGGATGAACCCTGAGAACCTTGTGCTCAGAGAACAAGCCAGACACAAAAAGACGTTTTGCGTGATTCCACTGATTGGAGGTGCCCGGGACAGTGTAATACATGGAGAAGGGAAGTGGAATGGGGGTTACCAGGGTGCAGATCGGCGGGAGGGGGAGTCAGTGCTGAAGATCTGTGGTGGTAAGAGCTGCACAACGTTATGAATGTGTCGAATACCACTGCAGTGTACATGTGAAAATGATTCAGCTAGTGGGGACGCGTGGGTGGCTCAGTCGGTCAGGTGTCCGGCTTCAGCTCAGGTCATGATCCCAGGGTCTTGGCATTGAGTCCCATGTCCAGCTCCCACCTTGTTGAAGCCTGCTTCTACCTCTGCCCCTCCCCCTTCTCATGCTCTCTCTCAAGTGAATAAAGAAAATCTTTTTTAAAAAAAGATTTTATTCATTTATTTGAGAGAGACAGAGATAACAACAGAGATAGCGAGAGAGCGCATGAGCAGGAAGGAGAGGGAGAAACAGACTCCCTGGTGAGAAGGGAGCCTGATGCAGGGCTCAATCCCAGGACCCTGAGATCATGACCTGAGCTGAAGGCAGAGACTTAACCGACTGAGCCACCCAGGTGCCCTACAATTAAATGTTTTCTCTGTTTTTCTTTCAACTCCAAACACTTCTGCCTGGGGCGGCCACTGTGGGCCGGGTCCTAGGCTCTCAGGGTCTCGTGTTCCCCGGTGGAGCTTTAGTTAGAAAATGTGAGGAACGTTGTCAGGCTCTGCACTTCGCAGAGGAGAAAGCAGAGGCCCAGAGAGGTGATCCAGCTTGACAGACCCAGGTCTGCAAGGCGCCTCCATCCCGGAGGTAAGAAGTGGAGGCTCTGGGCCGGGCACCGCTCTGGCTTTCTTGTGGATGAGTGTGGGGCTGCTACCCACTGTCTGCAAGCTTCCGTTCTCTCCCCACGAAAGGAGGCGCCATGAGGAAGACCTGGGGACAGGGCTTGTGATGGGCTCAGTATAGCCTGGAAGGCACGTTGTTAGTAGGTGCTCAATGGTATTGGGTTTATGGAGAAGTAGTTTTCTCTGGGGCTTTTCTAGGTTAAAGGACAGTTAATCATATGTGGAATGTGAGAAAGAGCGCAGAGGACCACAGGGGAAGGGAGGGAAAAATGAATAGGAAGCAATCAGAGAGAGAGACAAATCAGGAGAGACTCTTGACTCTGGGAAGGAAACTGAGGGTTGCTGGAGGGGAGGCAGGGGGCGATGGGGTAACTGGGTGATGGGGTGGGCACTGGGTGTCATACAAAACTGATGAGTCATTGAACACTACATCTGAAACTAATGATGTACTCCATGTTGGCTAACTGAATTAATTTTTAAAAATGAGGCTGTGCTATCCTTTATTCCTTCCGCATTCAACACGGTGACGCTGACCTGGGACAAACCCATATATTTCTCAGTCACAAGCGTGCCCTGGGGGAGGAATCCTGTTTGGATTCCACTCTGACCGCCTATTTATAAATGGGGGCCCCTTAAACAGATGAGGCCAAGTGGTCTTCCCCAGCACAGCCTTGTAAACAAAGGCAAAATTGGTAAATGTTTGCTCTTACTTAAAACATATTCCCCCATCACACAGCCTGTTTAGGTCATCCTGAGTGGAAATCGCCTCCTGTGGACCCCTAATCCACCCATTACATCACTCACTCACCAAACACTTGTTGAGCAACTCCCTCCCAGGGGGCCCAGGATGGGGCGGGGATGGCACGCACCCAGCTCCCCCCGTCCCCCCCACCCCCCGCTCACTAGAGGGTGGGGGGGCCCCGAGGGCCAGCTGGGAGGCACACCCCCACGGTCTGCGTGCACTTGCCCGCATTGGCCCCCCTCACCCTGCCCAGAGGCATAGGGGTGAGCTGCGGGAGCGACAGGGGCGTCCGACCCCAGGGACGTGGAAGGAAGCCACGGGCCCCCACCGCGGGAGACGGAACTCGGGGCGGCGGAGGGAGGGGCGAGTCGGGGCGCGGCTGCGGAGGCAGCTGGGCCGGCTGGGCCCCGTGGGGGGTGGGGAACTGGCCGAACTCCGTCTCCAGCGCCCGGGGCGGGACAGGGGCCCTGGAGGGGGAGGCTGGGGGGGTCCTCCTTCTTCTCCTGCGTGCCCGCCAGGCTGCTGCAAGGCGGCCAGGGGAGACGATGGACCGCCTTCCAAGCAGCGGGGGCCAGTGGGCAGGCAGCGCGGGTCCCCCGGCGGCGCCCCCCTGCTCACCCGTGACCTCCAGCTGGGGTCTGGTCTCTCGGGGTCAGATCGCCTGCCTCCCCTCACAAAAATGTGTACCAGTGCATTTGACCTAAAAACGAAAATCATTTCATGCCACAATTATCATAGGCTTGGAGTGCCTTGGTGAGTCACATCTTTAATGACCAAAGTTGCATAATCACTGTAACAAGGCTGTGACTTACCTCATCAAGTTCTGTATAATGCAAGAGAGAGAGGAGAAAATCTGGTCCTTGCCGGCTACAAGGAGTCCCTCAAAGGGTGACCTGTTACATAGGGACAGCGGGAGGGGAGAACAGCCGGGTCCCTTTGTCTCCCTATGGCGGGCTGCGCCGGGGTCATTGCCTTGGGCCCGCCTGACCCAAAGGGGGCGCCCTGGCTTAGAGGACAGGATCCTACGCGACCAGTCAAAGGGGCTTTGCGGTCAATAGCACATTCGCCCCCAGGCAGGCTGGCTGCACTACGGGGTTCCCTTAACTCTCATGGAATTCTCTTCTGGATGGCCAGTGGAGCCACAGTAAGAAAATACGAAGTCTGGCCCTCCTCTCGCAGCCCGGCCCCGGAGAGCAGAGGCAGGAAAGAGACCGGAGTGAAGGCAGAGGTTGGCGGGGATAGAGGAGCCCTTCCCTTTCCTCGAGCCTGATGATGGTTTTTAACTGATGACCTTCTGGCTGGCTGGGTTATTCCAGAGAAGGCCCCTGAACTAGGATGGAGAGGGGCTGGGGAAGTGTGGGAAAACCACCGGCGGGATGGCAGAGAGGTCATTCTCAGCGTTTGAGAAAATCTTAAGAAATCACACATTAGCATCTCTCTGGCCATGTAAGTAAATTGCAGTCACCTCACTAAACAAGCCTATTTTATGGCATATGTAGGTAAATCTGATTAGTAAATAGAAAAACAGATTACTGCCTGATGAGTTACAGTACTTGGACAAAATATTCAAGAATCTAGATGCAGGATCAAGTCCCTGAAATCTCTCCTCAGTCTCTCAGTATTTGAGACTATTCCGCGTCCGTCCCTGTGATAGCCCGAGCCACAGGGCATACGCCAGCCTTTAAAGAACTCGCTTAAATCCAGGTATTTAAACGCAGTGTAAATAGAGTGATCTAGCTTCCAGTGTTTTTTCTTTCAGACATTCCTTGTACGTATTGCTGAGTTATTATTTTTTTTAAAGATTTTATTTATCTGCTAGAGCACACACTGGAAAGCACAAGCAGGGGGAGTGGCAGGCAGAGGGAGAGGGAGAAGCATGCGGGGCTTGATCCCAGGACCCCTGGATCATGACCTAAGTGGAAGGCAGGCGCTTAACCAACTGAGCAACCCAGGAGCCCTTTTTTTTTTTTTTTTTTTAAAGTAGGCTCCACACCTGACATGGGGCTTGAACTCACAACCCTGAGATCAAGAATTGTATCCTCTACCAACTGAGCCAGCCAGGCACCCCCATAATTTTGAAAAGATAATCCTCCAGCACATCAAATACCTGCATTGTATTACAACATACACATCCCATAAGTTCTTGACAGCTTTTACATCAACTTGAGTTAGATTATTTCCCAGAAAAAAAATTTCAGAAACTGAGTATTAAGAATAGTTGTTTTGCGGGCGCCTGGGTGGCTCAGTGGGTTAAAGCCTCTCCCTTCAGCTCAGGTCATGATCTCAGGGTCCTGGGATCGAGGCCCATATCGGGCTCTCTGCTCCGCGGGGAGCCTGCTTCCTCCTCTCTGCCTGCCTCTCTGACTACTTGTGATCTCTCTGTCAAATAAATAAATAAATAATCTTAAAAAAAAAAATAGTTGTTTTGGGACTTTCAATACTATACCCTGCTATGATCCATACCCCTCCATTATGAGTGAACAACAGAAACAATGCATTTGTGTTTCCTGTTAACGGTTCAACAGTTCCCCCAGTTACCTATTATAATACTTTCATGTAAGAAAATTAGCACAGCTGGATTCATGCATTCTTTATTAATTTAACAAATACAGGAAAATCTGCAATCACCTATCAAAATTTTATCTTACCAAGGATCTGAAAGGTATTAAAAAAGATGTATTCACAGTCTGTGAATCATGAATCAGACAAATCACGTACAAAGCACTGTCTATAGAAGCAAAAGCCAGCCGCCGAGCGTGGAAATAATCCCGCTGACACCCACAGCCAGCACCTCTGATCACCCCGTAAACAGAAAGCCCTGTACTTGCTACGCTCTACAGTTGATTCTGAAGCTGCCCTTTTACAACAATTATTTATTTTCAAAGGAAAATTGCTCCCTGGGAAACCTCTCCTGCTGCACACCTGGGCTGAAGGGCTAACACCAGCTCCAGGGCCCAGGGTGGATCCCGCTACTTCCTCAGGGCAATGCTGCAGCTGTCCAAGGCCCCGGAAAAGTGAGAGAAAAGGGTTCATTGCAGCACTTGGCTGATTTTGAATACGCGCATCTGAGGTTTTCCTACCAGAGGAGAGGACTGCTCAGAGGATGCCATCCAGATGATTCAGGAGGTGAGTGTGATGACAGCCTGGTGAGGAACACTCTGCTCAGCAACTTCACCAAGAGCTGTGAAGAGCTGAAACCACAGTTTCTAATCTCCTGTGTCTGGGGGATTTAAAGAGAAGCAAGATCACAAGGATCACTTCAGGGCTCAAACTCATGACGATGGTATCGTTTCATCCCAGGGCAAGACCAAATGTCCAGTTTTCAAGTGCCCCCCACCCCGAGTCAGCTTTGGGGTTACCCCAGAGGTGAGGTTCTAGAATGGCAGGTCAGACTGTTAGAGACCATCCAAAAGCAAGGAGAGGAGTATTTTACTGAAAGGAGTGGTTCCTGGGAGAATCAAGTCACCTTATTAACATCAAGGGTAACCATAAAAGGGGTTACTGACAAGTACCCAATATTCTAGAGAAGTTAAAGATGGGATCTATCAGCCAACAGGAAACTCTAGCTGCATTCTGAGGATAGGTCACATTCGTCTTTGCATCTTTGGACTCCAGCACCACACTAGGAACATGGAAGACGCTGAATAAATCTCTTCATAGTTGTTTCTGGGCTCTTTTTCTTCCAGGGGTAGATCATGAGTGGGTGATTAGGCAAGGCCAGGCCCTGGGGTCAGGACCAGAGACTTCCTTGAGACACTGACCCTGGAAGATCTTATGTGGGAGGTTAACTTTTGTCTCACATTCTATAAATGATGACCAAGGCTACTATATAAATTTTGAGGCCAAGTAAAGGACAAGCACTAAACTTACTGCATAGACATCAAGGAAGGAGGGATTTTAAAATCAAGGGACTTTAAAAATTGGGGATCCAGGAGTTTAAAAGTGAGAAGACTACCTCTCTAGTTGTTGCTTCTGCAGTGAAATCGATAAATCATTCACTTACGGTTTTCTTCCAGGTTGCTTAGAAAGCTTTGTTCTCATCAAGAAAATTAATCATTTACAGTGAGAGCTGTGATCCTAGCACCACAGCTAACCTAGTGAGAATCAAAAACAGGAAAAGCAAGCTCTTCCTCTTTGAAAAAAAAGGTCCACAGATCTTCCAAATATGGTTGGTATGCCCACGGGCTGGTTTGTAGCAACCTTCCATGTATAAACACTGTATTCTGTGAGTCAGGCCGAGACATCAGCGGCCACTCTTCTTCCTCCTCTTCATTAAGCAGGTGGCTGGCCTGGCCCCGCAGCCATACCCACCCTGTGTGAGGGCACGACTGAAGTGGACTTGCTACTGTGTTCCCTGGTGAAAATCTATTTTTCATGGTGGAAGACTAGCATTTTGATATTGCAGAAACAACTGAATTGACCCTAAGAACGTTCTGAGGCAAAGTTCTGCATCTGAGATTGGGGGTTTCGGGAAAGAAGAGGCATTCTATGCTGAGATGTGGTTCCGTCTTGTAGAAATTGAGTTTTATTGCAATCTTTCTACGTGGGACAGTGATACAAAGGATGGACTTAGTCACACTCACAGCACACACCCTCTGCTGGGATGAACCTTTCATGAAAGATACGGTACTTCTGGGACCTTTGCACAAATAAACTACTCTAGATCAGGGCTCCCGCAAGACTGCCTCAAATCGCAAACACGTTCAGGTGGCTTTGTTGTAGTGGTTGATTCATGTGTCTTTCTAGCAGATAAAACCCACATTGCTACATATCTGAGGAAAAAGAGACTCTTGAAAAGAAGGGGCTAAACAAAGAGATGAGAGAACCTACTACTTGAAGCCCCACTCTTCCTGTGCATAGCACTTCTTTTTTATTTTTTCCTGCAGTTCTCAACTGCCTAGTATGAGCCAGTTTTTACTTACACTCCGGTATGACCAGCACACTACTGCTCAAGTTAGTTTACAATATTCTGTGACAGAAAACAGATCATCTAAACTCCAGGGAGAATCACAAACCAGATCACATGATAGGCTGGAGAGAAAGTAGGAAGAAGAAAAGCTGGCTTTTCTGTTCAGCCACAAGGAGAGACTAAGTTTCTCACAAATGCTCCCAGTCTGATCACCATGGCTAAGGGCTGTCAGGGGCAGAAGAAGGGTTGCACCCAGCAAAGCTTCGCTTAGAGGAGTCATGGGCCCACAGGCTGATGCTCTGTTTCTGTCCCCAGCAGAGCTGCACGGCGCCTCAGCCCGACAGCCCAGTTCAAAGGGATACTGAAATGAAAGGTAAGGCAGCAGCAGGGAAAGCACAAAACACCCACTGAGAGGTTCTTGAGGAATAACTTGGTTCTCTTTAACATCTGCCCACAGGACGTTACCTTATTTTGTCCCATTGGGTGTTAGAGGCCCCTTCTTTCTCTTCTTGGCAGCTGGTTCTCCTCCTGACCCTAGATCCTCCCACGCACAGCTCACCAAATAAAATCATGGCTTTCTCCAAACTCTTACTTTGTACTGATACAACTGACTTTATAAACCACCAGCTTTTGGCTGTTGGTCCAAATTCCAACCCACAGTCAGAGACAATGGATTGTAATTAAAAAAAAAAAAAAAGAAAGAAAGAAAGAAAAAAGAAAAACCAGGACAGAAAGTGCTTCACCAGCCATTTTACTCTTCTTTAATTCCACTGTCTTTGGGCACACATTGTATTTGCTACTGAAGAAATTATGACAGCAAGGCTGACAGCACTGATTCATAACACATTCTTTGCACCACACAAAGAGTAAAATCCTAGAGTAACTGGATCATCTGTTACCACAACAGAGCTGTCTCATTTGCTGTATAAGACAATGCTTATGGGGGAGTCAGGGAGAAACGGGAAGAATGGAAGCATCCAAGGGCACGTGAACCTGTAAGTATGTCTAAAAAAAAGAACTTGGTGGAAAATCCAGAATTCACCTAAGGCTGATAGGTAACCATTTGGATATAGTTCCATTCTTTTCAGAAATTACTGAATTTGGAACCTGAGGTTAAGACTTTTAGGATAAAGCAACCTCCTATCAGTTCAGACTGTCCGTGGGAAGAAATGGTAACCGTTAGATGGTACTGAGTTTCAGTGCTTGAAAACGAGACTTTTCAAAATCAACCTACACACCTGACTTGACTCAAGATGAAAAAAAAAAAGTCTTATTTAAAAATGGTAAATCTGCAGCAAAAAGGTCTGAAAGTGAAAGTTGGAGCCCCTTTTCAAAAACCTTTTCATTTTGCTTCTGGTGCCTGCTCTCCTTACAGTACCTCCTGAAAAGGTACATGATTCAAGACAGGTTCATTAGGTTGATCTCCAACATGTAGTTTAAGATGAAGAGTCCTGTTTGGTTTAAACCACGCCATTTAATTTCTTGGTACTGGTAGTCCTGAGAGTCTGCAGTGTTGGTAAAATCCACCTGTGACCAAGGGTTACACTGCTGGTGGGAGCACAGCAACTTCGTGGTCCATCCCTTTTCCTCAGACTTGTCCCTCAAATCTGGTAGTTTTTGCACCGAGGGACTCAGTCCATCACAATGATGTATGTTCAAGCCATTTTCTGTAGACACCTCCTTCCAGCGCCCAATGGTACAGGTGGTTAGGAAGACTTGGAAGGAAGCTGCAAAGAGTCCAGCTGGGAATCTTGCCTTTGTTAGATGTGGACACAGGAAAATCATCTTTTCCTCCCCAGATTTTATTATAGTCAAAGGAGAGAAATCCATGGGATTCTAACTGCAAATATGCTAAATATAAAATTGATGGAATGCTAATTGGTCCATAAAGGGCTGTACAAGATAATCTGTGGCAAAGTAGAAAACAAGCCCAAAAGTGATAGAGATCGGAAGAGCTGGCAATGCTTTCTTGAAAATGGCGAGGAGTAATAATGTAAGGCACAAACCCTGTGGAGAGGACAGGAAAAGACACAAACTCAGACAAAATTAAGGAAGTATTTCATGCAAAAACAACCCAACCACAATTCCTGGTCTTAATTTAATTCATTGAATACTATCCTTTGAGGTTAAATTTTAGGACATTTTTAAATTAAATTTAGAAACATTTATTTTCCTTTGCATCACAGAATTCATGCAAGGAGCACCATCTGCTGTGGGCTGTGGCATTAAAGGCAAAATCACCACCAGACTCAGGGACTAGGTAAGGATCCAAGTAGCCTTTAAGACTGATCTAACACAGCTCACTTCCTACAGGTCTAGGCTGCCAGGCTTGAAGCAGTGGCTCCCAACCAGAGATGCCTATCAGAACTCTCCAGGGAACTTAAAAAAACAAAACAAAACAACACAAAACAAAAAACACAAAAAAACCCCCACACAATTAAAACTTTAAATATCTCAGGGCAGGGGCCCCTGGCTTGTTCAGTTGGAGAAGCATGTAACTCTTGATCTAAGGGTTGTGAGTTCAAACCCCACGCTGGGTGTAGAGCTTACTTAAATACATAAAACTAAAAAAAAAAAAAAAGATCTTAGGGCAGGGATGCAGAGTTCTAAAAGCACGAATGTGATCTTAATGGATGGCTAGGTGGCAACCTCTTCAGGTAAGGTAAGTTTCTTTTTTAATTTTTTTTTTATTTTAAAAGCTCTCCCGGTGACTGGCACACTAAGCCCAGCCAGGGTTAAAATGGACCACCTTAAAGGGACGACATAATCAGAGGTGTTTTTTTTGTTTTTTTTTTTTAAAGATTTTATTTATTTATTTGACAGAGAGAGAGAGAGAGAGATCACAAGTAGGCAGAGAGGCAGGCAGAGAGAGGAGGAGGCAGGCTCCCTGCTGAGCAGAGAGCCCGATGCAGGCCTTGATCCCAGGACCCTGAGATCATGACCTGAGCCGAAGGCAGAGACTTTAACCCACTGAGCCACCCAGGCGCCCCATAATCAGAGTTTTGAGATGAGGAGTTGGCACATGTTTTTATTAATGTATACTTACAATTAATATGGCTACAAAACAGGCTATGGTTGTGTTCCAGTCTCCACTGGCTATTGCAGAAGCTTTACCAACCAGAACACTGTAGAAAATGAAATCTCCTAATCCAAGTTTTACTCCCCCTAAAAAAGAAAAATTATGAAGTTTGTTACTCTTTGTGATCAATTCAAAAATTTAATTGCCCAAAAAAAAAAGTCATTGCCTCATTCCATCCTATACTGAATGAGAAAGCAGTTAAATGATATATAAAATTCGGCTTTACCTAGCTTTTCTTTTTTGGTTCCCTCCAATATGAGTTTCAGATTCTATGTAGCTAACTCTGGGGTATTTAACAGTAGATGCTGTTGTTATATATAAAAAGAACAATAAATAATAACTGTCCTCTACGGAATGCCTCGTTTACACACAGCATTTGCTCTCATAAATCCTCACAAGAACCCCTATGACATAGGTATAATTTACTTCATAAAATACACCCACTGTAAATGTACAGTTCAATTATTGTAAAAAATTTATAGAGTTGTCCAACCATCACCACAATCCACATTTCCATCACCCCAGGCCTTACACAACCACTGATCTGTTTTCTCTATATGACTCTTCTAGACATTTCATAGAAATGGACTCACAGCAGCGTGCAGTCTTTGTGACTCACTTCTTTCACGTAACATATTTTTGAGGTTTATCCATATTACATGTGCCTGTACTGTTTCTTTTTACTGATGAATAGTTTTCCATTGTATGGATATACTATGTTTTACCAGTTGACGGACACTTGGCTTGTTTTCAGTTTGGGGCTATTACAAATAGTGGTGCTATGAACATTATGCTGTGACCAAGGGTACACATCTTTGTGTGGACATGATTTTCATTTCCACTGGGTAGATTCCTACAAATGGAGTTGCTAGGTTATACAGTAAGTTTATCTTTAGTTTTGTAAGAAAATGCCAAATTGTTTTCCATACTGGCTCTATCAATCTACATGGCCGCCAGCAATACAAGAGCATTCTCGCCAACACTTGGCACTGATAATCTGTTTGACTATATATATATATATATTTTTTTTTTAAAGATTTTACTTATTTATTTGAGAGAGAGAGGGAGAGAGAGCGCACACAGGGGGAGCGGCAGAAGCAGGCTCCCCACTGGGGAGCCTGACGTGGGACTTGATCCCAGGACGCTGGGATCATGACCTGAGCAGAAGGCAGACACTTAATCAACTGATACCCAGGCGCCCCATGATTATAGCCGTTCTGATTAATGATGTTGAGCAATTTTTCATGTGCTTATTGGCTCTTATATTTCTCTTTTGGAGTTTACTTCTAGAGTCGCAATTCTGTTCCACTGATTTATATGCCTGACCCTGCGCCTGAATTAATATGTCTCTAGAGTAAGTTTTGATATCAAATAGTGTAAGTCTACCAATTTCTTCTTCTTCTTTTTTTAAAAGATTTTATTTATTTATTTTAAAGAGCTAGAAAGCAAGCACAAGTAGGCAGAGCAGCAAGCACAGGGAGTGGGAAAAGCAGGCTCTATGCTGAGCAGGGAGCCCCATGCGGGGATCGATCCTCTGGGATCATGACCTGAGCCAAAGGCAGCGGCTTAACCGACCGAGCCACCCAGGGGCCCCTCCTCTTTCAAAATTGTTTTGGATATTCAAAATTCCTTACATTTCCATCAGCTTGCGGACATTGAAGCTGATCCTAAAACTTGAAAGGAACACAAAGGCCTTAGGTTTTCTGATATCAAACATATTTTCCCTTCAAATTCTTTTCAAAATAATATATAATTAAGGAAAAGCTAAACAATGGGTTCAAAAGATATGTTTTAACTTTGGGGTCCATTACTAATCCATAAAGCTTTACAACTGGCTTTCATCTTTCTGTTAAGTAACTATTCCCAACTGAAGTTTGAGCCTGGCCTTAAAGTTTTATTGTCTGGGTTAGAGAACCACTTCCAAGAGACAGAGGTGGAGGACCCTGAGAGGTATGGTCTGTTCCACATGTGGGTGAGAAAGAAGCAGAGTGCTGGTTAATAAAATATTACTGAGAAACCAGTGTTCTTGAGTTGTGGGACTTCCAGAGTGAAGTGCTCCTTAGTGGAAAAGATAAACATATGACCCATGAAATCTGAAGCTATGAATTACAGTGTCAAGCACCCTTTAACTTGCTAACATTCCCAGACTGATGAATACACTCTCTGGTTTCATGTGTACAGAACAGGCCAGCTCTACTACTTAAGTACTTGTATGATCCAGAGCAAGCTGATTAAATTTTTTAATCCTCAAATCCCTCGGCTCTAAGATGGGGATTACAAGCTATTTCATGGAGTTATCAAGAGTTAAAAAATAATAGAGAAAAAGTTCTTGGCACATATAAAGGCTAAACAAATAACCTCAGAAAGACTGATTTCAAATGTTAAAAGTGTTATAAGAAACTAAAACTAAATTTTTCAGAAAAAAATGTTATAGAAATGAAAATTTTAAAATAATGCAGGAAAAAAAATTGCCTTTATCTGAAAACAAACTTGTATCTAGAATAAAGCACCACTACAACTCAATAATAAAAAGAGACAAATAAAAATGGTCAAAGGATCTGAATACAATTCTTCAAAGAAAATATAAAAATGGCCAACAAGCACACACCAAAAATACTCAACATCAGGGGCACCTGGGTGGCTCAGTGGGTTAAAGCCTCTGCCTTCAGCTCAGGTCATGATCTCAGGGTCCTGGGATCGAGTCCCGCACTGGGCTCTCTGCTCGGCAGGGCGCCTGCTTCCTCCTCTCTCTCTGCCTGCCTCTCAGCCTACTTGTGATCTCTCTCTGTCAAATAAATAAAATCTTAAAAAAAAAAATACTCAACATCATCAGCCATTAGGGAAGTGCAAATGAAAACCATAATAAGATACCACTTTATACCCACTAGAATGATTATAATAAAAAAGTGTTGGTGAGGATGTGGAAAAACTGGAGCATTCACACACTGGTGGGCAGGAATGTAAACTAGGATGGTTGCTTTGGAAAACAATCTGGCAGTTCCTCAAAAGGTTGAACAGAATACTTTATGACCTACCAATTCCACTCCTGGGTATATTCCCCAAGAGAAATAAAAACATGTCCACACAAAACCTGTACATGAATACTGATAGCAACATTATGCATAACAACCCAAAATGAAAACAGCCTAGATGTCTGTTAATTGATGAATGGGTAATAAATGTGGGATATACATAAAATATATTATTTGGCTGTAAAAAGAAATGAAGTACTGATACATACTACAACAGAGATGAACTTTGAAAACATTACCCTATGTAAAAGAAACCAGTACAAAGGACCATATGTTGTAGGATTCCATTTATATGAAATGTCCAGGATAGGCAAACCTATTAAGATAGTATATTTGTTGGTGTTGGCAGGACGTGGGGGCTAATGAGTTCAGTGTTTCTGTCTGAGGTGATGAAAATGTTCCAAAATTCACTTGTGGGGATGCACAAATCTGAATATAATAAAAATCACTGCATTGTGTGCTTTAAATGGGGGGATGGAAGAGACTAGAGAGCTGGACAGCTAAGGAGTGTGGGTTCTTTTTGGGGTAATGAGACAGTTTCAAAATTACTTGTGGGGATGGCTGAACAATTCTGTAAATATACAAAAGTTATCAAAAAGTAAACAAAAACGGGGTGCCTGGGTGGCTCAGTCAGTTGAGCATCTGCCTTCAGCTCAGGTCGTGATCTTGGGGTCCTGGGACAGAGTCCCACATCGGGCTCTCTGCATGGCAGGGAGCCTGTTTCTTCCTCTCCCTCTGTTGCTCCCCCTGCTTGTGAACCCTCTCTCTCTGTCAAATAAGTGGGTAAAATCTTAAAAAAAAAAAAAAAAAAGGTAAATGAAAATCATTTATTAAATCAAACCTTAAAATCATGGCCTTTTTCATTTAAAGGCTTATGTTTTGGGGTGCCTGGCTGGGTCAGTTGGAAGAGTATGCAACTCTTGATCTCAGGGTCATGAGTTCAAGTTCCACACTGGGTATAAAGATTACTTAATATTTAAGAATTTAAAAATTGGCTTACATTTACTGAGCATAATAAAAATACATTTTAAAATATAGGCTTACATTTAACAGCATTATTATGGCAAATGCTATAGTTACACTTCACAAAATTCATTTTAATGGAGAGAAGAGTATAGATTATTTATTAGCAAAATCAGAGTATGGAAAAAAAGTAACCATCAATTTTTTTCTTTTTTTTTTTTAAAGATTTTATTTATTTATTTGACAGAGAGAGAGAGATTACAAGTAGGCAGAGAGGCAGGCAGAGAGAAAGGAGGAAGCAGGCTCCCTGCTGAGCAGAGATGCGGGGCTCAATCCCAGGACCCTGAGATCATGACCTGAGCTGAAGGCAGAGGCTTTAACCCACTGAGACACCCAGGTGCCCCATCAATTTTCTCTTTAGGCATTTACTGAAATGTCAAGTTTTATTCACCCACAAGCAGAAGACATTGAATCAGAATAGAAACCTAAGAAATAGGGATGCCTGGGTGGCTCAGTTGGTTAAGCGGCTGCCTTTGGCTTAGGTCATGATCCCAGGGTTCTGGGATCGAGTGCCGCATCAGGCTCCCTGCTCAGCGGGAAGCCTGCTTCTCCCTCTCCCTCTCTGTCTGCTGCTCTGCCTACTGTGCTCTCTCTCTGTCAAATAAACAAATAAAATCTTAAAAAAAAAAAAAAAACCTAAGAAATATCGTACTGCACAGGAATTTTTCTTTAAATAGATCCTTTTGATACATTCAATCAAAATGTGCCATAGCCAAATAACTAAAACCACCGCAATGGAAACTGCTTAAGTTAGTCAAAACTAATGAACAGTATCCTACCGGCAAGTGTGAACACTAAGATTGGCTGCTAGTATTTTACTGCTATTTGCTAATAGTAGTCTAGGCCTTCTATTGAGTTGTTTTGTTTTTATCAACCCTGAAAAATAATTTCAAGCAATATGCTGTTCCTTTAATATTAAAAGGAGGATCTACTGGTCTCCAAACATAAGACATAGTAAAGACAATAAATGATGGTGACTATTTACTTTAATTGTCAGATTTCTCTAAAAAACCTCAAGCAGTGTAATAAATGCCCAGCTTAAGTATAACATAAAAAATATTTCCTATAATAAAAAAATAAAATTAAAAATATTTCCTATTATCTTTTTTAATAAACATAAACATATTAAAAACTGCCTGAAGGGTACCTAACTCAGTTGGTGGAGCATGCGACTCTTGACCTTGGGACTGACTGTGAGTTCTCGAGCCCCATGCTGGGTGTAGAGATTACTTAAAAATAAAACCTTTAAAAAAGAAGGGGTTTGGGGGGGGCTCCTAGGTGGCTTAGTTGGTTAAGCATCTGACTCTTGGTTTTGGCTCAGGTCATGATCTCAGGTTTGTAAGATCGAGGCCCACACGAGGCTCTGTGCGCAGCAGGGAGTCTGGTTGAAGATTTGGTCTCTCTCACCGTCTCTCTCTCCCTTTCCCTCTGTCCCTCCTCCCTGTCTCGACCTCTCTCAAATATAAATTAAGTAAATCTTACTAACAACAAAACAAAACACTGCCTAATGGGGCACCTGGGTGGCTCAGTCAGTTAAGTGTCCAACTCCTGGTTTTGGCTCAGGTCATGAACTCAGGGTGCTGGGGGATCCAGCCGCTCCTTGGGCTCCACATTCAGCAGGAAGCCTGCTTGAAGATTCTCTCTCTCGCCCTCTGCCTCTCACTGTCCCATGCTCTCTGTCTCACTCTGTCTAAATAAATAAATAAAATCTTAAAAAAAAAAACTTCCTGAAAGATATTATTTTACATTTTTACTACTAAAATCTCTTCTTCCATTTGAAGATAGTAGTAAAATTCATCTTCCTCACTTCCCTTGAGGTTACAGAAAAGCAGCTCTAGAAGTCAAATTTCTACTCCTGAAAACAACAGGCTAATTTAACTATGTTGATAAATTTAAAGTCTACTGATTGGTAGTACACTTAGGATGAGCCAGATACTGGCATGATGTTTGAGGGAAGTGTATCTTGAGTCACTAGAAGGAAGACCAACGACCTTCACACTGAATAAAAATATTTTACATTTTAATTAAAAACTCTTCAGTTTTCTGATTAAATGCTGATTTTTAAAAGGTTGTTTTGGAAGATTATTATCTTTTACAAATCGAATTGTGAAATCGAATTTTGTATCTTTTACAAATCGAATTCTAGTGTAAACTGAGACTTTAAGTAACCATAAGTCTGGTTTAAAACATTAATGTAATCAGGGGTGCCTGGCTGGCTCAGTTGGTAGAACATGGGACCTCTGACCTCAGGGTCTTGAGTTCAAGCCCGACATTGGGTGTAGAGCTTACTTAGTAATAATAATAATAATAATAATAATAATAATAATACAGATGGTTATGTTACTGGAAGCTAAGATGGTGAAAAAATGTCAGTTATTAGTTTATATTGGTCCCAGAAAAAGAAAATATTATTCTGACATTAGGAGGGGCAATACCTGAGTTTTCCTTAAAGAACAGAACAACACAACACACACACACGACAAAAAGCACATGAGGAGATGATCAGGAGAGAGCACTCAAGTGGCAAAGGCAGTCATGAAACAGTCATGTTGCCGCTATGCTCAACAGCTATTTTCTTTCTTTCTTTTGGCTGTAGGCACCCTTGAGAAACGAGAGGAAGAGAAGAGGCAACCTAACTACGGAGCTAACTTTGCAGGCAGAGAATACACCAGCAAAGACAAGATCAAGCCTGGCTGTAAAATGAAGCAACCATGTCTAGTTTCCCTGGAGTATGAAAGTCACAGGGTGTAGCTGGCTCTAACATTTGGAAAATTCAGCCAAACACCAAAGTCAAGGATACGCCCTTTTAACTTGGTTCTGACCAAGTTAAAAGAGTAAGGCTGAGCTGTAAGAAGTGTTCCGCTCAAGCTGAAGGATAATGTCAAGATCATAATAATTAGTGATCAGTAAATAAAGAAGTTAAGAAATCTAGGTGTTTGTTTCTTTAAAATTACTTAATATTTTTACTATAATGTTTTAATCCGGAGCTTTTGTGAGTAAAAAAACCACCAAGAATAATTTAGTTGGAAACTGTATTAATCTCTTAATAAATCACATCTTTAAGACTAACTGAAGAGATGACTGAGCCCTAATCAAGGGGGCTCTTGACCATGTTCCCAAGAAGCCCCAAGTGCTAATGGAAATCTAAGTGCCAACATATCTTAGACATTGAACAAATGTTTACCTTTCTCCCCATAACCTGAATCCCTTTGATTTTTTTTTTTTTTAAAGATTTTATTTATTTATTTGACACAGAGAGAAAGATCACAAGTAGGCAGAGAGGCAGGCAGAGAGAGGAGAGAGGAGGAAGCAGGCTCCCTGCCGAGCAGAGAGCCCGATGCGGGCCTCGATCCCAGGACCCTGGGATCATGACCTGAGCCGAAGGCAGAGGCTTTAACCCTCTGAGCCACCCAGGCGCCCTGATTTTCTTTAAAATTCATAAAGTACAGTGCTTACCAGCAAAGGGAATAATAGTAAAAGGCTGAAACATGCAAATCTACAGGTCTCGCACAGCAAAGAGGAAATACATTAATGAAATTTTTGTACATACACATTATAGTCATGAAGTCTTACTGCAATAATAATTCTGAAAAAATCTTTTACCTTATAAAACAAATACTTAAAGTTCAGGCTATAAAAGGCCATTTCCAAAAATCTGAGGGACAGAATTTGGCCCATTAACAAACTTAACTATGAGAAAAGCAACATTATGAGTATGTCCCACTAAAAGCTATACTCTGTTATTCAGAATTAGACCCTAACACTCTCCATTCATTTTATTTTTGAAGAGTTTGGTAATGTAGCACCTAAAGGAACCCATGACTCTTCAACACAGAGAAATGCACGTACTTTCTTCTGGGTCCTCATTGGCGAGGATGTTGCTGGAAAGTTCCTGCACAGCAGCTCGTGTCTCAGTCGTAGAATGATGAGGCCCTAGGCGACTATCCCTCTGGGCTTCCCACTCTTCACTGAAGCCACCATCGTCGCTCTCTGTCACAGGGTCTTGGGGGGTCTCACTTTCGGCGCCTTCAAGAGAAAATGGAAATCACAGTTCTGTAACATTTTAGAAAAATTTCTTAATACCTTTAAGAAAACTACATGGAAATATTAACTACCCAACTGTCATATAATTAGGTTAGCTGGCTCTTAAACCACAAATCATAAGCTGTAAAAGTGCCTGGAAGTTGCTTGACCAATAACCATTCCCCTTGTTTCCTGAGGGCAGAGTCCTGATTTGTTTGGGTTTCCACCTCTCACGCACAGACTCTGGGGGTAAATCATGATCAAGCCACGTCAAGCCAAGCATGGTAATCTCATTCCTCTTCCCAGTGACAGGCTCCAAGGGGGCTGGTACTAGTCGATGTGTGGGGAGGCAAAGTCTATTCTGAATTTGGGGGAAATTTTTCTCACTCTTTGAGAAAGACTCATGGAAGAAACAAACAGCCCCTTTCTAACCCTGGATGATGTCTCATCTGAATATAAAGCCTGGAACTACAGTCGTCATCTTCTGACCATGAGAGGCAGTGGGCTGAGGACCGAACCTGTATCTAAGAATGGTAGAGCAGGAAGATGGAAAGAACCTAAGCCCCTGATGACACCAGTGGATCATAAAACCGACCAACCCTATAAATGCCTACACCTCAGGACTTCTGGTCACATGAGAGAACATAATTCTTCTTTGTTTAAAGCAACTGAGTTGGGTTTTCTGATCTCGGCAGCTGAAAGCCTAACTGTGGCTTTAGTGACTAAGATAAAAAGCAGACCATTATTGGGGGTGGGGTGGGGGGATGAACTTTTTATGGGCCAGCCATTTCGTTGTAATGACTACCAATCAGATTCAAAATTGTGAGCATAACACGATAGTCCCGAGAAACATACATATATCAAAGATAATAAAAATACATAAGTGAAGTTGATAACTTTTTCTCCTTTATTATTACACTTAATAAAAGTAAAACATGTTTATAGAGGTGGATTTACCATAAAGATTGCACACCTCAGGCCTCTCACTTAACATGGAATATTTCAGGGAGGTCATAGCAATTCCGTATTTATAACTTATATTCTTTTTCTTAACCAAGTCCTCACAAATTCTGAATCTTCCATGGTTTGGAGTTTACAAAACCATATAAGCATAAGATTTATAAATAAAAACAGTAGTCCCTGCTCTGTCCCATCCCTCCTCACTCCTACCTGCGAACCTTTCAAGCCACCCCTTCTGGAGCCCTGTGTCTTTCTGTTCCCATCTAACTTATGGTTCTTCTAACTCAGTGGTTTTTAGCCAATGGGTAACACCTCCCTTCCAGGGGGTGTTTGGAAATATCTAGGATGGTGGGCTTTTTGCCTACTGCAATACCTCGAAACCACAATTAGCATTTAGAGAGTGAGGGGCCAGAAATGCTAATAACCTGCAATGAGGAAAACTCCACACAATGAAGAACTGCCCACCCAAAATACCACAGCACTCCCACTGAGGAACTCTGTAAATTCACCTAGCTCCTTCTAACTTCAAGGTCCTTCCTGTTGTTTCCTCCTCTGGAACGTTCTTCTTTTACTTGTCAGCTGGTCATCACCTATTATCACTTCCTCAGGGAAGCCTTCCTGACTTTCCAGAATAAATGAAATTCCTCTACTGTACACTTTCATAGCAATCATACTTCTCCTTTGTAGTGCTTATTACAACTGTATGAATTATTTATAGAATTATTTGTTGAACTGTCCAAATAGGTTATGAGTTCCAAAGGGACAGGATATCTTGTTCAGTGCTGCATTCCAGTGCCTAGTTAAAATACCTGGCACACAGTTAGGTGCTCAATCAATATTTGTCAAGGTGCACCTGGGTGGCTCAGATGGTTAAGCATCTGCCTTCAGCTCAGGTCATGATCTCCAGGGTCCTGGGATCGAGCCCCATGTTGGGGTCTCTGCTCAGTGGGGAGTTGGCTTCTCCCTCTCCCTCTGCCTTTCCTCTTGCTCATGTTCTCTCCTTCTCTCTCTTTGTCTCAAATGAATAGATAAAAATCTTTAAAAAAATTATTTGTCAAAAGAATAAAATCTTTTTCACTCATACTCACGTATATACTCATAGACAACTCATCTTTTAATTGTCTTTAGCTTAACACAGATCAACAAAATAGCCAGACTTGTAGCAATTGTTTCCAATGTATTTCCTTCTTCTCCACCAGGCCTCCTACTGGTTCTGCTGCCTTTCACTGCAGAATTCCCAGTTGAAAATGTGCTCTTTGCCATTACCCAAATTCAAACTCAGTGAATTTCACTGCTCTTTAAACCTAAACTTTCCTTTTCCCGACACACAGTAACCCCAATTAAGGCCCTTTTTTCTTCTCTCACCAATCTTTGCTCTATTTCTCAACTCCCTCTAAGATTAGCTCTTCGTTTTTCTTATAAAGTTTCCTTTCTTCTTAACTATTCTTAGTGTGCCATTATTCTAATTCTTCCTAACAACTCCTAATCTATGCTTGCCTGAACATCATCTGTGTATTCACAAGGGGCCTTTCAATCTCCTAGCCTGGATCATCAGTTCTATCCTCCTCCAGAAAGTCATGCCCACCTCGAACATTTTATCTTCTTGGTATAAACATGATCTCATGTCAAATTATATTTAAGTTACTATGGCCATATCAGATAAGAGGCTCTCATTTTTACATGTTTGAAGAGCAAGATTTTTTCTTTTTTAAAATCACAGCCTCAACTTGAACCTTTCCGTACTGGTATTAATGGTATTTAATGGTGGAAATTCTTTACCTAGGGTCCCTTGGCTGTATGGTTGGGTTTAGAGCACCTGAACTTCTTAAATATTTATCTATATTTACTGGGTTTTACCATAGCTTCCAGGAGATTCTCAAGAGTCCATGACCAAAGACAGGTTAAAATCATTGCTTCATAGCTCACTGTTAGCCAATATAACAGGACAATGACCTGGAAAAACCAGGAAATTACCAAATAAAAGACACCTACTTTGTGCATTATAATTGGAGTTTTTGGATACCTTCCTTTGGGCTTCTGGATCTCCTTCTGCCATATTCACCAACCACACCATTGTTGCTGTGGAGAAAGACAAAAGTCTAGGTAAGAACTTGAAACACAGAAAGTACATGAATAGAGAACAGGCCATTATCTTTCTAAAGAAATCACCAATCTTCTTAATGTTACCTCAAGAATCCTTAATCAGAAGTAAATGCATATTAAAAACCACAAAAGGTTTCTTTGACTTTGGCAGATTAAAGAAAAAATTCTAAAACTGAGAACTTACTCTGGCTTTCAAACTATAGCTGCTATTGTAAAACTGTAAATTTCATCATTTCCAGGCCCTAAAAAGTAACCAGAGGGAAAACCGCTCAGACTGACCCCACCATGAAATCACTGATAAAAATCACTGATGAAAATTACTTATCGGAACTAAATTAGAGAACAAACCAGAACTCACAAAAGCATCACACGATCATGATTCTAAGGATGCCTGACCCCTGGGATTTTCAATAACGCTAAACTGTGACATACAAGGAATAAAAAAAGGTTAAAAGCAATAAACATAAAGAGGATTGTCAACTGGCCTGTTCTATGTCCCTTTCACAAAAATACATCCACACAGATCCATATCCATACAGATCTAACTATATAACACACACACACACATCTCTGTCACATTTTAGTTAAAGGATAACATGAATACACTAAAATGGTGCTTCTCATATATTACAAGTGGGATGAAAAATGGAATAGCCCCTATACAGCCCCTACTGAAGAGAATTTGGTAACATCTAACAAAACTACATATGCCATTACTCAGTTATAGAAAAGAATGAAACTGTGGCACCTGGGTGGCTCAGTCAGTAAAGTGTCCAACTCTTGATTTCGGCTCAGGGCCTGATATCGGGCCTGTGGGATCCAGCCCCACAGTGGGTTCCGCACTCAGAGTCTGTTTGTCCCTCCCTCCCATGCACCCCACTGCTCACTCATTTTCTAAGATAAATAAAATCTTTAAAAAAAAAAAAAGAATGAAATCTTGCCATTTGCAAAATGGGTGGACCTAGATGTTTATAATATTATGATAAAACAATGAATAAATAAGACAAACAACACAGAAGAAAACTCATAAATAAACAAACTGATGATTGCCAGAGTGGGGGGGGTGGGCAAACTAGGTGAAGGTGATGACTGGAAACTTCCAGTTATAAAGTAAGTCATGGATGTAAAATACAGCAAGGGAATACAGTTAGTAATATTATAATAACTTTGCAAGGTAACAGATGGTAACTACGCTTACCACAGTGCACATTTCATAATGTATATAAATATCGAATCACTATGCTATACATCTGAAACTACTATAAGACTGTATGTCAACTATACTTCAATTAAAAAAAAAAAAAAACTACCTGTGCATTAACTCTTTGACCTAGGAATTCCACTTTTGGGAATATATCCTGAAAATACACCAATGATAATACAAAAAAATATATAAACATGTACATATAGGGCTATGGCCGAAACCAAATCCCAGCAAAAACCTGAGTCCAATCTATGGTCATTGGTACCCCCACAGGATTGCATTTTTTAAAGAGCAAATAGTCACGAAGATTGATTTAAAACTTTTCATATTTGTGTTTATTTCTACATCAGGGAAAAAGTACTGACTATTACTATTACTTTAAGATTTTATTTCTTTATTTGACACACAGAGAGACAGAGAGAGAGCACAAGAAGGGGGAGCGGCAGGCAGGCAGGCAGGCAGAGGGAGAGGGAGAAGCAGGATTCCCACTGAGCAAGGAGCCCAATATGGGGCTCAATCCCAGGACCCTGGGATCATGACGTGAGCCAAAGGCAGCCGCTTAACTGACTGAGCCACCCAGGTGCCCCAAAAGTACTGATTAATACTGATTTAAAAAAACTAAATAGGGAGACCTGGGTGGCTCAGTCAGTTAAGTGTCTGCCTTCGGCTCAGGTCCTAATCCTAGGGTCCTGATCCTAGGGTCCTGGGATAGAGTTCTGCATCTGGCTCCTTGCTCAGCAGGGCGACTGCTTCTCCCTCTGCCTGCCACTCCCCCTGCCTGTGCTTATGCTCTCTCTGACAAATAAATAAAATCTTAAACAAACAAACAAACAAATAAATAAATAAAACTGCTGCTTCCTTACATTGTTTAAAAAAAAAAAGCCCTCTCAAACTGTGATTTACAAAATCCCACCACAGATTTCAGTATTACATGAGAACATGCTCTCTTGAACTTATCTGATCTACACAGGAGGTAAAGGGTTATGCTTAAATTTGTGGGGGGTTTTTTGTTTTTGTTTTTGTTTTTGTTTTTTTTTGTTTTTTCTTTTTTAAAGATTTTTCATTCATTCACCTGACACAGAGAGGGAGATTACAAGTAAGCAGAGAGGCAGGCAGAGAGAGAGGAGAGAGGAGGAAGCAGGCCCCCCGCCGAGCAGAGAGCCCGATGTGGGCCTCGATCCCAGGACCCTGGGATCATGACCCGAGCCGAAGGCAGCGGCTTTAACCCACTGAGCCACCCAGGCGCCCTTGTTTTTGTTTTTATATTTTCTTTACAAGCCCTTGTGTAGGGTTTGTGAAGGCTGACTTTCAACAGACTGCAGTGAGGGAGCTCTCTGCTACGTACAAAACCCCAACCCCGAAGCAGGTCATCTATGAATGGTTTAGCACCAGGTTCCCCATGAACACGTGTTGTGTGACAGCAAGGGGGCAGCCCCGTTTCCCAGGACGAGGGGCTCTCCACCAGATTCAACAGACCTCATTGAGTTTTAAAAAATATTATATATGAATGATATTTTAAAACAATAGAGTATATGTTTATTTACTGTATAAAGTCAATATACATGTTTAATGTGGCAGACTGAAAAACCACTCCTAATTCTTGAGCCCTCCTGCACCCACACGCCTGCCATGGTGTCACTGTGAATGGAATGTAGTTTTCCTTCTGTTGGGGGTGGGGTGGGGGGAGAAGGCCTCAGCTATGTGGTTTGCTTCAACCAATGACGCGTGGCAGAGATGAGAGCATGCTAATATCAAGCCTAGGGCCACGCTGCCGCTCTCTTGTTCCTCTACCCAATAAGAATATGTCTAGGGAACACATGCAGCACAGCAACCACAGCCAAGTCAAATGACCTGCAGACATGGGGTGGGGGGAGGATGATAAATGACTATTTTTAAGGCACTGAGTTTTAAGGTGTTTGTTTTGTTACATATTATTGTGACAATAACAGTAGACATAACAGTAAAACAATATAAAATTACGAAAACACAAAGAATAATTTAAAAACTCAAAATCCCTCCACTTCGACACCCACAATTAAGCTTTTAAAAAACACAAAGTACAGGGCGCCAGGGTGGCTCAGTGGGTTAAAGCCTCTGCCTTCGGCTCAGGGCATGATCTCGGGGTCCTGGGATCGAGCCCTGCATTGGGCTCCCTTGAGGAGGGAGCCTATTTCTCCCTCTGCCCCCCACTTGTGCTCTAATAAATAAAACTTTAAAAAAATAAAAATAAAAAAATAAAAACAAAAATACACAAAACACAATTAAAACTCTACAAGTATAGAAAGGTATAAAGAAAATTATAAAAGTTACCTCCATCTCTTAATCCCACTTCCCAGGGGTAAACACTATTAACCTTTTCTCAGTTTTTTAAATGTGTCATTGGGATTGTATATACACAGACATCTAAACATAGCTCCCTTCCTCCCATAGGATATTGCATTAAATCTTGGTTTCTTTTTCTTTTTCTTTTTAATTTTTTTTTTTAAAGATTTTATTTATTTATTTGACAGAGAGAGAGAGATCACAAGTAGGCAGAGAGGCAGGCAGAGAGAGAGGAGGAAGCAGGCTCCCTGCCGAGCAGAGAGCCCGATGTGGGCCTCGATCCCAGGACCCTGAGATCATGACCTGAGCCGAAGGCAGAGGCTTTTAAACCGCTGAGCCACCCAGGCGCCCCTCTTTTTCTTTTTAAAGATATTTTTTTTATTTACTTGAGAGAGAGAGAGAGGGAGCACACAACTGGGAGGTTGTGTGAGGGGGCAGGGGCAGAGGGAGAGGGAGAGGGAGAAGCAGACTCCCTGCTGAGCAGGGAAACCGATCCAGGGCCTGATCCCAGGACCCTGAGATCACAACCTAAGCCAAAGGCTGATGCTTAACCAACTGAGCCACCTAGGCACCCCTAAATCTTGCTTTCTGCATTTTATATACTAAAGATTATATACTATCTTTAACATTAAAAGAACAATTGGACATATACAGAGTTACCTCATTCCTTCTAATGGCTGTACAATTACCTATTGTATGAATGTACCATAATTATTTGAAAGTGTTCCCTTTGATGGATACTTAAGTTACTTCCACCCAGCATTCACTATCAACATTTGGTGGAACATTCTGTATGCACAAATATAAAATACATAGTCGATTTTAATTTCCAGGAATAACACATAAGAAGCTCACACCCGGGTGCCTGGGTGGCTCAGTGGGTTAAAGCCTCTGCTTTCGGCTCAGGTCATGATCTCAGGGTCCTGGGATCGAGGCCCACATCGGGCTCTCTGCTCGGCAGGGAGCCTGCTTCCTCCTCTCTCTCTGCCTGCCTCTCTGCCTACTTGTGATCTCTCTCTCTCTCTCTCTCTGTGTCAAATAAAGAAATAAAATCTTTAAAAAAAAAAAAAAAAAAAAGAAGCTCACACCCAAATGTTGAGTAAGAGGAAAATGTTGACGTTCAAAACTTCATCCACTCTTTTCTGCCAAAAAACACAGGGAGCACATGATAATAAATTTATATTGGAAAAAGAGCAAAACAAGATCTTTGCATTCCAATGAGTTTTCTAACATCTGACCAGACTTCTCCACATACAAGCACAGTCCTTGCCTCCCCACTTCCCCCAAAAGATCTCACAGAGTTCACAAGAAAAATGAAGGCCAACTACCATGTGCTCCCAACTTTACCTCTCTCTTTCACTATGTCTCACTACCTTTTGCTTTTCTGTTTTCCTTTTCCTTCCTTCCAAGTCTTTCCCTGTTCTTTTCTAATTCCTCTTCCTGAACTCTCAGAGCTATATCTTTTTTTTTTTTTTTTTTAAGATTTTTATTTATTTGACACAGAGTGCACGGGCAAGAGAGAGAACTAGCACGCAAGCACAAGCAGGGGGAACAGCAGGCAGGGGAGAAGCAGGCTCCCTGCTGAGCAAGGGGCCTGATGTGGGGTTCGATCCCAGGACCCCGGGATCATGACCTGAGCTGAAAGCAGCTGCTTAACTGACTGAGCCACCCAGGTGCCCCTCAGAGCAATTTCTACCTGCTTTGTTGATAACCTTGCTCCATTAATTATTCCTTCTTGCTGGTCTCTTCAAAGGCTTTCTCCACTGGCTCCTTCCCCCCAACCTTAGAGACACAATTACATGTTCTATCTCCTGGAAATACCTTTCCTCAGGCCTGCTTTCCCCTCAGGTCACCACTGCTCTGCCTGTGCAACAGGAATCTCTGTAGTAAGTGATGTTTACTGTACCTCTCCTCCTTCACCACCCATTCTCTGGGCACACCATAACTTCCACTGCCAGCAACAGCAAAACACAGACACACTGCCCTCCCTTTGGAGCACTGCTTCTGGCCCTACCACTCTACTGATATTGTTCTCTTAAATGTCACTGAAGATGTGCAATGCACCAAATTCTATATGGTTTACTTAGTCCTCATCTTTGGCTTCTTCTAGAGCATTTGATGTTCTTTCCTTCTTGAAACTCTGTTTTTCCAATAACCCAATAGAAAAATAGACAAAAAAAAAATTCTATAAAGATACATCAAACTTATAGCAGGGGTAACTGCTTCGTAAGGTATTAAGATTAAGGATGATAGTTATAGGGCGCCTGGGTGGCTCAGTGGGTTAAAGCCTCTGCCTTTGGCTCAGGTCATGATCCCAGGGTCCTGGGATCGAGGCCCGCGTCGGGCTCTCTGCTCACCAGGGAGCCTGCTTCCTCCTCTCTCCTCTCTCTCTGCCTGCCTCTCTGCCTACTTGTAATCTCTCTCTCTGTGTCAAATAAATAAATAAAATCTTAAAAACAAAAAAAAGGATGATAGTTATAGTGAAATTTAGCTTTCTCTACAATATTTAATTTTCTTCCAGCATAATATATTAATGTATTAACTTTTGCAATTATAAATTTTGAAAATATGGAAACTGGGTATAATATTCCCAGTCACAAAACAAGAAATATAAGTATATAGCTAAGAAAAACATGAAAAAAGTCCAAATACTCACTAATAATTATTAGTTAATAAGCCAAGATCAAAATAAAACAGGTTATTTTTTGCCTCTTAGTTTCACACACACATAATAATGAAAGTATAAGGAAACTGGTACCTCACACTACTAAAGGAAATATAAACTGGTATAGACTCTTTAGGAGGCAATCTGGATCCATCAAAATGTAAAAACATACATGTTTTGACTTAGCAATTCCATTTTTATTAAAAACGTATCATACAAAAAATTTCACAGATGGATGATCTCCACAAGCACTGTTCGTGACAGAAAATAAATGGAAATGATCTAAAGGTCTATCAACAAGGACACCCTTTTCTGAGTACCTCCATAGAGAATACTGTGCAGCCACTTCCCATGCTGACATGGAAAACATGTCCTGATATTGTTAAGTGAAAAATCCTAGCTATCCCAATTTTCTTCTCTTCCCTTTATTGTTGTTGTCTCTTCGTTTTCTCACTCTCTAAACACAGAAGTTGACAAAGTTCTCTCCTCGACGTGTTATTCTCATCCACTCCCAAAGTTTCAACTGCCACTGCTATGCTTTCAAATCTGCACCTCTGATCAACCTTTCCCCAAGCACAAGTACTTAACTTCTAAACTTATGCTGGGAATTTCTACCTGGTTCACAGGTCCCACCAACTAAGTAAGATATGGGCCACAGACAAAACTAAATGTTCCTCAAACGAGAAAAACACCTCTTCATCACCTTTCCTTCAGGCTTGAAACTTCTCTCGTCAGTTGCTATGAACTACTGATTCTACCTCTATCTAAAATCTCTCGTCAATCAGTCCTCTTCCTGGATCTGCCATTAACAATACCACAATTCAGACCCTCATTATTTCCCTCCGAGTTATGACAACATCTGCTTAGTTATTAGCCATTACCTCAGTTCTCACTACCCACAATTCAGCTTGCACAGTGCTGCAAGCCTACAGAGCCACAGCTCTGATCACATTACTCTTGTGCTCAAGAACCTCTGATTCCCCAGTGATCAGTGAATAGCATACAGATATCTAAACCAGCCACTCAAAGCCATCCCTGATGTTGTCCTAACCCAGGACTCTGGGATCATGACCTGAGCTGAAGGCAGATGCCCAACTGACTGAGCCACCCAGGTGTCCCAGACTAATAAGATTTTAGTTGACAGTAATGGCTTCCCACTCTCTAAATATTTCTTCTATTTCCACACCTACTGAAAATTCTGTTAAACCAGTGTCAGGTGGAAGACAATAGTTTGCGATGAAACAGGGATGTGTAGAAGAAGTTCTTTAAATGTTATGCATTTAAGATGAGAAAAAGTATAATAATAATGACCATAATTATATGTGTTTGAGTTCCTATAAATTCTAAGCTGAGTACTAATCTAAAATCATTCAAAAATACTTACAGGAGTAAATAAGCGCTGGAAAGAGAGTTTCATTTCTCTCCTGAGCTGTTTCAACCAGCATACGAAGTGGGCCTTTTGGACACAAAACAGCCACTAAATCTGAAAAGAGGAAAAAAAAATCTGGGAAAATGTATTGGCTAAGTTTACAAATGGGTCTGTTAGGGAGGAATGAACCAAGGGAAAAGGGTTAATGTCTTGTTTACACAGGAAGATGCTGAATGAATATGAAATAAACAGGAGGTAAACTGGTGGGGGGAAAACCACCTAAACAAAATACACAAAACCACACAGAAGATCCATGTAAACTTCATTTTGGTTTTGCCTAGTTGGTTAGTTTACAGTGTATCATCACAGAGTTCTGGGAATAAGTCTTCTCTGAGATTGAAGAAAAGAGGCAGAGATAATGACAAGACAGAACTACTCTAGAGCAGCTGTCGACTTCCAAAAGAAAAAACAAAGACAAGCCATTTCTGAACAAATCATATCTACGAGCCACAGATGGAAGCTTTAAAACAAGAGGAATTTAACAGGGGATGACTGACTTTTTCAAAATATGAAGAGCAGAGTAACAGAGACTCCTTCCCTCTCCTTTTTAAAAATACTGTATGTACTACTTAGGGATACTTGAATTAAAGAACAGTAAATTTAAACAAAACAAAATAAACCTTTGCATGAAAACCTTTTAGTATTTCTTTGTACTTCTGTCAAAAACACTTCATAATTTCAGGTCTTAGAATGCATGCAGTGCTGAAAAGTGGCTTATTTTACAAGAACAGCAACTCAGAACACGGGCAATTTGCCTAAACTATTCTTGATTCCACCACCATCTCTTTCCATCAACTGCAATTTTTCTTACATTTTCTGTGCCATAAAAATTCAGAATATAGAAGTACAGAAAATCTCAAACATTTAAAAATATTAAAACAGGTGTAGCTAAATTTGTGAAGGAAGACTTCACAGCTTATGCTGACATCACCATCATTCAGATGTATTTAAGTAAAAAAAACCCTCACAACTGCAAGTGATCACGTCTCCTTAAATACTACATCGACTACCACTAATAAAACACACACACACACACACACACACACACACACACACACACACACACACACACTTCTCTGCTCTTACTGCTTCCACTTTGATTTGTTTGGGATGAGAAAAGGGAGATTTGCTGTGCTCTGAAATAAGGAGATTTTCAACCTGTTTGAAGATGCATGCCCTCTAAATATCTTGGCTTTATGGCATGCTGCCCCTAATAGAAGTGCTAAATGATAAGCTCCCTTATTTTTAGAGCAATTAAAGTGAATTTTGTTTCAAACATTTTAGAACCTGTGGGACAAATTAAAAAATCTTCAGACGTTGTAAAAGGGGACTTGAGAATCACTACTCTAAATAGTGGATACAAAAGTCTCCTACTTTAAAGGAACTCAAAGGTCTGGAGAAATAATCATTTGTATCATGTATGGAAGAAAAAGTGCTGATGGGAGAAATACTGTAATGTAGTAAAAAAAATACTGGACTTGGGATTCAGATTCTAGATCAAATAGTGTAAGCTTGGGCAAACACTGTACCTCTGTAAACCTCATATCTGTTAGCAGTAAAACAGGAAGTATTGCCTTGATTACTTTACAGGATTATACATTTTAAAAAATAACAGCTAACATTTATTGATACTGTTCTACGTGTATTGTATGTATTTTTTCACTTAATCTTCACTTAAGGGTTGGTCGCTGTGTTAGAGTCACACAGCCAATAAATGAGAGGAGCCTGGCTTTGAACCAGACATGACTGCGTCCAGAACTGGCACTGTTTTTGGTTTTGAACATACAAAAATAGAACCAGACTCTTTATTATAATTCACCTCTGATGTCTGACTCATGACAGAAATATGCCATGTTCCATTTAATTAAATTTTCACTAGCTTGAGCTTGTCACAATGGTACTCTGTGAGGTCTGTAGCCCGAGACTGGGAGGGACAGTTAAAGTCCCACTGAAATTCTTGTCCAAGAGCCCAGCATTGTATAATTTTACAGGTGAGATGGGTACTACTAACAACGTCTGAAAGTACACAATGGATAAAGTGAGGCCTATACTGTGCTTTAATATGTACAGAGATATGTGTAACCCTGATATTTATTTTGAGCATCCGTGAAGCCAGAGATTCTGGTAGTCATTTTCCTCAAAGAGGAAAACCTTGGATAAGTAATTGCTGTTGTTATCATTGGCGGAACCAGATGACTAAACCATGGCAATGGCCCAAGAGTCTATAAAAATGCACGGGGCCAACTGTTGGCTAGGATACGATGACCGGCTAAAGTTCATCTAATTTTGCTGACCCCTGGATACCACTCTTTGATCAACGATGTCTAGATTAGGTAACGAAAAGAAGGAGCTCTTCATGAAGTAAACTGCATCACATGTAATTCTGATGTTGTCCATAAGGTGTACAAACTCCCACTGCTGTTCACTTGTTTGATCCCAAAGGGCTCCCCAGGTAGCCACAGGTCCAAGAGAGGGGTGAGCTCCTCTAGCACCTTGTCAACTAGTAAAGGACTGAGGACAGAAGGGGCCACCTCTCTTTAGGTGTGATGCTCCAGAAGGCCCAGACTTAGCTCTGTCTTGTAGCAGGGAGGCCCTGGTAGCTGGCCTGGGCTTGTAGAATGCTGCCTCCATGACCCACAGAAGGATGTGGAGCTTCACAGGTTCAGGGCCTGTGAGAACCTGTTTCCAGGAGAGCTCAGTATGCACTCTCCAACTGCCTCTCTAACGGTGTACAGCATGGGACTGAGGAGGGCAGTTTCTCACACCAGAACCCATGGGCAACTTCTGATCATCACGGCTGGTCCAGAGATTTCAGGTGTGAGAGGAGGTTGCTATATCTTCTACAGTGAATGATTCTCTAGAGGAGACATTAATGAAGTGACCGTTCTCTTATAATTTGGAGAGATTCTAGAGATCTTTATTGTAGGGGGCCTCAATTCAAGATGGGCCAATTTGTAACAGTATAAATAGGCTTAAGTAAAATTTGTAAATTAGGAATATGCTGCCTCCAAATCCCAAAAAGGCCTAAAAGATACTGGGCTTGTTTTAACATTGTGGGTATAGAGAGGCTCTGTTGCTATTTCTTGACAGTGTCAGAGATACAGAAGCCCTCCGCTTACCAAATAATTTTCAGGAATTCAACTGGGGTGGCAAAGCCTTGTACAATGTACAGGTAAATGCCCGCCCCCTTTCTTTGAGCTCCTGTGTGAGTATTTGTATCTCTTCAATGAATATGTCAAATGAATCTCTTCAGAGGAGAGTATCATCGATGTGATGTTCTATCTGTGCTCCTGGAGGAAGTTGGATGTGGTTAAGATCTAGCCAACAAAAACTATATGCAATGATAGGGCTGTGGAAGAATTCCACCAGCAGCCAGGTAAAGATCTAGTGTGTCCCTGTGAAGGTGAAGGCGAACTGCTGCTGTTGAAAAGGACTGAACAGAAGAACATATTAGTAAAACCTCTGACTGCAAAGTATTTATCAGTTCCTGATTGGACGGGGGCCAGAGCTGGCCAGAACAAAGCGATGCAATGATAGGTGAGGACTCTGCAAACCATCAAGTGCTGAAACACCTAAGGTCTCTATGAAAGACAGAGTACATGACTACAGTTCTAGGACTGATGGTTCAAATATGAGAACAGAACCAGTTTAATTCTATTTTCGTGGACTTTATCTTCATCAATCAAGTGGGGATGGTGAGAATCCTACTTACAGGACACCTGACATTTCAGTAAGCATTTGAATAGGGATAAAATTATAACATAGAGACCATATACTGACCTCTGAAAGTGGATCGCTTTTTGGCTTTCACACAGGGTGACAGCCACGGAGCACACACCTATACAGCTGCTTTTGTCATTCACGGCAAGGATACACTGTGACTGTTTGGAACCCATGTGACACTGGTTGTTAATGAATTTAAATCTCACACTGCCCAAGTAAGTTTTATTTTTAAAAGATAATTCTACTCAAGTTGCCTTATGAAATGTGGGAGTCCTAATTTTAATTTTAAAACTAATTGAGCATTTTATGTGTGCAAAGCACTCTGCTAGTGCTTTTCAACATAGGTTCTAAACTATTACAACTCTGGGGAGCACTGTGACCATTTTCCAAATGAGGAAACCGAAGCTCGAAGAGTCTGAGGCTCTTTCTTAGCGTCACAAAGACTGCTGGTGGTGGAGACAGGATTTAAATCCAAGTCTTCTCAACAGAAGTCTACAGATCCTTCCACTAATCCATCACTGGCTTAAACTGCGGGCAGTAAGAAAACATTCTTAAAGAACTTAACCTCAAAAAAAAAAAAAAGGAAATCTTTATATGGAAAGACTCTATAGCTAATTAATTGCTGAAGAGCTATGGGATGTTAACTGTTATCACTTTCCTAAGTCAAGATAACTGGAAAAGGAAGGGCAACACACCAGTGAGGTACTTCTGTGATGAACAAAATGTCAGTCTTGAGTTTTACCATATACTGAAATCACAGCCAAGATGAGCCACGCTGTCCATTCTGGAAGGTACTTGATAAATACCAGGGCCATGAGGGCACTGATCATAATGAGATATGCCTGCTGGAGTCGCAGAGGCCCTTTCCAGTGAATGGCAATCATTCCCACCACACCAAAATTCCAGATTAGGAGTGCAACAGTAATGTAGTCCATGGCAACATTGTAGGTTTTAAACACTTCCCTGAAAAAAAATTAAACAGAAATCTAAAAATATTTATGTACGGTAATTTTCATCAAAAAACTATGGTTTCCTCAAATTAGATATTTATATCCCACCTTCCTATTTTTACCACATCTTATATCAAACTGTGCTATTTAAGTTTTTTTTTTTTTTAAATTCACTTTTTCTCTCAGGTTGTGCTTACTTTAACAGAAAACTCTGTATCATTCATATAAATAGGAAAGCAGTATCACAGGTCACAGTTTTAAGTACAAAAACTAAAAAAAGGCCACATGTCACTTAAAATGCCATAGTGGATGGGGCGCCTGGGTGGCTCAGTCGGTTAAGCATCTGCCTTAGGCTCGGGTCCTGATTCCGGCCCTGGGATCAAATCCCATGTCCAGCGTCCGGCTCAGCAGGAAGTCTGCTTCTCCCTCTGTCCCTCCCCACTCCCCTGCATTCTCACGCTCTCTCTCTCAGATGAAGAAAATCTTTAAAAATAAAATAAATAAAATGCCACAATAGAAAGAAACCCTAGTTTAAAATATCCGAAATTAGAAAAATTAAACATCCACAATATATTTTATAGCTAGGACATATTTTCATAAAATGAAATTTAGTGCAGCCATGAAAAAGATATATATATTTTATAATACTAACCGTCTTAAACATGCCAAGTATAAACTATAAATGAAAATGATCATAATTTAAGTTCATCAACAAAATACATGGCTTTAAGTGACAGTTATATAGCTCAAACAGAGTTAATTTCTGAAAAACAGATCAAATATTTCGCCACTTACCCCAAGTAAATGAATGAGAAAAAGAACAGCAACAAGAGAGATGAAATAATAAGCCAGGCATGAATGACCTAGAAAAGAAAGCATTTCAATATAACTACCAATTATATTGCAAATTTCTTACTTCAAAAATAATATATTATTTCTATATATGTTATTCTTTTCAAATGGCAAAACTCAAACTGACTGGGATCAGTGTATACTTATATTGGAACTCTTTGTTACTGAACTACTCAGAATAGAAAATAGAAAATTCAGCAAGACATATACAGACCCTTGTACTTTTAGAAATAATGTGAAAAATTTTAAATAATGCATTCTAAAATAAATTATGAACAGAGCCAACAGTTAACATTTAAACCATAAAGCAGCAATATTTTCAATGGAAAAAATTTTTTTTAATTTTTTTTTTTAGATTTATTTATTTATTTGACAGAGAGAGAGATCACAAGTAGGCAGAGAGGCAGGCAGAGAGAGAGGAGGAAGCAGGCTCCCTGCTGAGCAGGGAGCCCGATGCGGGCCTCGATCCCAGGACCCTGAGACCATGACCTGAGCCGAAGGCAGAGGCTTTAACCCACTGAGCCACTCAGGCACCCTCAATGGAAAAAATTTTGTGGTATTTCTGAAATAAACAGAAATACACTGAATAAAAGAAAATTCAATGAAACTGAAAATCATAGTCCATTAAGTGACTTACATATATATACATTAACTATATTTAAAAAATAGGCCTTTTAAGTTATACAGCCATTTGAAAAAATAATACACAGAATCTAAAGTTTCAGTAAGTATTATAATGCTTTCTATGTTTATTTTCCATGGTTCATTAAGTAGTAATGCTACAAATTCTTTGGAACAAGAATTCTTTATTCTTTATAAATGTTAGTCCATCCCTTATGCAGAATTCATATAGCATTATATAAATATTAGTCACTATTGCTCATGTATAGCTTATGAATATGAGAGAGAATCAAATTTGACTATTGTAATCTGTTATACAAAATGAACATTTTAAATGGTAATTTTATATAATGGGTGTATTTGGGAAAATACTATACAACTCAGGGAATCTGGGGTTTTTAAGAACAGAATGAAGAAGCACAAAAAACTGTCAAGTAATTTCTAACCAAAACTGAAATTATTTTAAGGTGGATATGCCCATTATATGCTTTAATCTTTCAATGAACTTTGCTGCTTAATGACAGGAGTTATTTAACCAACAACTTTTCAAACCTCATTTTTTTTTAAGATTTTATTTATTTATTTGACAGGGAGAGGGAGAGAGAGCGCACAAGCAGGGGAGCAACAGAGGGGGAGGGAGAAACAGGCTGAGCCACCGACTGAGCCACCCAGGTACCTCTCAAAAATCATCTGTTAACTGGAATATTATTTTGTCTTCATTAAAAAAAAAAAAATCTCCCACACCCACCTCCCAGATCCAGTTGTTCCAATAATCAGGCTCTCACCTATCAAAATCTAGCTGTGATCAAAATATATGTTAATTTTCTCTTGTGGTTTTGTTCTGATCACCTAAGGTGATCTGTAATTACTAATTCCTTAAAGAAAAGATTTCCTAGGGCGCCTGGGTGGCTCAGTGGGTTAAAGTCTCTGCATTTGGCTCAGGTCATGATCTCAGGGTCCTGGGATCGAGGCCCACATCGGGCTCTCTGCTCAGCAGGGAGCCTGCTTCCTCCTCTCTGCTTGCCTCTCTGCCTACTTGTGATCTCTGTCAAATAAACAAATTAAAAAAAAAAAAAAAGAAGGAAAGAAAAGATTTCCTAAAAATTCCTGCTGCCTCTTTTTCTTTAAAACAACTTCAGGGGTGCCTGGGTGGCTCAGTCATTAAGCATCTGCCTTTAGCTCAGGTCATGATCCTAGGGACCTGGGATCCTGAGATTGAGCCCTGTATCCAGTTCCCTGCTCTGCGGGGAAGCCTGCTTCTCCCTCTCCCACTCCCCCTGCTTGTGTTCTCTGTCTCGCGGTGTCTCTCTCTGTCAAAATAAAAACAAAAAAACACCAAAAAAACCTTTATTAATTAAACAACTTCATAAGATGGTACAATTTGGGAAAAGGTTAAAAGAATGCCTTTACATGGAAGTTGGTATTTTTTGGACATTCGAATACTCTAAATTGACTACCTGAATATAACAAACTTAATTTCTGGTGTTCTTCCACAAAAAATCTCCCCTAATAATTTATTATAAAAATTTTCAAGGGGCGCCTGGGTGCCTCAGTCAGTTAAACGTCTCCATTTGGCTTAGGTCCCTCTGGCTCCTCCTTCCCACTCCTGCGCTCTCTCTCATTCTCTCAAATAAATAAAATCTTCAAACAAAAAATTTTTTTCAAACACATAGCAAAGTTTAAAGAATTTTACAGCTACAATTTCACACTTCGATGTACTTGCTTTGTAGCATTTCTGTCCATTTCTCCTTTTTATTTTTAATACACATCAAAGTAAATTGAAGACACCTGCACATTTCCCTCTCAAAATATTCAACTTTAGCAAAATATCCTATAGGGAGCCCTTACTCTATTTTATCTGCAGAAAACCCAATAAAGCTTAAGCAGAAAGGAACCTCCCCATGTGCATCCCACTCCATTGTGCTCACAAGACTCAGCTTCAGAGATAATCCAAGTTATAAAACCAAAAAGTATATGAAATACTACAAAACAGAAAAGCTTTACAAAGCGCAAGATGTACACTGGTACTCCATATTAAGCTCCGACTTAAAAGTCACAGTAAATACTGAATACTAGAAATTCTCATCTTTCTTGAGAAACGCTCTTTACCTTGTTTTTTTCCCCAGCAAGGGAACATGGGGATGGTGTTTAAGAAAGCACTTCTCTTCTCTGAATACAAAAGTAACATACATGCATAACACTGAGAAGATACAGAAACACTAAAGGAAGAAAACCATTCCCACTGACAACCAAAGTTATTATTAACGTGTTTTTTTCAGGCATGTTTTCTGTCTGCACGTATAAAGGCCTTTTAACAACATGATAATCAAGTAATATAGTTTAGCTTTCTGCTTTTTAAAACATTTTTTTATTACAGACACATTTTTCTGCCACCACTTTTTTTTCACCTTTTATTTATTTATTCTTTTCTTCTTATTTATTTAACCTCTTCTTATTCCATATTTCTTATGGGACTTATGGTTTTCCACTTCATTCTAATTATAATTTATGCTAGGATAAAAATCCTAGCATGCAAATATTTTTCTGCATTTCATATTCTCTCGGATATCTCATGAAAGCAAAATTATGGAATCAAAGTGTACACTTTCTCTAATTACTACTGATGTATATTGGCTTAGTGACTTCACAAAAAAAGACTATTAATCTTCACCAAGTCAACAGGTGAAATATGTTCATTTGTTACTTTAATACGTTTCTGTTTTCACCATTGAGGAAACATATATACATATCTCTGTCTCTGTCTCCTGGCCATCTGTATTTCCTTTGTAATTCTTCTGGCTTGGGTTTTTAAAAATTTATTAGAATGTTCATAATTTTTTTTAAGATTTTATTTTTTTAAAGTAATCTTTACACCTAATGTGGGGCTCAAGCTTACAACCCCAAGATCAAGAGCTACATGCTCTAATGGTCTATAATGTTCATTTTCATAATTTTCTGAATGACTTATAAGTGCTCTTCATATTATAAAGACATTAAATGCCCTCTGTCTGTAATAATGGTTTTTGGTCACTGATGTTATGATTTTCTGAATTATTACCTGAATTCAAAGCCTCTTCTGATGATGACTAAAGAGTACTTCCCCTTTTTCTAGAACATCAGGTGGTAAAACAGGCTTTTTCCTCATCTTGCAAAAATCCCTACTTCAGCTTTCCTGTGCTAAAGGCTCTGAAAGAAAAGAGCCCTGCTTCAGTACAGAACAGCAAGTATCTCCTCTAAATCCTGAACTGTCCAGGCCAGAATCACATGGCTTTAATTAGTTACATAGTCCCATCTCTGTGATATGTAAATAATTAACTCCCTTTTCAGCTTCTACCTTTTTAAGTTTGTTTGGTCTTTCAGCTTCTTGTGCTTCTCACAGACATTGCACAACCAACCACTGACATAATAAATCCTCCAGGTTTATTTCCAAACAGGTCCTAGCAAGTTTCTGAATTTCTGACTCAAAAGCTCCTTTTATTTTAGACTAGGAATCAAAGTAAACAACTTGTTCCTATAGAATTGGCTGTGCCTGCTAAGACTTGAACTTAACGTTAAAAAACAACACAAATGAACAAATAAATGTGGAAACGTGGCTGAAAATAAACCTTTTTTTTAGACTGTCTAAAATGAGATGTAACTAAAAGATGCACAAAACTGACCAAAATATACCAAGACAGGTTTGAGGTGCCGTGGAGTGAAAGCACATGTACCCTGTCTCTCCTGCTGAATGCGACCACAGAAGCTGGACAGAAGGCATGCAGCCGCCAGGTGAGGAGTCTGACCAGTGAACAGTCAGTGGGCTAGGGAATTAGAAGTGAGCTTATCATGTTTTCCCCTCCCATACTACCCTCCCCCATCGGAACTCACTGAAACCCCAATGGGCATTAGCAAGATAGTGAGAACTCTAGGAGAAGCCTACTTCTGGATAAGCAACAGGAAAGAGGTCTCCCAACACCAAAAAAGAACGCAAAAATCTCACTTTTTGGCTTTTTCCTTTCACCAGTCTGTCACACCCAGCTATCAAACAATCCTGTGGGGGTGGTACTAAGGGTTGCTGGAGCCTAAGATTCAGAGGGAAGGGAAGCTTCCTCTCTAACTGGAGGAGTGGTAGTTCCCAGAAAGTGGGGCAGATGGCACTTAGTTTTTCTCTCTGCTCTACCACTTTCTGGCCCTCTCTCTGGTAAAATAAAACCGGCTTTCTGGCTGGAATGGAACAGGGGTGTCCAAAAAAACCAAAAAGTACCAGGGAGATCACAGAAAGGAAGCTCAAGAAAGCAAACTTAAAACTGGTATGAACTTTTGGGCCCATCCTTAAGGTGTGCAGGTGTGGATATGACTCTAAACAGAGTACAGACTCCCTAATGTGAAGAACGAAAGGAGCGTATAATCCAGATAAGAATCACAAAGTGAGGGGCACCTGGCTGGCTCAGTCGGTTAAGCATCTGCCTTCAGCTCAGGTCATGATCCCAGGGTCCTGGGATAGAGCCCCACATCGGGCTCCCTGCCCAGTGGAGAGTCTGCTTCTCTGTCCCTCTCCCCACTTGTACTCTCTAATAAACAAATAAAATATTAAAGAGTCATAAAGTGAGCCCAAAAAAGTAGAGAAACAGAACTAGCAGATAAACACATATATGCAAAAAAAGTAATTGTCACAAGGACATTTAAACAGGCGTAGGAGAATGCTCTGCATCATTTGCTCTTCAGTTTTCTGAGTACTGATGACTACCTCCCATCATCATAGATACCTTTGTCTTCAATCTTTTCCACCTGCTAATGTCACATGGTCATCACTTGGGTTAACACTTCCAACCACTCAAATGTTCAACAAGCAAGGTTAAATTGTGTATAATTTTAAAGTCTGTGAACACTGGAATGGTATTTGATCTTACTAGTAATTAACCAAATGCAAATGAAGGCATTTTGTTTAGCCTATAAAAATTAGCACAGAATTTAAAAAATTCAGTGCTGGTAAAGGTAAGATAAGACAGTCTCATTCACTAGTAATGTTAAGTACAAGTTGATACTACCATTTTGGAAAAAGGATTTTGCACACCATGATAATCAAAAATATGTAGATAGGGGCACTTGGGTGGCTCAGTCAGTTAGGATTAAACCCCACGACAGGCTCCCTGCTTAGCGGGGAGTCTGCTTTTCCCTTTCCCTCTGTCCCTCCCCACCACTGGTGCTCTCTCTCTCTCTCTCTCTCTCTCTCTCTCTCAAATAAATAAAATAAAATTTCAAAAATGTAGATAATTTGCCCCATAAATTCTGTGTCGAGGATTTTACCCTAAGGAAATAATCTGAAAAACTGAAAAGGCTCCATAAAGGCATTCATTGTTTTTAGAATAGTAAAAAAATGGAAATGACTTAAATGTCCAACATCAGGGAAAACAGGGTCAGTAAATTATAATACACTCATTGAGTCAAATGTTACATAGCCTTTAGACATATTTTCTGAGAACTTAAATATGGAAAAACGCTTATGCCAAAGTAAAAGTTAAGAAAGGACACATACTTATTATACATTTTATTTTAACTGTGTTAAACGTATATAGAAGTAAGTACTAGAGGGAATTGGAGTAGACTTCAGTATTTGGAAAGTTATCATTTCTTTTATTTGAGAAAGACCCTAAAGTCTCATGGCTTGTAATAATTTGTGATTTCTCTGAGGCATGCATCTGAAATACGTGCCAGGTGGCTAAAATTTAAGAGTGAATCCCTTGGCCAGAGGGGAAGCTAAAGGAGCAGAGCCTGGGAGGGTTGTGCCTGTGTCGTTCCTACACAATCTCCCCCGCCCTTATTCCCTAAGGAAAGAGTGCTACTGAAGCAGAGACAGTGAGGGAACAGATGGCTCCCAATGTAGAAATGGGAATATAAACAGTCACCAATGAGTTTAACATCAGTGTCTGAAGAAAGCTCTAATGGTCTGCACTCAGGAAAATCTGAATTTTTTAAGTTATATTACTTTATAGGGACAATTATATCCTACAGTAGTATGCACGAATGAGGGAATTCACAAAGGTCCTAGGATATAACTTGAAATGTCCTAAGCATACTCCAAATCAAAATGTTAAAAATATTTAGACTATGCTAAGAAAACTTTTTTTCCCATTATGTCTTTTTGTGTTTTTTTAAATGTTCTACAATAAAGGGGAAAAACTAAAAATTAAATCAGTTCTAGAATATAAAGCTCCTTTTTCTACTAGACCAAGTAAGGTATGTGACAGGAAAACTCAATCACAAAAAGAACATGGTGAAAAGCAAAGCTCATGCTCACCTTATAGCACCTGTATTTATACAGAACCACCAGAAGAATAGTCATGACAACAATGACGCTGATCATGATAGCAGCATTCAGAATTGAGTGCAGGGCTCTCTGCCCCACCGTCTCTGTATCTTCCGTGAACGGGGTATAGATTCTATAATAAAACAAAATACAAAAGCCCAAAGTAAGTGTTAATGGGTATCTCAAACCATATCTCTCTCCAACACCAGTTTTGTTTCCTTGATTCAACTGATACCTTATGACTTTTCTCCATCTCAGGAATCTAGCCAAGAATTTTAGCTAAGAAGTTAGCTATACTCTAAAATAAGTGCTTCAAAATAAAAAGAGAGATCTAAAATGTGGAGAGGTGGACTTTTGTGAGCCAGACACTGGCTCCATCTAGTGGATGCTTTACACTGAAATAATTACTCATCAAATGTTCTTTCTCTACAACTTATTAGTGATTTGTTTGAAGAACTGGATTCTACCACATAAACTACCTCAGCTATAAGTACTTGTCAAAGGAAGGTGGCTTATGTAATAGTGGCTTACAATTACTTTTTTTCACCTACAGGGTGACTGCAACAGGAGTTTTTTTTGACCTAATATCATATACCCATCTTCCCCTTAGTTTCTCCTTCACATAAACACACTTTTATTCCAGGTTCCAGCATTCCCAGCTAAAAGACTTTATTTCTGACTCCATTACAGTTAGGTGTGGCCATGAGATAAAGTATGGCCTATGAGTTACAAGCAGATATGTTGTGTAGAACTTCTAAGAAAGGCATTAATTCTGCTGAGAGATATGTCTTAGTTCCTTTTCTCCCCCACTACTTCCTGCTTCCTGTTGTCTGAATTGAACAGGAAGTTCAGTACCAGTAAGGAACTGGGGCTCCAGTACCAATAAGGAACCTTGAATAACCTAAAGGATAGAAGCCACAGAAAAAGGAAAGAAGGAGCCTGTGTCCTTGAGGAATGTGAAGTCATACTACCAATCTGGACTGACCACCCTGTACCACTCTCTGGGAGAGAGATAAAGCATGTATACCATTTAAACCAGTTGTTTTGATTTCCTGTTAACAGGATCAGGAAACTTTCTGTTAAGGACTTAAGAGTACATATTTTAAGTTTTCTGGGCTCTATGGTCTCTGTTGCAACCACGGAACCCTTGCCACTGTAGTATGAAGGCAGCTATACATGATTACGTTCCAGTAAAACTTTATTTACAAAAATAGGTGGTGGCAGGCAGATCTGTCCTGCGGGCACTATGGCTTCCTGACCCTGTTCTACAATACATAGCCAAAACTAACTCTAAGTTATACAGACAGTATTCCCCAGTCTCTTTTGAATGTGGTCTCCAACCCCTGCCCTTTACTCTCATCTTAGCCTTTCTCACAAAAGGTTAAAAGCTTGGCTTTTAGAAGTCCACACAGTTAATTCAAATTCCAAAATTCATTTAAAGCTTTGTTTGAGCGCTACAGGGGCCCTACAGAGTCCTAGAGACAAAACCAGGTGAATCTGAATCAAAGCATTTTTCTTGAAGGCAAAGGGCTCATACCTACAGAATCTACACAACAATCCCCCCACAGTCTAGAGAATGCCAGCTTGCATTAATTTTTCATCCTTTCATTCAGCAACTTTTTTTTGCTGAGCATTTATTACATAACTAGCTGTAGAAACAATATGCCCTCATAGGCTTTACATTATAGAAGGAAACCAGGCTTTAAATAATGTAAATAAATAATATATTTGCATATCATGACAAGTGAAAAAGAACAGGTTGCTATAAGAAAGAGTATCAGGAAGGACCTAATTCTGTTACAAGAATCAGGGAAATTACCTTTGAGGACTTAATATTTAAGCAAAGATGAAAACGATGATAAGAATTCATCCATCACATCTAGAAAAGGAAAGAATGCTCCAGCAGAAGAACAATGGGACCAATGGCCCTGAGGTGGAAAAGATCAATATTCAACTCTTTACCTGCTCAATTTCAAATAAAATCAGCCCCAACCAGTGACACCATACATGAAATAGAATTCTGTAGCCCTCATTTTCTTTGCTTAAACCAACAAATAATAACCCCTCATTCTGTCAACTGCTCCGGCTGTCAGAGAGGACGAACTCTCTAGCCTTCATGCTCCTTCAGAGCAGAGGCCTCCAAGGTGATAAGACACACTACAAAGAAAAGCCAGACTGGCCTTGAGAATAATAAAACACTCATACATACAGCTGTCCATCCTTCCGCGTATAGAAGCTGACTGATTTGATAGTAGCCACGACTACCACCATACAGAGAGTCACGGGGACAAAGAGCATGATCACATGTTTGGCGCCATATTTCAATGTCAGCTCTTCATCTTCTTCTTCATCTTGTTCCACCACCTGCCGTGAGTTACTCTGGGGTCGTCCATTAGATAATGGCCCAGGGTTGCCACGTCTCCGCCTTTCACTGCTGTGCTCATGCCGTTCTCTACTGTCATTCTAAAAGCACAAGAGAAACTTTTTTCAAGAAGTCAGACTCTCAGTAGAATCAAGGTATTCTATAAAAACAGAAAACGGGGGCGCCTGGGTGGCTCAGTGGGTTAAAGCCTCTGTCTTTGGCTCGGGTCATGATCTCAGGGTCCTGAGATCGAGGCCCGCATTGGGCTCTCTGCTCGGCGGGGAGCCTGCTTCCTCCTCTCTCTCTGCCTGCCTCTCTGCCTACTTGTGATCTCTCTCTCTCTGTCAAATAAATAAAAAAATCTTTAATAAATAAATAAATAAATAAATAAATAAATAAATAAATAAATAAAAACAGAAAACGGAATAATTAGACCTGAGAGTAAGAAGAGGCCCATCATTACTTGAGTTCTAAAAACTCAAGGCAAGAAAGAATCAATTTACAAGAAGTGTGCAATTTAAAAGTCTAGATGAGGGGCGCCTGGGTGACTCAGTTGGTTAAGCGTCTGCCTTCCGGCTCAGGTCCTGATCCCAGGGTCCTCCGATCAAGTCCCGCATGGGGCTCCCTGCTCATTGGGGAGTCTGCTTCTCCCTCTGCATGCCGCTCCCCCTCTTGTGCGCTCTCTAACAAATAAATAAATGTCTAGATGATTTGTTGCTGTTCGGTGAAGGAACCCAGGTCCTTCCTCTCACCCAGCTCTTGGTTTACCTCATTCTCCTCTTCCACTCTCAACCCGATACAATTGTACTCATCCTCTGAGGTTTGGCTTTAAAACTGACACTTGCATGAAACCTTCTTTATTACAGCTGAAAGTGCAGTAATCTCACCTTTTTCAAAATTATGAACTGCTTTCTACCTGTGGTTTCATACCAGTTATACAAGGAACTATCTCACCTTCATAATTTTTTTAACTAGGCTTTATGTCCAACATGGGGCTCAAACTCATGACCTGGAGATTAAGAGTCACGTGCTCCACCAACTGAGTCAGCCAGGCGCCCCTCACCTTCATTATTAATAAGACTTAAAATCCTTGTAGTGATACACAAGGGATCTATTATTTCTTCCGATTGCATGTAAATCTACAATTATTTCAAAAAATTATTTAAAATTTAATAATTTTAATTTTAAAAAGTACCCAGATGCCCCACTCACTGGTTTCCTTTTTTTTTTTTTTAAGATTTTATTTATTTATTTGACAGAGAGAGAGATCACAAGTAGGCAGAGAGGCAGGGAGAGAGAGAGGAAGCACGCTCCCCACTGAGCAGGGAGCCCAATGTGGGGCTCGATCCCAGGACCCTGAGATCATGACCTGAGCCGAAGGCAGAGGCTTTAACCACTGAGCCACCCAGGCGCCCCCCTCACTGGTTTTCTGCATATGTCTTATTTTTCAATTTCACACCTCTTGCACCACTGTCACATCTCTGCTTCGAGCCCATTCACCTTCCACACACTTTTCTCAGGAATTTTATCTTTGGGGCGCCTGGGTGGCTCAGTCATTAAGAGTCTGCCTTCGGCTTAAGTTGTGATCCCAGGATCCTGGGATCGAGTCCCACAACAGGCTCCCTGCTCAGGAGGGAGAAAGCAATCAGGGAGGCCTGCTTCTCCCTCTCCCCTTGCTTGTGTTCCCTCTCTCACTGTCTCTCTGTCAAATATATAAAATCTTAAAAAAAAAAAAAAAGAAAAGAAAGAAAGAAAGAATGAAAACCAGTGAGGACTCCTGAGCAGGCTGGGGAGCATGGTTTGTCAGGGCTGGTGGCAGGAAAAGGTTGTAAAAAATCTCATTTGCCATGTCCAAGGACTTTAGACTTTGTCCTGTAGGCAATAAAAAGTCATAAAAATTGTTAAGGTTAAGGTAGTGACACATTAGATTATGTTACATTTTAAAGAAACCTGACTGTGTGGTGATGAAAACAAGGAGATGTATGTGAAAGATATTTCAGAAGCAGAACTGACAGGGTGTTGTGGCAAATTACATGTGAATGGCAAGGAAGGAGTCAAGGATGATTCTGGAGGTTTCTGGCATAAGGGACTGGGAAGGTGATGATGGCATTGATAGATCAGGGAACATAAGAAGTTGAGCAGGCAGGAGGAGAGGAGAGATATTTTAAATAGGGAGATAGATGAATGTGAGGTACCTGCATCCAGGCAGCAAAGTCCAAGGGCTGAGTTGGGGGAGTCATTAGTTTCTTTTTTTTTTTTTTTTTTTTTTTTAAAGATTTTATTTATTTATTTGACACACAGAGAGAGATTACAAGTAGGCAGAGAGGCAGGCAGAGAGACAGGGAGAGGAGGAAGCAGGCTCCCTGCTGAGCAGAGAGCCGGATGCGGGCCTCGATCCCAGGACGCTGAGATCATGACCTGAGCCAAAAGCAGAGGCTTTAACCCACTGAGCCACCCAGGCGCCCGAGTCATTAGTTTCTACAGTTATGGAAATAAAGGAAATCTCAGGGAGAGAGCATAGACTGAAAGCAGAACAGTAGGAACTTGTTTATTACATAATGCAACAACTGTGTGAAGAAAAACAGAGTGGGATGATGACCAAGGAGAGAAGTGAATAACCCCTAAGCTTCAGCAGCAGGTTGACAGGAGAAAAACCAGCCAAAGAGATTAAGAGAAAAATAGGGGAGAGAGAAGAAATCCCAGGAAAAGTAGTATATCACAGCAGCCAAAGGAGTACATTTCAGACATGTCATCAACAGTCAGGCAGTATGAGAGCTGAAAAGCCACTGAATTTAGCACGGAGAAGGTGGCCAATGTTTTTACAAAAGTAAAACAGTTAAGAGGGAAATGAAAATTATAAATCATAATGAACTGGGGAATAAACGGAAACTGAGAAGTTAAAGGCAACCATTCTTTGAAGCAAAAAAATAAAAGATGTGATGACAGAAGGGATTCACATTTGAAAACATTTTAGGGGCGTTAGACTTGAGCATACTCGTCAGGTCAAAGCACAGAATTAGGACTAGCAGAAGAGATTGAGGGTATAAGAATGGGAAGTAACTTATGGAACAGGGCAGGGGATAAGTGGAGGGGAACAGAATAGAGAAGAGTTGGCTTTTTTTTTTTTTTAATTACATATAATGTATTATTTGCCCCAGGGGTACAGGTCTGTGAATCATCAGGCTTAGACATTTCACAGCATTCACCATAGCACAAACCCTCCCCAATGTCCATAACCCAGCCACCCTATCCTCCCCCCGCCCCAATAACCCTCAGTTTGTTGAGGGTTGAGATTAAGAGTCTCTTAAGAGTTGGCTTTACAAAGGAACTGGTGCCCTCTATCTCAGTCTGGAGATCAGGAAGTAGTAACTCTTTGACCTCACACAAAAAATAATTATGAAGATTTAAACCCTATGAGGAACGGAAAGGAAACTATTCCAAAGCACGAAAGGTAGAAATATATACACCACTCAATAAGAAAGGTAATTTTTGCTGAACACAAGTCATTGGAGTGACCAAAGTCCAGTAGGAAGGCAATGTAGACTCTGGAGGACAGGGACACAGTGTGACCGACAGCTGAAGAGAGTTGAGGAAATTCATATTTCTATTTTCTTTGAAGGAGGTGACTAAGTCATATGCTAAGAATGTTTTGTTTGTGACTAATGTTCAGCAATACAATTAAGACCAACTAAATGGGTTGATTACTATACAATATAAACCCAAATACAAATAATAGCTCTTTTTATATAATATTTGATAATTCACAAAGCACGCTTCACATTATTTCATTTATTCTTTGTACATATGTTATTTTTTTAAAAGATTTTATTTATTTATTTGACAGAGAGAGATTATAAATAGGCAGAGAGGCAGGCAGAGAAAGAGAGGAGGAAGCAGGCTCCCCACTGAGCAGATGCGGGGCTCGGAGCTCGATCCCAGGACCCTGAGATCATGACCTGAGCTGAAGGCAGAGGCTTTAGCCCACTGAGCCACCCAGGTGCCCCATATTCTTTGTATATATAGAGAAGTTTTGGTAGCTTAGTGTTAAAACAATTTGTCTAAAATCTCAAGGCCAGAAAACAGTAGACACAGGAATCAAATTCAAGTTTCTTGCTTGAAATCTGTGTTCTTTCTATGGCACCACAGCTGTCCTATTAGGCTACATGAACAGTTTAATTGGGTAAGTCTAGCATGAAAGAAGCAATCATACTATGTTCATTCACAGTACTCAACTGGATGTTCCGGTTTATAATGAAGATTAGTCAACCCCACCCTACCCTACCCTTGAAGCTGATGTGGGATGCTAGAGCACTGTTTAATGCACCCTTTCTCTTTATAGTACCTTGAATACTATTTTTTAAATTGTATGTTTCAATTTCTTTAAAATACAATTTATTTAAACAGGTAAAATTGGCACATGATTCTAAAGTCAAAGAATGTAACAAGGAATAACATAAAAAAGTCTCCCAGGGCGCCTGGGTGGCTCAGTGGGTTAAAGCCTCTGCCTTCGGCTGGGGGCATGATCTCAGGGTCCTGGGATCGAGGCCCGCATCTGGCTCTCTGCACCGCAGGGAGCCTGCTTCCTCCTCTCTCTGCTTGCCTCTCTGCCTACTTGTAATCTCTCTCTCTGTCAAATAAATAAATAAAATCTTTAAAAAAAATCTCCCACATAACTCTCTATTTACTAATGCCCCAGGTTACACTGTCATTGTTCTCTGTACAGTTTCTTGATGTATATACAAGCAAATACAAATATATATTCTCATTCCCTTTTTGCACAAATGGTAGTACAATAAATGTACTCTCCTGTGCTTTGCTTTCTTTGCTTAACTATGTATCTTAGAGATTTTTTTACACCAGTACATAAGTACATCCTTCTTCTTTGAAAAACAGCTTATTTTTTTAAAAATCACTTATTTTTTTAAGATTTTATTTATTTGACAGAGAGAGCGAGCACGAGCAGGGGAGCAACAGGCAGAAGGAGAGAGAGAAGTAGGGTCCTTGCTGAGCAAAGAGCCACACAGGGCTCGATCCCAGGACCCTGGGATCATGACCTGAGCCAAAGGCAAACGCTCAATGACTGAGCCACGCAGAAGTCTAAAAAAAAACCTTTTTAAACCAGCTATATAACCAGTGTATGAACGTATGGCCTAAAGACGGACAGTTAACTCGTTTCCAACTTTTTTTTCTTTTTTTAAATTCAATTCAATTTAGTTAACATACACTGCATTATTTTAGTTTCAGGGACAGAATTTAGTGGTTCATCAGTTGCATATCACGCCCAGCGCTTTTTACATCAAGTATCCTCCTTCATGCCCATCACCTAATTATCCCAACTCCCTACCCAACTTCCCTCCAGCAACCCTCAGTTTGTTTTCCTGAGTTAAGCATCTCTTATAGTTTGCCTCCCTCTCCAGTTTCATATTTTTCCTTCACTTTCCCTATGGTCATGTTTTGTTGCTTAAATTCCACATATGAGTGAAATCATACAGTATTTGTCTTTCTGTGACTTATTTCGTTTATCATAATACACTCTAGCTCCAACCACATCATTGAAAATGGCAAAATTTCATTCTTTGTGATGGCTGAGTAATACTCCATTACACACACACACACACACACACACACACACACACACACACTCTACATCTTTATCCATTAATCTGATCTGTCGATGGACATCTGGGTCTTTCCATCTTTTGGCTATTGTGGATGTCGCTGCTATAAACATCCTTCCAACTTTTTGCCATTTACAAACACTGGTGCAGTGAATGCCCCCTACAAGTTTATTTCACATGTGCAAATTGTATCTGTAGGGTAAGTTTCCTGAAGTGAAACTACTGGGTCAAAGCACATACGCATTTAAAATCCTGATACATATTGCCAAATCACCCTCCCTATGGGCTGTGCCAGTTTAAAGACTCAGCAGTATAGGACAGTTCCTATTTCAACAAGTCCTTAATCAACAAAGCAAGCTATGAAATGCTTGGATTTTTACCAATCTGATAGGTTAAATATGTGAACACGGTGTAACTTCTTTTATTATTAGAAAAGATGAGCATTTTTTTCCATGAACTAAGTATTCATATCCTTTGCCATTAGCTTATGGTACTTAGAACCATATTTGGCTTATGGTACTGTTTTAGTTTCTAGGTTTAATTACTACACTTATTAATTTTTTAAAAAGTGAATGCCAGAGATACAGCAGTCAAAAAGATAAGGTCTCTGCTCTCATGAACTGATTTCAAGCAGGGGGAGAAAGATAATAAATAAGATAATTAGAGTACTGTAACAGGATGATGTGATTAAAAAAAAAAAAATCTGTGGGATGGGACTACTTTAAGATAATGTGGCCAGAGAATATCTTTCTGAGGAAGTGACATGTGAGCTGAGACCTAAAGGATGAAAAGATATGAAAGGCCTATTGTGTAGTAAGGGATTAACTCAGTAGGTTAGGGGTGTCCAAACCCTGCACATGCCAGAGAAAGATTTAGCCTGGTGTCTGGGAGATAACCTCTAAGCCCTTGGAACATCCCACCTATTAAGAGTGTTTTTATTTACATGAGGCTTTGGGTCACACTGCTAACAATGTGATCTATGGTGACAGTCTTGGGCCACAAATATCTGCTTGACCTTGGGAGGGGCTAAAGAACTATGATAAGTCATGTCTACTTGACCAGCCCCCACTAAAACTCCTGAACACCAAAGCTCAAGTAAGCTTCCTGGTCAGCAATACTCTGTGCATGTTCCTAGGAGAATGAAGCACTGTTCCTATGACTCTGCTAGGAGGAAAAAACTGGAAACTCATGCCTGGTATCTCTTGGACTCTGCCCTACAATGTGTTTATCTGCTCATTTTAATTTGTATTCTTTCGCTGTAATAAACTATAGCCAGTGAGTATAACAGCTTTTCTGAGTTCTGTCAGTTCTTCTAGCTATTCATTGAACATGAGCATGATCCTGGGAAGCCCCAAATATACTTGTACACTGAAATCTACAAAATATTTGCTAAGAGAAATTAAAGAACAAAAGCAGATACAGACAAATAAGACTATATCAAACTTTAAAACTTCTTTGGATCAAAGAAACAACAAACAGAATAAAAAGGAAACCACAGAATGGGAGAAAATATCTGCAAATCATGTATCTGATAAGGGGTAAACATCCAGAATATATAAAGAACTCCTACAACTCAACAACAACAATAAACAAATAATCTATTTTTATTTTTTTAGAAAAGATTTTATTTATATATTTGACATAAAGAGCAAGAGCGCACAAGCTGGGGGAGCAGCAAAGGGAGACGGAGAAGCAGGCTCCCCGCTGAGCAGGGATGTGGGGCTCAATCCCAGGACTCTAGGATCATGATGAACTGAGCCAAAGGCAGATGCTTAACCAACTGAGCCACCCAGGTGCCCAAAATAATCTGATTTTAAAATGGGCAAAGGACTTGAATAGACGTTTCTCTCATACAAAAGGCCAATAAGCATATGAAAAGATGTTCGAGATCACTAATCATTAGAGAAATGCAAATCAAAACAACAAGATACCATCTTATACTCATTAGGATGGCTACTATCAAAAAAATAATAAGGATTAGCAAGGAAGCAGAGAAACTGAAACCCTTGTGTACTACTGGTGGGAATGTAAAATGGCATGGCTATTATAGACAAAAGATTAAAAACAGAATTATCATATGATCCAGCAATCCTACTTCTGGGCATATATCCAAAAGAATTAAAAGCAGTATCTCAAAGAGATATTTATATTTGCACATCCATGGTCACTGCGGCCTTATTCACAAGAGCCAAGAAATAGAAGCACCTCAAACGTCCAACAGAGACAAAGAAAATGTGGTGCATATGTATAATGGAATATTGCTCAGCCTTAAAAGAGAAGAAAATCTTGTCACATGCTAAAACATGGACGAAAGTTTGAGGACATTATACTAAATGAAATAAGTTACAAAAAGAATATGTTGTATGATTCCATTTATTGAAGTGTCTAAAGCAGTCCATCTCAAAAAAACAGAAAGCATAACTGGGACTACCAGGGACTGCAGGGAGGGGGAAATGAGGAGTTGTTCTTCAATGGGCATAGAGTTTCTGTTTTGCAAGTTGAAAAAGTTCTAGAGATCTGTTGCACCACAATGTGAATACAGTCAACACTACTGAACTGTACACTTAAAAATAGTTAAGATAGGGGCGCCTGGGTGGCTCAGTGGGTTAAGCCTCTGCCTTCGGCTCAGGTCATGATCTCAGGGTCCTGGGATCGAGCCCCGCATTGGGCTCTCTGCTCGTCAGGGAGCCTGCTTCCTCCTCTCTCTCTGCCTGTCTCTCTGCATACTTGTGATCTCTCTCTCTCTGTCAAATAAATAAAATCTTTTAAAAAAATGGTTAAGATAGTAAATTTTAAATTTTATCCTATGTTATTTGTCACTATTAAAAAAATTTTTTAAAGACCTAAATAAATGTGCAGATATACTGTGTTTATGGATTGAAAGACTCATTATTGTTAAAGTGTCATTTCTACCAATACCCCACTTCCAAGTGATCTGTAGATCACCAAGTATACCAAGTAGAAGATCTGGACCTCTTATACAATGCTGTTGCAAAAATCTACAGCCAATTTGGAAAACTGTTTGACAGTATCTTAAAAAGTTAAATACATATCTACTATATCAGATCATATCTTACTCTTACTCAAAATAAATGAAAGCATATATCCATTCAATCATACATGAATGTCCAAAACAGCCTTATTGATAACAACCCCAAACTGGAAACAACACAAATATCCATCAACAAGTAAATGGATAAAAAACTGTGGTATATTCATATAATGGAATACAACTCAAGAGTAAAAAAAGAATAAACAATTGATACATGCTATGCCACTGATGAATCTCAAAATAATTACACCGAATGAAAGAAGCCAGGCAAAAGAGTATGTACCACATGATCTCATCTGTACAAATGTCTAGGAAATGAAAACTAGAGTACAGGGACAAAAAGTTGATCAGTAGTTGCCTGGGGATGAGGATGGCTGGGGAGAGCCAAAAGGAAGAGACTGCAAAGGAACATGAGCAAAACTGTGGGGGGTGATTAAGTTCATGATCTTAACTGTGGTGGTAGGTTCAAGGGTGTACATATAAGTATCAAAACTTACCAAATCGTATACTTTATTTTTGTTTTTTTTTTTAATCGGATTTGAAGATGTTTATTGCATTCTGTTTGGTGAAAAACAAACAAAACATACATGTATCTACTAGCACAAGAAATTGTATACTTTAAATATGGGTACTTTAATGTACGCCAATTACACCTCAACAACAACAAAAAGAACTTAAAGTGTCTTTCTCAAAAGGGGTCTGTAGGTGCTTTGAAACTGTTAAAAAAGGAGGATGACACTAGGGTACCTGGGTGGCTCAGTCAGTTAAGCATCTGCCTTTGGCTCAGGTCATGATCCCAGGCTCCTGAAATCGAGTCCCACATGGAGCTCCTTGCTTAGCCAGGAGCCTGCTTCTCCCTCTCCAGCTCCGAGCTGCTACCTCTCCCACCCTCCCACCCCTGTGCTCACTTTCTCAAATAAATAAAATGTTTAAAAAAAAAAAAAAAGGATGACACTAGAACTACAAAGAGATCTCCAAAATGGAAGATCCTGGCAGTTAAATATTAGGATGATGACTAAGCATTATTTTTAAGGCTAACTAAAAAAAAAAAAACTTTTTTATTATGGGAAAAAAAGACTACCATCAGAAGTATAAAATGAAGTCCCATGTACAACTTACTCAGCTTCAATTACTACCAACTCATGGCTAATCTTATTCCATCTATTTTTCCATACACCTTACCCATCTAATATTGAGACAAATTCAGACGTATCATTTCCTTTGTAAATATTTTAGCATATACTTTTAAAAGATTAAGAACATAAAGACCTTAAAAAAAAAAACATAAAGACCTGTGTGTGTAGCTTGGTCGGTCATTTCTAGCTTTAAAAAAAAAAAGACAGACTTTACTTTTTATAGAGCAGTTTTGGGTTCACAGCAAAACTAAGCAGAAAGTACAGATTTCACATATACCCTTGCCCCGCCCCAGTCTCCACCAACTCCCCCACCACCCCCGCCCCACTGCCATCAACATCCTATACCAGAGTGGTACATTTCTAATCAATTAATCTACATTAACATGCCATTATCACCCAAAGTCCATAGTTTACATTAGGTTTCACTCTTGATGTTACACATTCCATGGGTTTTAAAAAAAGTATAACATGTATCCATCATAGTACCATACGGAATAGTTCTACTGTCCAAAAATTCCTCTGTATTCTGCCTATTTATATCTCTCTCCACTACAACTTTGGGCAACCACTGATCTTTTTATTGCCTCCATAGTTTTGCCTTTAAAAGCTATTTTTAAGGTTTAGAAAAACAAGTGCTGTAGTCATTATAAATGATTTCATTTCAGTGGCAGAAGGAAGGATTACTCACTATATAAATGTTGTAAGTGTCAGGGAGGGTGGAGTCCTATGGGAAGTGGTAAGTATGTGGGAAGTGAGTTCCCATGAAGCCAGATTCTCTGGGACTCCTACACCATTAAGTCAGAGGCTTCATTTTAATTCTTTCTCCCTTCTTCTTATTTCAAAACATGATGCAAGTACAAGTCCTGCCATCAAAGGCATGCAGACCCTCAAGAAAGGGAGAGTATTTCTCAAGCAGCAAAAATTGTGGGGGTATTTTTAATACAGTGTAGTGCCTGTTGTTTTTTCTTTTAAACCTTGTTTTCTGTCTGCGCCTTTTAAGTTTAATTTTTGTAATTAAAAGACTATGAACAGGGGAGCCTGAGTGGCTCAGTTGGTTAAGCTTCTGCCTTCAACTGAGGTCATGATCTCAGGGTCCTGGGATCAAGCCCCAAGTAAGGCTTCTTGCTCAGTGGGGAGTCTGCTTCTCCCTCTGCCTCTGACCCTCCCCCTGCTCATGCTCTCTCTCTAATAAATCTTGGAAAAAAAAAAAAGACTATAAACAAAAGTTTATAAACATTTTTTAAAAGTTTTTTAAAAGTGTTACAAACTTTTGTTTCTAAAATAGAAAAGTGTTCTCCCTAATCTTTGCCCCACAATACGAACGTGGTGAGGGGCGCCTGGGTGGCTCAGTGGTTAAAGCCTCTGCCTTCGGTTCAGGTCATGATCTCAGGGTCCTGGGATCGAGCCCCACATCGGGCTCTCTGCTCGGCGGGGAGCCTCCTTCCTCCTCTCTCTCTGCCTGCCTCTCTGCCTACTTGTAATCTGTGTCAAATAAATAAATAAAATCTTTAAAAAAATATGAACATGGTGAGCAATCTTAAGTACTTTCCAATTTTTAAATTTTAATTTTTTTTTAATTTATTCATTTGACACAGAGAGAGAGTTTACAAGTAGGCAGAGAGGCAGGCAGAGAGAGAGGAGAGAGGAGGAAGCAGGCTCCCTGCTGAGCAGAGAGCCCGATGTGGGCCTCGATCCCAGGACCCTGGGATCATGACCTGAGCCGAAGGCAGCGGCTTTAACCCACTGAGCCACCCAGGTGCCCTAAATTTTAATTTTTTAACGTAAGCTCTACACCCATCATGGGGCTTGAACTCACAACACAGAGATTAACACAAGTCACACACTCTACTGACTGAGCCAGCCAGGCACCCCATACTTCTAGATTTTTTTTTAAAGCCATGTTCTATATTTGCTTTGTCAGTTAATAATATATCAGATATCTTTCTATGCCAGTATATTAAACCTCAATCTTAACAATAGCAGCATAGTAATGACACTTATGATAATAACTGCTAAGATTTATTGACCACGTATGTGTAGGACATTATGCTAAGCACTTTAGGTGAATAATAAACTTTGAGTTTATTGATACTACAAATTTCATTTAACAGAGAAATGCTTTAAGGCCAGGAAATTTACAAAAAAATCAGAGATAAGGACTGGAGCAGGGATTCTAATTCAGTTTAGTCATCCTATTATTAACCATTATTTTATGGTACCGACTGGATAAACCATAAGAAACACAGCACTGAAATTATCTTAAAATCCTCATTGTTGGGCGCCTGGGTGGCTCAGTGGATTAAAGCCTCTGCCTTCGGCTTGGGTCATGATCTTGGGGTCCTGGGATCCAGCCCTGCATCGCCCTGCATCGGGCTCCCTGCTCAGCAAGGAGCCTGCTTCCTCCTCTCTATCTGCCTCTCTGCCTACTTGTGATCTTTCTCTGTGTCAAATAATTAAATAAAATCTTTTTTTAAAAATCCTCATTGTTACACATAATGTCTCATCAAACATATTTGTCTACATTTCTTGGCACTCTTGTGGTAATACTTTTATAGGATAAATTTCTAAAAGTGGAAATCTTAAGTCAAAAGGTATGTGCATTTTTAGGGGCACCTGGGTGGCTCAGTCAATTAAGCATCTGCCTTCAGCTCAGGTCATGATCCCAGGGTCCTGGAATTGAGCCCCGCATTGGGCTCCAAGCTCAGCAAGGAGCCTGTTTCTCCCTCTTCCTCCACCTGCCGCTCCCCTTGCTTGTGCTCACTCTCTCTGTGTCAAATAAATAAATAAAAGGTATCTGTATTTTTAGATTTAATTGCCAAATTATTTCCAAAAGGTCTACCTACTTGCAGAATTAATTGACAGTTTGCCTCCAAAAAACCACACAAATTAAACTTCCATGAGCAGCACATGAGAATGCCTATTTTGCCATACCTTTAGTAGCATTGGGTTCTTCTTTCTTTTTTTTAAAGATTTTATTTAATTAAGTAATCTCTACACCCAACATGAGGCTTGAACTTAAACCCAGAAATCCAGAGTCACATGCTCTACTGACTGAGCCAGCTGCAATGGGTTTCTTTTATTCTTTTTTTAAGATTTTATTTATTTGACAGAGAGAGCGTGAACATGATTGGGGGGGGGTGAGGGTGTGGTGTGCGGCCAGAGGGAGAGGGAGAAACAGGATCTCCCTGAGCAGGGAGCCTGATGTGGGGCTTAATCCCAAGGATCATGACATGAGCCAAAGGCAGATGCTTAATAAATAAACCACCCTGCAATGGGTTTCAAACCTTGCTCACTGATAGGTTAAAAAAAAAAAAAAAAGTTTTCATTTCTATGTTTCTTATTATTTGGGAGGTTGATCAACAGTCTTTTCATGTATTTACTGACATTTACATTTCTTCTTCCTCCTTATATATTGCTCATATCCTTTGGCAATGCTGTTACTGAGTTATGTTCCTTTTGACTTCATTAGAATTCTTTGTATATTAAGATTTACCTGTTGTTATGCATTATAAGCTTTTTGACAGTTTATTTTTTTACTTTATTCATGGCAGTTATTGCCACGCTTAAGTTTATAATTTTATATTGCTGAATATGAATGTAAATCATTTTATGAAAAAACTTATTCTTGCTACACCCCAAAATCTAGCGTTTTTCCACATACACATACAGTTACAATGAATGCTCACAAATATTGTCCTGCTTTTTTAATCTAATACTATTTCACATATGCATGTTCATGTAATAACAATCAACATGGTTAAAAAATCACAATGCATTTTAGTATGTTGATGTGCTTATAGTCTGCATATTATCTACTTACTTAAAATGAGTATTCAATTGTAACAAAAAGTAACAATCCTCTAAGACTTTATGGAAACTGTTTGGATTTCTGCAATTAGAAATGTGAAGCTCCTGAGCCTGCACTACAGGAAAAACTAGAAGAGTAGCTTAACTGAAGAACTAGCGAGTTATGTGGAACACTTGAAAATATTTATTAATTATAGGCAACATGTTTCCAACAGACACAGAATTCCATCCAGCATCTGGCCAAGCTTCATGATTCCCTGAAGTCAGAGCTTTAACCGTTACTCTAACATGAAGGCTGTCATTTCCCTGAACAGTTGATATAACTGGTTAAAGATAACACTTAGTATTTATGGGGCTGTTGTGTTAGGCTTGAACCTAGAGGGTTGTTTTGTTTTGTTTTGTTTTTTTAACAAACACTTAAGAGATCTCCAACTACTCTCATGCAGAAGGAAGCATGTTTCTCTGGAGGTCATCAAGACTAAGTTTTCTTTCTCCTTATTTCATTTTGACATAACTGGGAAAACAGATGCATTACTATAAACACTATAATAACACTGTCAAAAGCTTATTGGGCACGATTCAATTTAAATTTAGATCACTCCTTTCCTTTATTTTCTCAAGGTCCTAAATACTTAAACACTAAATAGCTTATAGGTCAGTCTGCTGTTTAATTTTACAGAATTTCTCACACTTAAAAAAAAGTGACCCACCATCATTTAGAAAATGAGGTTAGTTCTGCCAATCTATGATTTGCTAACAACTTAATAAAGTTATCTGCTTTTACTGTTTTGAATTCAAAAAAAGGTAATGCAGATAACCTTCATTTATAAAGACTAAACATACTTTTTTTTTTTTTTTTTTTTAAAGTAGGCTCCATGCCCGGCATGGAGCCCAGTGCAGGGCTTGGACTCATGACCCTGAGATCAAGACCTGAGCTGGGATCAACAGTCAGAGGCTTAACCCACTAAGCCACCCAGACACCCCAAGACTAAACATACTTTAGTGTAAATTTGGCCACTGAAGGTAGCAAACTTATGAAAGTGTTCTTCAACAAATGCTTTATATAGAGAATCAATATTGATCTCTCAATGGATTACTACTTTAAGCCTTCTTTTTTAGTATAAATGACTGATTTTTTTTCTATTGTAAATCAAAAAGGCTGTTGGCAATTTCTTTAAGGTCTAGAAAATTTGGGTCAGAATAAACTAATATGAATAAAAATACTGAATATTCAATTTTTAAATCTGATCATTTTCTCTGATATTACTTTCCCTTTATTTCTTCACCCAATATATTGGTTCCCAAACCCTAGACCAAAGTACTGACAAGATCTGGGAATGGGTCAAAAACGAAAATTCTCATCTCAGACTTACAGAATCAGTGACTTTGGGTTTGAGGGCCAGAGAATTTTTATTAACAGTTCTTCCAGGGGATTCTAATGTACACAAAGGTTTGAAAAATCACTATTCTAATACACATTTTAAAAAGATTAATAGGGCGCCTGGGTGGCTCAGTGGGTTAAAGCCTCTGCTTTCGGCCCAGGTCATGATCTCAGGGTCCTGGGATCGAGGCCCACGTCGGGCTCTCTGCTCCGCAGGGAGCCTGCTTCCCCCTCTCTCTCTCTGCCTGCCTCTCTGCCTCCTTGTGATCTCTCTCCCGCTGTGAAATAAATAAATAAAATCTTTAAAAAAAAAAAAAAAAAAAGATTAATAAACAATATAAACAAATCTTAGACTTACTTAAAAAAAATCCACTGCTGTCTTAGAAAAGTAATGTGTCCACTAATCCACATAAAAGATGTAAGTCTAGGGCGCCTGGGTGGCTCAGTGGGTTAAAGCCGCTGCCTTCGGCTCAGGTCATGATCCCGGGGTCCTGGGATCGAGGCCCACATCGGGCTCTCTGCTCAGCGGGGAGCCTGCTTCCTCCTCTCTCTTCTCTTTCTGTCTGCCTCTCTGCCTACTTGTAATCTCTCTCTGTGTCAAATGAATAAATAAAATTTAAAAAAAAAAAAGATGTAAGTCTACACCAAGTTAAAACATGAATTTCTACTATTCTGAAGTTTGGAGCTTTAGTTTCCTCTAGTTTTAGTATATTCCTATCACGTCAGCTGAAGTAGAGGCTGACTTCCAGCAAAGAATAACAACAGGTCAAGGAAAAAGAGCTCTACCAATCAAAATTTTGCACCAAAATCAAAATAAAACCATACAAACTACTTTAATAGGTACAGTAAAAGTGAACCTAAGGATTATGATGGATCACAAACTATAGAAAAAGGCCCAGATAATGTTCTTATTAAAGTTACTTTAAGGGCGCCTGGGTGGCTCAGTGGGTTAAAGCCTCTGCTTTCGGCTCAGGTCATGATCTCAGGGTCCTGGGATCGAGGCCCGCATCGGGCTCTCTGCTCAGCAGGGAGCCTGCTTCCTCCTCTCTCCTCTCTTTCTGTCTGCCTCTCTGCCTACTTGTAATCTCTCTCTCTGTGTCAAATGAATAAATAAAATTTAAAAAAAAAAAAGATGTAAGTCTACACCAAGTTAAAACATGAATTTCTACTATTCTGAAGTTTGGAGCTTTAGTTTCCTCTAGTTTTAGTATATTCCTATCACGTCAGCTGAAGTAGAGGCTGACTTCCAGCAAAGAATAACAACAGGTCAAGGAAAAAGAGCTCTACCAATCAAAATTTTGCACCAAAATCAAAATAAAACCATACAAACTATTTTAATAGGTACAGTAAAAGTGAACCTAAGGATTATGATGGATCACAAACTATAGAAAAAGGCCCAGATAATGTTCTTATTAAAGTTACTTTAATATCCAACCTATACAATACATTTAGGAAACCAAGAACTTCAACTATTTCACAACTTATAAGCTTTGGCTTTTGTCAGAAATAGTTGAGTCATTAATTTACCTTCTAGACTCCACTCCCTATAGACATAGCCAACTAATAGCAAACATGAAGTCCATGCTAGCTTCTAGTTGAGGTGACGAGTATACTAATGGAAAGAAGTAAAATTTTTGACTGAATGCCATCTCTAAGGAAGCAGGGACACTTTGTTGAGGGAAAAAGAATAAAATGAAGTCTCGACTTAGTTCTTGTGACATACTGAACCATTGTTTGACAGCTGTTCTTCATAAAACTGGAGCTCTGCCCCACAGGGTGACAGCAGCGCAGATGTAAGATGGCGGGCAAGAGCCATGATGTAAGATGGCTAAGGGAAGTGTGTCCAGAGAACACGAAGCCCAGAGAACCCTCTCACACAAAAGCTGAACTAGTAAGACTCACTTCAGATTTTTATTAATGATACAAAACTTTTGGGCGCCTGGGTGGCTCAGTGGGTTAAAGCCTCTGCCTTCGGCTCAGGTCATGATCTCAGGGTCCTGGGATCGAGGCCCGCATCGGGCTCCCTGCTTGGCGGGGAGCCTGCTTCCTCCTCTCTCTCTGCCTCTCTGCCTACTTGTGATCTCTCTCTGTGTCAAATAAATAAAAAAAATCTTTAAAAAAAAATTTAAAAAAAGGATACAAAACTTTAAAATGTTCTTGCTAATGTGAGAAAAACCTGGGAGACTTGTATGGAACTGGTTTAGAGATACTGGGTGATCAATAAACTCCAAAGGCAGCTCAGAAATGTGAATAAAGTTCTGCTTTTAGGGATTTTACAAACTAGATGGGGTCAACAAGTATCTGTTATCAGTAGGAATTAAGATGTTTTATATGGATTTGTTTTATAGATAATCAAAGCTTAAAGGTTAAATCCAAAAACTTTCATTATTGTAGATGAAAATATTCTAAAATGTACTGTAAACATTTCAGTCTTTTAAGCTGGAGAATGACAAACATACTTTGAAGGCATAATATAAACTCCAATGATCAATACAGGCCCTTTTAAAAACCCCAAGCTGGGCGCCTGGGTGGCTCAATGGGTTAAAGCCTCTGCCTTCTGCTCAGGTCATGATCTCAGGGTCCTGGGATGGAGCCCCGCATCAGGCTCTCTGCTCAGCAGGGAGCCTGCTTCCTCTTCTCTCTGCCTGCCTCTCTGCCTACTTGTGATCTCTCTCTCTGTCAGATAAATAAATAAAATCTTAAAAAAAAAAAAAGACCCCAAGCTATCATGCTTTTTTGGTTTCTTTTACATAAGTTGTTCTAATTTCCCCATTTACTCTTAGTCACTCATCATGGAGAACCTTGAATGCTTTGCCCCTTTCCACTAATATTCCCCCAAAAGTCCTTTTGCAAACTTTCTTCACATTTCAAAAAAAAAAAAAATTTTTTTTAAAGATCTTATTTAGGCGCCTGGGTGGCTCTGTGGGTTGGGACTCTGCCTTCGGCTCAGGTCATGATCTCAGGGTCCTGGGATCGAGTCCTGCATCTTGCTCTCTGCTCAGCGGAGAGCCTGCTTCCTCCTCTCTCTCTGCCTGCCTCTCTGCCTACTTGTGATCTCTCTCTGTCAAATAAATAAATAAAATCTTTTAAAAAAATAAAGATTTTATTTATTTGACAGAGAGAGAGACAGCAAGAGAGGGAACACAGCAGGGGGAGTGGGAGAGGGAGAAGTAGGCTTCCCGCAGACCAGGGAGGCGATGCACGGCTCGATCCCAGGACCCTGGGATCATGACCTGAGCTGAAGGCAGATGCTTAAGGACTGAGCCACCCAGGAGCCCCAAAAAATTCCTTCTAAAAGTAGTTTTCTTTTAAGGGGTGCTTGGCTGGCAAGGTCAGTTAAGCATCCAACTCTTGGTTTCAGCTCAGGTCCTGATCTCAGGGTTGTGGGATCAAGCCCCATGGCAAGGCTCTGTGCTTGGCAGGGAGTCTGCTTGAGATTCTCTCTCTCCCTTTGCCCCTCCTCACATAGAGATGTTTCTCTAAAATAAATAAATAAATCTTAAAAAAAAAAAAGACTCCTCTTCCCCTCCCCCCGGCTTGCTCTAAAACAAGTAAATCTTTTAAAAATAAAAATTTAAAAATACAAAGATTTCTTTTAAAAATTATTAGAAAATTATATTAGAGAACATCCAGAAAAATAAAAGGGAAAAATCACCAATATCACCAATAGTCTCATTTTATTTTTCTGATGCAGATGTAAGACAATGAATGGAACAGCTGAACATCACCTGGACTATACTGCAGTGTCCTCTAGACTAGTTTAGTTCAGTCTTCTTTTGTAAGAGTTGGAAAAACTTTGATCATATTCAGGGTTGATAATCTATACTGCATATTCTTCTTATACTATTTATTTTATTTTACTTATTTACTTGCGAGAGAGACAAAGCACACAAGTAGGGGGAGTGGCAGGCAGAAGGAGAGGGAGAAGAAGGCTCCCATTCAGTGGGGAGCCCGATATGGGGCTTGATTCCAGGACCACAGGATCATGACCTAAGCCTAAAACAGACTCTTAACCAACTAAGCCACCAGGTGCCCCTCTTAAACCATTTCTAACTGAAAAAATACAAATAAATTTCACTTTTAAAAGGAAAGAATAATTCACCCACTTAAAACATTTCAACTATGTACCATAAACAAACTGAAGCTACAGACCTGGAGAAAATATTGCAAAAGTATATAGCCAACATGAGATTAGCATCCCTCCTCTCCACCAAAATATACATTTCAACAAAATCAGTAAGAGAAACCCCCCCCCAAAAGACAAACAATTAAAAAATGGGCAAAGAACATAAACAGGCAAGTCATAGACAAGGAAATGCAAATGGCCAATAAGCATAAGGAAAAAAAGCTCCACATTATTAGAAATTAGGGAAATACAACTGAAATAACATGGGGGGGGGAGCCTGGGTGGCTCAGTCTTTAAGCATCTGCCTTTGGCTCAGGTCATGATCCCAGGGCCCTGGAATCAAGTCCCGCATTGGGCTCCCTGCTCAACAGGAAGCCTGCTTCTCTGTCTCCCCCATTACTCCTGCTTGTGGTCCCTCTCTCACTGTGTCTCTATCAAATAAATATAATCTTTAAAAAATAATAATAAAGTAAAATAATATGAGGGATCATTTCAAACCCATCCAACTAACACACACAAAGTCAGACAATACCAAGAACTGGCTGGGATGTACAGAAACGAAAACTGCTGTATGCTCTTGATATACAACCACTCTGGAAAGCATATTGGCAATCTCTAATATAGTTTAAGATCCATATACCCAATGACAGCAATTATCATTGAGAAACACACACACGTGCAGGATTAATGAATAAGAATGTCATTGAAACACTGTTACTGTGAAAAACTGGAAACTACTAAATATTTACAAACAAAAAAAATAGATTTTTATATATTTACAAAACAGAGAAAATGAAAAAACTAGAGCTATATCCATCTATCAATATATCAATTCCAAAAACATATTTTTTCCGTAACATGTATACCTATACATATCAAAAATGTGGTAGCTTTCTTCTACAACCTTCACCCACAAACACATATGCTTTATATACACTTTTAAAATATGCAAAGTGATATATTAAATATCATTTATGTTCATAAATACAGTAAGTTATGATAAACACTAAATTCAGAATAGTAACTACTATTCTGGGAAAGAAAGGGAATGTGGGAGAGGTGCTTCAATTTTATCTGTAATTTCTTTTTGTTATATAACTAGACCATCTGTCCATAATAATTGCAAAATTTTGTTTTGTTTGGTTAGGAATTTGTTTCTGTAGGATCAATGTATAACAGAAACAGAAAAAGCTTAACGAAAATACTCTTCAAAAATAAAGCATACAGGGCGCCTGGGTGGCTCAGTGGGTTAAAGCCTCTGCCTTCAGCTCAGGTCATGATCTCAGGGTCCTGGGATGGAGGCCCGCATCGGGCTCCCTGCTCAGCAGGGAGCCTGCTTCCTCCTCTCTCTGCCTGCCTCTCTGCCTACTTGTGATCTGTCAAATAAATAAATAAATCTAAAAAAAATTTAAAAATAAATAAAAATAAAGTATACACAACAAAAAAGACACGATGCTAAAGTTTAATAAAGTTGGGTGGCAGGTACATGGGTGCTTATTATATTGTCATGCTTCCTGTATATGCCTAAAATATTTCACAATGAAAATTAGAGAAATAAATATTTGGGTTAAAAAAACTATTTTTCAGCTCTCTAACTAATCTCATCGAACTTCAACTCCCTTTACTGTGAATGAGATTACCCATAAGAGCCTACAAAAGAAAACATCTTTTCTGGGCTAAGGCAGCCTATCCTGTATCTGCTAATGATAGAAGAATGAAGTCATGGACATTTCACTTCTGGAAAGAGAAAAATGTTTTATCTACGTGAACACTAACAATATATCACTGCAATAATACTTGAAGTTACACAACAAAGTCATCTAATTAATTGAGTTAGACTGGGTTAATCAGATCCAAAATGATTTCAATTTCATTGTACTTCTAATAGGGTAATCAACTTGATCCTATTTTCTCAGGACTGTCCCAGTTTTAAAACTGAAAGTCCTGTGTTCCAGGGACCTGTCAGTCTCAGGCATACCAGGACAGTTGGCAACCCTAACTCCTGGTCACAACAAAACTGCCGATAGAGACTTTATGTAGTAAACCATCTTAACTTTACAGATGGGAAAAATGAAGTACTAAGAAACCAAGGAAATTAGACCAATTTACACACAGCTGTTTCAAATTACAACTGGATCAAAGTTAGTTCTTTCCTTTGAGGGACCTATTTACACATCACTCAGCCATAACCCCTGATGCCGATTCATCAATGTTCTTGAACAGTTTTGTTTTGTTTTTAATTTCTTTGACACAGAGAGAGAGAGATCACAAGTAGGCAGAGAGGCAGAGAGAGAGAGGAGGAAGCAGGCTCCCTGCCAAGCAGAGAGCCCGATATGGGCCTCGATCCCAGGACCCTGAGATCATGACCTGAGCCGAAGGCAGAGGCTTTAACCCACTGAGCCACCCAGGCGCCCTTGAACAGTTTTCAATATCTGGTTATCCTCATATGTCTTTCCCAAATTCAAAGGATTGGCTCATAAAAGGAGTTCAAGACTAGGGATGCTGCTGACCTTGGAGGAAGACACTGAGTAGAGGAAAGGAATAAAAGTCCACTTCTTTACACTGACATTTGAATAAATTCTGTAGGAAAGTTACTCTTTCCGGTTTCAAAAATATTTTTAAATAAATGCTCATTTCTTTTTGTAATACTTAATGTAAAATGGCCTATTTGTATACTCTAGAGGATATATTCATATAGAGACGCACCTTATTAGAGCACCTTAATAGCACTTTAATTCAAAGGAGGGGAAGACTGAAGAAAAATCTGCTCACTTATGATGAATGTCCCCAAAACGTAAGGCCCTAAAACTAATGTTTGTAACAGTATCTTGCAGAGAGTCCAACATACTGAAGACATTCAATATGCTAGTTTCCTTTCCTGAGCAGTGTGAGAAGACTGAAACTTTCCACATCTCTCAATTTCCTTGACTCCTCTTAACTAGCCACTGTGCAAATAAAGAAATAAGCCTGATAAGGATTTTTTACGCCTGCAGAGGCTTGTCTTCATGTGCTTGTATTTAACAAATCAGGATCCAAGAGGAGAAATAAAAGAACTGCTTTCAATTAATCCACAAGCACAATCATCTACATTCAATTTAAATTTGGACTTATCCCCATTTTTTCATAACCAACTGAAGCATATACACAATGCCTTCTTTATAACCATAAAACTTAACAATGAGATTCTTTTCCTTTTTCTTTGGGTTTCTTTTTTTTTAAAGTACACTGGTACAAAATGAATATACACTTAGTGTTTTCTTTCCCCAGGATTTTTTTCATACAGTATCTCCTTTCAGTATCCTAACATTTTTCTGGGGTAAAAGACAGTTGGAAGAACAGAAAGAACACTGGAGGAAGTTTGAAATTAAAAAGCATAGTTTTATGTTCCAGGTCTCTCATTTAATTTTCTATGTGATCCTGGACAAGCATTTAAACTCTAAAAGGGGAATGGGGCGGGCGCCTGGGTGGCTCAGTGGGTTAAAGCCGCTGCCTTCGGCTCAGGTCATGATCCCAGGGTCCTGGGATCGAGGCCCGCACCGGGCTCTCTGCTCAGCAGGGAGCCTGCTTTCTCCTCTCTCCTCTCTCTCTGCCTGCCTCTCTGCCTACTTGTAATCTCTCTCTCTGTGTCAAATGAATAAATAAAATCTTAAAAATAAATAAATAAATAAATAAATAAATAAATAAAAGGGGAATGGGGCACCTGGGTGGCTCTGTAGGTTAAGCGCCTGACTCTTGATTTCAGCTCAGGTCATGATCTCAGGGTCCTGGGACTGAGCCCTGCCTCAGGCTCTGGGCTTAGGCTCTCTAGCCTGCTTGAGGATTCTTTCTTTCTTTCTCTGCCCTGCCCCCTGCTCTCTCTCCACCAGCCCCCTCAAATAAATAAATCTTTTTAAGATTTTATTTATTTATTTGAGAGAGAGAATAAGCAAGAGAGAGCACGAGCATGAGAGCACACACAAACCTGAAAAGAGGCAGAGGAAAGAAGCAGCAGACTCTCCACTGAGCAGGGAGCCTGATGTGGGGCTCGATCCCAGGACCAAAGGCAGATGCTTAACCAACTGAGCCATCCAGGTGCCCCATAAATAAATAAATCAAAATAAAATAAAACAGAAATAATACCTATCCCATGATAACTGGAAAGTATGAGAATGTATACAGAAGATCTTTTAAGTTGTAGAAGACTGGGCGCCTGGGTGGCTCAGCGGGTTAAAGCCTCTGCCTTCAGCTCAGGTCATGATCTCAGGGTCCTGGGATCGACTCCCGCATCAGGCTCTCTGCTCGGCAGGGAGCCTGCTTCCCCCTCTCTCTCTGCCTGCCTCTCTGCCTACTTGTGAGCTATCCCTCTCTGTCAAATAAATAAATAAAATCTTTAAAAAAAAAAAAAGTTGTAGAAGACTTTTTTTTTTTTAGTTTATTTGAAAGAGAGAGCAGAGTGTTCGAGAAAGAACATGAGTCGGGGTGGGAAGGGGCAGAGGGAGAGGGAGCAGCAGACTCCCCACTGAGTAGGGATCCCGATGTGGGGCTCAATCCCAAGAACCTGGGATCATGACCTGAGTCAAACGCAGACTCTTAACTGATGGAGCCACCGAGGCGCCCCTGTGGAAGATATTTATGAGAAGATAAATAAAAGATAATGATATCACATTATCAGATGGCAGGGTTAAAATTAAATAAATCTGGCATGATATTCTGAGCAGTGGTGCCCTAAGAGATCTGGAAGGTACCACTGAGAACATTAGCACTAAGACTTACTAAAATTATGTAAGTACATGTAATTATCAATAAAAATACTGTGTCAACTGTACCTCCTCTAGAGCACCCTTTATTTCAATTTGTCAGTCACGAAGGTAAAAAAAAAAAAAAAAAAAGGCAAACCAAAAAAATACCATGAAAGTCCCACAAACCTGAGTTTGAGGGATGTAAGTAATACTGTATTACTAATGGAGAGTTCACTATGCACCAAGCACTGCTCTTGGAGCTGGGGATTCAGGTTTACACGGTAGAGGGAGGCAGGTAAACACAACAAGTCAGTAGACAGCATGTTAGAAATACTAGGTAAGTGCTATGCACAAGGAAAGCCGAGGTAGGGTATAACGGGTGGCAGGGAAGGGCAGCTGAGGAAGACAAGGCCTCACTGATAAGGTGACTCAGAAGGTGACCTAAAGAAATCAAGTGAAGGGAGACATCTGAGAAGATTGGGAGAATAATCCAGGACCCAGAGACAGAACTGAGGAAGCAGTGAGGGAGGGAGAGGGTGCTGAGAGATAAGACAGAGATGGTACAGGAGGAGGAGGTGAAAATAAGACCTAAGACCAGATTTTATTCTGAGATGAGACACCTTTGGGAGGTTTGGGACAGATAAGTGACATATACCTGTGTTTTTTTCAAAATGTTAGTTGTGGAATCTTTTGTTCAAAGGGATCCACAGAAGATCAGTATGTAAAAGGATAAAATAGGAGCTGCTCTAGTTAAGAAAGGGGTACCCAGAGACTAAGTCGGAGCTATCCCCACTTTCCCTCTCTTAAGTAACAGTTTAAAAATGATTACAAAATCTGTAGTACCCAAATTACCAAAGAACTTCATAATCTGGCCTCATCCTAACTTTTCAAAAAGATATGCCTACGAAATAACAAAAAGGAACAAATCAAGCAGCTGTTGCAAATGTGTTGCCACAAAAATCAGTCCTTGTTACACCCATTATCCATCAAGTACCAACAAGGCAACAGCTCCTCTCCTCTCCTCTCCCTTCCCCTACACACCCCTCAGGCTACATGCTACCTTTTGCAGCCCGTGTTCCCTTTCAGGGCTTCCCCCATAATCATTTTATCTTGATTTCACTTGATTAAAAATGTTTTGGCAGTACAGTGTGATCTGCCTCTGAAGACATATCTCTGGATACAGCCTCCCTGTCTATTTATATTTTAGGAAAATTCTCCCTCCACTAGTGTTATCTCTTCTATCAGTGATGACACCAGTGTGCTCTATTCTAACCTTACTCATCCATCAAAGTCTACTTTGTGAAGTCTCCTCCTCACATTTTGATGCTTAATTGCAATCATAAATATTAGTCTGAAGGGAACTTCCAGGCTATCTAGTTGGTGCTCTAGCTCAATGCTCATTCCACAGACTAACCAGACTAACCCTTTGCAGATCTGGTTGGTAGCCTTCCAGCCTTTGTGACTTTTAATGACAAGATAACACTACACCACACTCTTTCAGATGTACAGTAAGTTGTGAGACAATTCTTTTTTTATTGACCCAGAACCCGTTTCCTTCCACCACTGGTTCTGCTCTCTGGTTCTAATAAAGGGAAGTCTGACCCCACCCCACCCAACCTGACCCCTTACAGCCTGCATAGCTTATGGTTGGCCTTGCTCTTTTCCTCAATTCTGGCTCGACCTCTAAAAATCCTAACCATTTGCCAGCCATCTCATAGGCCATCTGTGGGGTCTACATTCAATCTGTAATAATTAGGTATCAGAGTTACATGCTGATTTGATGTCTGTGTCTCATGCCACTGGTCACACCCCTTTCTTGATTCTCTCCCTTGAACTCTCTCAGGATTTCTACACTTAGCCCTGCACTCATCATGTGCATTCTGCCAGTGAACATTTACTGGGCATGGTCAGGAACCATGACAGGCACTGAAAAAATAAAAGTAAATAAAATGTACTCAGCCCATGGTAGAGTAAGGGCAATACAGGTAAAATAATAAACAGCTCGGGAATTTGGAGAAGGCTTTAGTGGAGGAGGTGATATCTGAGGCAGGGAGGAACTGTATCCACATCCATGTCTCACACAGCCTTGTGTCCCCAGCACTAAATAGGATAGGGATTCACCATCAGTTGAAGTTTTGTTTTTGTTTTTGTTTTTAAGATTTTATTTATTTATTTGACAGAGAGAGAGAGAGATCACAAGGAGGCAGAGAGGCAGGCAGAGAGAGGAGGAAGCAGGCTCCCTGCTGAGCAGGGAGCCTGATGCGGGGCTTGATCCCAGGACCCTGAGATCATGACCTGAGCCGAAGGCAGAGGCTTTAACCCACTGAGCCACCCAGGCGCCCCGCATCAGTTGAAGTTTAGCAAATAGGGAAACTCGGAAAAGTAGAGAAAACCTGCTTGGCCCCCTCGGTCTCTTTTGGACAGGAGGGGAGGGGGTCACTAAATCCAAAGTCTGGCAAGGGCAGTTTCAGAAGCTGACACTGTACCTGGCTACGTACAGTATTGCTCAGGTGGTTGTCCTCGGACATCTGTGCATTCTGGAAGTAGGATAAGGGTGCAGGTAACTCTGTCATTGGAGCAACCGTACAGAAATACTTTTTCACAGAAAACAAAGCCTCTTGGGGTTCTGAAAAAGGAAAAAGAAAAAAAATCTCTCGTGCATTACAATTACACTTTCATTTTTAAACACTTTTGTAAATTACATTCAACAAAAACAAACCTTTCTTTCATGTGTTCTTCTCCAGGCCAAGCTTTCTACAGACCTCGCAGGCTGTCAGTTCCAGGCTTCCGGATTAGATCTGAAATAGGATTTTAGAAGGTCACCCAGAGTAAATCTATTCACACCAATCAAGTACTTAGAATATTTTTGTATTTGTAATTTGTAAACCAGAAACGTATTCATCTGCCATCAACTTCAAGTGACAAACTTTTGTTAGCTCAAGATATCTCTTTGGTAATGAGTAGATCTACTTGAGAAACCAAATACTTTCAATTACAAAAATATCTAATGATTTCAGATTTAAAGCAAACAGAGCTAAATGATATTAAAGAATGTTCTCATCAACATTCTTTTTTCTATGCTGACTCACCCAACCTAACCTTTCTATCTCCATAAAACTGTCTAGTGCTTTTAAAATGGCAAAATTCTGTCATCTTATTTTATCCTTACCACAATGCCCCAAGCCAAGGTAAACAGGTAACACACCTATTTTACAAAAGCAGAAGAGGACCTAAAAGTTCACTGACTTTCTTAAAAATCACACAATTGCGCAGACCAGGACAAAAATCAGAGAATCCTAACTCCCAGCCTTAGGTCTCTCCCTTGCATCCTGGCACAGGCTTATTTACACATATCAATCGGTCTTCCAGAGTTCACTCCCCTGGTGGGGTGAACAACACACATTCCCATTTGCTGTCTGCCTTGATTTCCATCAGCCAATTCTTTATGATTTCAACTTTTTTCTTTATTTTAATTCGTTTCAGAGGTAGAATTTAGTGATTCCTCAGTTGCATATAACACCTAGCACTCATTACATCAAGTGTCCTCCTTAATGCCCATCACCCAATTACCCCTTCCCCCACCCCCCACCTCCATTCCAGCAATCCTGTTTGCCAGAGCTCAGCATCTTTTATGGTTTGCCTCCCTCTCAATTTTCATCTTATTTTATCTTTCTTTCCCTTCCGCTATGTTCATCTGTTTTGTTTCTTAAATTCCACATATTAGTGAAATCACATGGTATTTGTCTTTCTGTGACTGACATGTCACTTAGCATAATACCCTCTAGTTCCATTCAGTTTCCCTTTTCATAGAAAGTCTTCAGAAATACAGAAGAAATCTGTTCATGTATCTAAGCAGAATTCTCATTTATACACAGTGACTAAAACATTACCATATACACACTCACATGAAAGTATTTTGTCAAAGTCCTATTTCATTTTCACTTTCAACTTCAGGATCCTCGATCCTCTATCTAAATACCCTACTTTTTTTTTTTTTTTTTTTTTTTTAAAATTTTTTTTTTTTTTACAAGGAAAGAAA
>LNAC01000027.1:8365874-8391226 GCA_002007465.1 Ailurus styani | reverse complement strand
CCCTACTTTTTATATTCTAGTGATTTTTTTCATCAAAAACACAGAAAGCAGGTTAAAAAAAAAAACCAAGTAACATTTTCTCTAGTACTGAGTTCAAATTAACTCTAAATTACCTACATCTAGATCATTTAAACCATGACAAATTTTTAACCAAGGTACATTTTCCTTCTATCCCACATAGTTTTATATAACATGCCAACATTTCTCTTCCCTTCCAGCTTCAGCCCATGGTTAACTGACATGGATCAAGGGATTGCAAATTAATATTAACTATGTAAGACATAATTAATGAAAGCTTGTTTTAAAATAAAGTGAATTAAAAGTACAAATAGAGACAACACTTTTACGGGGGTTATTTGCTCGAAGGGGGGAAGTGTGAAGTTTTGGGGGGTATTGGTAATGTTTTGTTTCTCAATCTGGATGCTAATTACACAGGGATTTCAGTCTGTGAAGATGCACTGAGCTGTACCCCCACGATATGTGTACATTGCTATATACTTCAATTAAATTCAGAGATTTGGGGGGACATAAACCTATATTTATGGCTATTCATACCACTGGTCCTAACTTTTTTTCTTTTGAGATTTTATTTATTTATTTGTCAGAGAGAGAGAGACTGAGCACAAGCAGGGGGAGCAGCAGGCAGAGGGAGAAGCAGGCTCCCCACTGAGCAAGGAGCCCGACACAGGACTCGATCCCAGAACCCTGAGATCATGACCTGAACTGAAGGCAGTCACTTAACCGACTGAGTTACGCAGGCGTCCCTAGTCCTAACTTTTAAAACAAATAAAATTGTCTTGGCAGCATGTTTATTAAGACAGGGGCACCTGGGTGGCTCAGTGGGTTAAAGCCTCTGCCTTCGGCTCAGGTCATGATCTCAGGGTCNGAGCCCCACATTGGGCTCTCTGCTCAGCAGGGAGCCTGCTTCCTCCTCTCTCTCTGCCTGCCTCTCTGCCTACTTGTGATCTGATCTCTCTCTCTTTCTGTCAAATAAATAAATAAATAAATAATCTTTAAAAAAAAAAAAAAAAACGTATCCAAAAGACAGGTAGAATGCCAATAGAACAAATATATTTTCTAAGTACAATTAAGTATTGAAAGTAAACGTTATTGAAAGTAAACGTTCTGACTTATGCTTCTAAGAATTTTTTTTTTAAAGGTTTTACTTATTTATTTGAGAGAGAGAGACACAGTGAGAGAGGGAACACAAGCAGGGGGAGAGGGAGAAGCACGCTTCCTGCCGAGCAAGGAGTCCAATGCGGGGCTGAATCCCAGGACCCTGGGGTTAGGCCCTGAGCCAAAGGCAGACACTTAATGAATGAGCCACCCAGGCACCCCCCCCTTTTAAACATTTTATTTATGCTTCTAAGATTTGTAAAAGTTGATTATCTAATTGAAATTTTGACATTAACGTAGCATTAATGATCAGCAAACACATATTATTCCTTCTTTACCATAAAAATATTTAGTACAGTACTTACTACTGCAGCTAACTCAGAAACGCCATAGGATGGCAAACAGAAAAAAACTGCAGTTGGTTCCTTCTCTGGCTGTCCTGAGACTATACCATATTATTTGAAGTACAACTCTATTACAGGAAAACCCTTAGAAACCTGTCATTAATATTCACATGTGATCCCTCAGAAACAAAATAACAAATAAGATAGCATAAGCCAAATGAAACAGGCAAAGGGCAAGAAAGGGCTAGGCAGGCAAAAATAAAAAGAAAAGAAAAAAAAAGTATATTACATTTACAGATAAAATAGAAGAAAAAAGTGTCCACTTAACTAAGTAGGAGTTTACTGGATGTCTATTTATATCAAAACTCAGAGACAGACACTGAGAGGATTTACCTAATTATTTTCACTTCACCCACTTTACATATGAAAACAATGTGGCACACAGAAGCTTACTAACTTCCCCAAGGTCACCTCCAGTAAGCAAAGGAGCAAAGTAAAGGATCACATAGTATATACTACGTTGCCTCTGTATAAGACTCCATCCTTGCTCTTTAGGAGTTTACAATGAGCATTAAGTTACATTGAGCTGGGGGGGGGTATATATATACAGAGAGCGAGCTGATTTTTATTACTACTAAAATTGCTGCTTAGAAGTAAATATCTTTGGAAAAGTAGTAAATGAGATCTTAAACTTCAACGACCGACCTAACTATAATTAAAAATTGAAGTATCGGGCGCCTGGGTGGCTCAGTGGGTTAAAGCCCCTGCCTTCGGCTCAGGTCATGATCTCAGGGTCCTGGGATCGAGGCCCGCATCGGGCTCTCTGCTCCGCAGGGAGCCTGCTTCCTCCTCTCTCTCTGCCTGCCTCTCTGCCTACTTGTAATCTCTCTCTCTGTATCAAATAAATAAATAAAATCTTTAAAAAAAAAAAATTGAAGTATCAAAAGCACTCCCAATATATAGTCCTAGTATATTTATTTTTAGGATTTTATTTATCTGACAGAGAGAAAGACAGCACAAGTAGGGGGAGCGGCAGGCAGAGGGAGAAGCAGGGCTCAATCCCAGGACCCTGGGATCATGACCTGAGTTCGGGGCAGATGCTTAACCGACTGAGCCACCCAGGCTCCCCCACTAGTATTTATTTTTAAAAAATAAGTTGTAATGAGAATCTGGTCATTTTAATTTATGCAGTTTCCATTATTAGGTCTTATGCTTACAGGATCTGTTCAGCTATTACAAGGAACCACACAAACTGGTTATCATACTGGAGTTTTCTCAGACAAATCTTGTAAGAAGTCAATAATGCAGTAGTCACTTCAGCATATCCTGATAGCATTTTCAAAGGCACATCCTGTATTTACATGTGAAAACTAAGGGTCAGGAAGGTGAAAGAATTTGGCAGTGCTGGATTATGAGTCAAATAACACCAATTCCAGAACCCAGGTGTTCTGATGCCCAGCCCAGGTCTTCTACAGTTCAATAAGAGAAAGCTCATGCTTCCACTAGTGCTTTGAAGATCATAATGCTACAGGGTGACCCTTCCCTCCCCCACCCTTCCAGGGAGGGAAGAGCTGCTCTTTACATGGAGCTCAGTAAGAAGCAGAGGCAAGCAACAGGGGCTAGGTCTTCAGTCAGGCCTGGTGAACAAACAAACATTGTTGGTACAAAGAAAGGCACAGGCAAAGCCCAATTTGATTCTGGTCCAGTAACAGCTGAAAACAATTGATGACTGCATGAAGGAGGCCAGAAGGCAGTCTGTCCAGGCAGCGTGGCAAAGGACACTCGTTGATTTTATAACATTCTTAGCATTCTTGCTCTGAAAACAAAAAAAGATAGCTGCTGGGAAGTGAGGATCTTGTGACCTGGACTGCAAAGGGAGGAGGGACAGAAGTAGAGTTTGCTGTTCTCTCTCTCTGGCCACCTGCTAAAGATTTTCTGAGAGGGCGCCTGGGTGGCTCAGTGGGTTAAAGCCGCTGCCTTCGGCTCAGGTCATGATCTCAGCGTCCTGGGATCGAGGCCCGCATCGGGCTCTCTGCTCCGCAGGGAGCCTGCTTCCTCCTCTCCCTGTCTCTCTGCCTGCCTCTCTGCCTACTTGTAATCTCTCTCTCTGTGTCAAATAAATAAATAAAATCTTAAAAAAAAAAAAAAAAGATTTTCTGAGAGTGACAGCGTAACACTTGAATTCACTGCCATCCATTTCCTTTGTCTCAAGATACTTGCTAAGTCAGANTGAGAGTGACAGAGCGTAACACTTGAATTCACTGCCATCCATTTCCTTTGTCTCAAGATACTTGCTAAGTCAGATAAAAGGGAAAAGAAATCTTTCTCTGATGGCCAACTGCAATTTTTATTATACACAAAGAAACTAAAAAAAACAAAAAAAACCAAAAAACCCCAGGAGAATACAAATAATTTCAAAGCTTCAATGTGAGGAACGTAAATCTTAATCTAAGAAAAACCTACCCATCAGCAATTCAAAAAGTATCAAAGGAGCAAAGCTCTCCTTCTGTCTGCCACTCCCCTGCTTGTGTTCCTGCTTGAGCGCACACTCTCTCTCTGACAAACAGATAAATAAAAATTAAAAAAAAAAAAAAAAGCTACCAGAAGTATTTTTTAAGTATCTTTGTACTTGATGCTAAGAAGTTAAGTTCCAAATGAGCCTGTGATTTATTCTCTTTCCATGAAAGTATTTAATCAGCCTAGTGTTACTTTGACAGCTTCTTCCTGCACAGGCAGCCTAAGTTCTGACTGTAGGGATGGGCTGGAGGAGCCCCTATTTGAGTTTTCAAAAGCTCACACCCAGTAATAAATGTAACTAATCTCCAAACTGCATTCATAATTAAATAAAAACGATTTGAAATTAACTTACAACTTCAGGAATATATGCTGGAAAGACTGAATTTTGAGAGGCTGGGGAGCAAATAATTTACCCAGTCCTACAAGAGGCTTTGTGAAGGTGGTAGACTCTAAAAAGAGCAAGGATAGTGATACATCTATTTGGTGACTTTTTTCTTTCTTCCATCCCACTCTACTTCTGTGAGCCATCTGTGGTAGATTAGATTATTATTCAGCAAATATCCACTCCCTTCCCAGGCATCCCTGAGGGAGAAATATACTTCTCCACTCCAGGGATGTTGGACTTTGCTCTGAGACTTGCTTTGGCTTCAAGATAGGTGCAGTCTACTAGCCACCCCATGCCTTTTGGCACAATCATCTGACTTGCTTTGGTCAAAGGGATCTTCGCAGATGTAGTACAAGCAGACACCTGAACTGTGCTTCTACAGTTGGGACTTAACGTTCTTTTACTTCAGCTATTGCGTTGAGAAGAGCTTACCATGAGTAGTCAAGGTCCCTTCAGCCTGGGCCCTAGGATAAAACATGCAAAACAGAACTGCCCTAGCTGATCCACAGTCCTATACCTTGAAGCAAAGCCCTGAGTCAGAACAAATACTCTTAATGCACTGGGTTTGGGGGAGGTATGTTATGTGGAATTATTATAATTGTTTTTAAGTAATAATGGTTGCATGGGCTCAGAAGATGCAATGAAAATGAAGACTGACAAATCCAGAATTCTTTATCTGAAACCCTTAGGCTAAGTGTGTTTAGAATTCATATTTTTCTCAGATTTTATAAAATCTGATATGATGCAAATACTATGTTTTAAAATATCCTCTCAAGGTCATAGATAGAATCATAAATCAAACACATTAAGTATACAGTGAAACATATAGTCTTAAATTACACTAATAGGTTCAGGTTAGATTTTTCTGTCAAATGAATTACAAAAAGCTTTTTGGTTTTTTTCAGAGGCTTTTGGACTTTGTAATTATAGATATGGGACTATGGTCCTGTATTATCAATATCTGTAGTAATGATAAAGAATCTTTCCCCAAGAAACCTTTACTTTCAATAAGTCTACATGAAAGGTTATGATCACTCTCAGTTTGTCTCAAATTCGCTGTGGAAATGGATTGAATACAACTAATCTCTAATGAAAATATGACTACTCACATCTAATTAATTTATAAATCATTGGTTACACTCAGCAACACTTGCATTCTTTTGCTTTAGATCAATTTAGGGAACTGTATAAGGCATTATAAAACCCAAACATTAATACCCTTTAATCAACCAACACTTACTGGGTTTCTTCTACAAAACCAGACATTGTGATAGGTGCTGGGGATGCTCCTAGCAGATATTTCTGTTTACTTAAGAAGCTTAGTATCTAGGAGTCAGACAAGCATATATTTATATTAATTACATGTTGAAATAAAAATATTTTAGATGGGAGTGCCAGGGTGGCTCAGTCAGTGAAATGTCTGCCTTTGGCTCACGTCATGACCCCAGGGTCCTGGGACTAAGTCCCACATCAGGCTCCCTGTTCAGCAGGGAGTCTGCTTCTCCATCTCATTCTCCCTCTGTGCACGCACTCTCTCTCTCTCTCAAATAAAATCTTTTTTAAAAAATGTAGAAGAAATATTTTAGATGTAGGGCGCCTCGGTGGCTCAGTCAGTTGAGCCCTGGACTCTTGATTTCAGTTGTCACAATCTCCAGATTGTAGGATTGTGCCCCACAACTGGGCTCCACACTTGGCGAGAAGTATGCATATCCTTTCTTCTCAGCGTCCTGGGATGGAGGCCCACATCGGGCTCTCTGCTCAGCAGGGAGCCTGCTTCCTCCTCTCCCTGTCTCTCTGCCTGCCTCTCTGCCTACTTGTAATTTCTCTCTCTGTGTCAAATAAATAAAATAAAATCTTAAAAAAAAAAGTTTTAAATTAACATTTGTAGTTCAGTTTTTTTTTCTTTTTAATGATTTTCTTTATTTTTGAGAGAGAAAGAGAAAGCAAGCACGAACTGGGGGAGGGGAGAACAGAGGGAGAAGCAGACTCCCCGCTGAGCAGGGAGCCTGATACAGAATTCAATCCCAGGATCCTGAGCTCATGACTTGGGCCCAAAGCAGACGCTTAACTGGGCCACCCAGGTGTCCCACTCACACAGTTTCTACCAGACAGTGCCGCTGTAAATCTTCAGCTCTTTCAGCTATACCCGCCCAGATACTACAAATCCCTGACAGCCGCTTCCTTCCTGGGCCTTTGTGACACTGCACTATGGAGGTTCTCTTCTTATCACTATTCTCCTTAGCTGGTCCCTCTCACCCTTCTTCCACTCCTACATTATAAGTGGTCTGCCTGGGCCTCTTTATTCCCTTCCTTTCCTTAGGCATCTCCTCCACTGATCCAACATCAACTAGTAAGTCTATTTAAATTACATAGTTACAGTTCCAGGTCTGTCTATGAGACAGCTTCACCTGCTGTCGCTTCAAAAGTGATACTTCCAAACCACTTCCTCATCTTCCTCTCTAGACCAGTCCTTTGCTTCTAACTTCCTTATTTCTGCAATCATCTCTCCCATTCCTCAAACTGAAAGCCTTCTGGCCAACTCTACACTTTATTCCTTGCTTTTCAATTAGCTGCCCTGTCCTATTCATTGTTTCCCTTTTTTATTAAGATTTTATTTATTTATTGGGAGAAGAGAGAGAGCACGAACGGGGGTGGGAAGGCTTAGGAAGAGGAACAAGCAGACTCATCACTAAGCAGGGAGCCTGTTGGAAAGCTCAATCCCAGGACTCTGGGATCATGACCTGAGCTGAAGGCAGATGCTTAACCAACTGAGCCACCCAGGTGCCCCGTTTTTTCTCCTTTCTAAGACTCTGTCATCACCAAAGATCAAACTCTCATCTTATCTTAATTATCCAAAAGTCACCTCAATTCTGTCACCCATTCTAGCCCCCACTATCAGATTAATGTGCGTAAAGTTCTGACAACAACAGCGCCACTCTTAACACAACTTCCAAATCTGCGTAACATCTATCATATGAAGGAGAGGTAATATTAGAGTTCTTTGAAAGGTTTTTCAGAATATATCATTAAAAAGTCTCCCCTATACTCTGCAATATTAGTGGGAAAGCAGGAGCAGAGAGAGCCTGCATCTGAGAGAGGAAGAGGACCACATAAGCCTTGGCAACAAATACTGTATTTTCCTGCTAGGATGGTTTTCAGAGATCAACTTCAATCCTCTGGTTCCCCCGAAATAGAAATTCATGCACCAGTGTAGGACTAGTTGCACACATTAACTTAAAATTCAGCAACAAATCACATCCATTCAGAAGAAAGTATACCCAGAACGGTAGGAACTGTGTACCCAAGGACCAGGAGTAGAGTGGAAAACCAGATGATAGATGTTACTTCTATTATCTAAGGGGGAGGGGTTGTTCATGCACTCAGTAAATACAATCCTTTTCTCATTGTTAAGGGTTTATTAGGTGGCAGTGTGAGGAACCTTAAGTTGGCTGAACTTTGCAAATGAATTAAGAAGAACTGAAATAGGCTTTTGCAGGTGACTGAAATTAGTCAAATGCAACTAGCTCCAATCTACTTGCCTGTTTTATTTTCCTTCATAACAGTTATTTTAATGTTCTGAGTGGGTCACTGGACGCTTGCGATCCAGAGGGTCCCTGTTTGTAATCCATCCTCTGATTATGATGCCCTACCCACTTCAACGCCAAGGGTGAAAACCTTTCCACACTGTAAAAGATAATTCAGATAACAACATTCCCTAGCCAGGTGTGATCTCTACCCGCCTCACTTCAGAGAATGTTGCGAGCTTTACAACGTGCCCTGTCATACAGTCGTTACATATACGATAGTTTTTTGCATCCTATTCCTATCTGCCAAAGTAAACCCTGAATACTATATTCAGCTTGTCCAAAGTAGGCGACAAATGCTTTTAAAATTACTATTACATTAGTCTCCTACAATAGCAGCAGATTATTTATTTGAAAAGAACCTGAGCGGGAAGAAAACGCAAATATCTAAGACACATGCAAAGCACTGAACATCATGCCTCGCGACGTCCCAGCCAAGGCAAAAGCATCAGACCCTGTTTTCCGCCTCGAACACGAGACATAAGGAACTTAGCCCCGAGTGCCACTCACTTCCCCGGACAAGGACACACTCAGGGCATGAGGCGCGGAGTTTCACCAGTTGCTCAACCAGACCCAGGGCAAGGCGCTTCCTCTTTCTCCTGCTCCACTCCAGTCAAGACGGTCAATCCCGGCCCACCGCACCTGCGTCCTGAAACGTCTTCGGGAAACCAGCACTTCCGGACCTAGGCTCCGGAGGGGAACCGCTCTTGAACCTGACCGCGCGCTGCGCCCGGAGCCGGAGAAACGGGCCGCCCCTCCTCGTTCTCCACACGGGGTTCCTCGGTGTCCGCCCGGCCGCGCCCCGCTCCTCATCCTCGAGGACACCGGCTGCGTGGCCCGGGTAGCGACAAACGGCCGGGCCCTGCCCGCGACCGCCCGTGTCCGCACCGAGTGAGTGGCGCCTTCCCCTCTCCCCGAACTCCCCATCACGCACCTACTCTTCTCTTGCCGCCGCCACCGGCCGCTCGCCGGGGAGGCTCCTTTCCGAGCAGCCGCTGTTTTGTTTCCGATGTGAAATCGCGGCCTCTGAAGCTGCCCGGCCCAGGCCCCGCCCAAAAAGCTTCGCTGATGTCGTCATTTCCGGCTCTGGCGTCGTTGGAGGTCGGCCGGGGGGAGGGGCGGGATCCACGGGCGTAGGGGCGGAACCTTGAGGAGGGGGTGGAGCTTCCGGTGGCGCGCGCAGATTGAGGGCCAAACGCGGCGCTCCAGATCCTGGCGAGCTCGTCCAGAGTGCTAGTGTGAGTTTGAAATTGCCTGGGATTCGAGACTGCTCTCGAGCTGAGGACCAAAGTTTCTGTGTCAACTGGGCCCAGTGTGTGCTTCTTCCGGCCTACAAATGATGACATCTTAAATCTAACGTTTATCTATTACTTCCTATTTGTATGTTTATCAGTACGAATCAGCTGCACGACAGTCATGAGGACTAATTAAAATTGTTAATACCTGTGCCCTTCACACCCTACCCAGTGAATCAAAACTTCTGGTGGGGGACGGTAACCTGAGAAACTGCATTTTAAACAAACAGAGCCCGGGATTCTTAGGCTCCAAGTTTAAGATCTTAGATGATACGCTTCCAGAGAGCATAAAATGTGTCTTATTTTTGAAATCTCAAAACAAGAGTACCGGGTACACAGTGAATTATACTCAATGATCACTTAATTTCCGCATCTGCCAGTTTTCCGTCCAAATTGCGGTAAAGACAGTACCAGTAACTAACTTAAGTAACATAGCACACTCATCTGAAAGCTAAAGGTAAACAATGAATATAATCATGTAAAACCAAAGATGAAGAATGGAGAAATGCTCAAATCCACAGGTAATGGAAAACTGACAGTGAAATCAATGATGCATGGCATCTGGCCAACTGATATCTTTTCTTTTAAATTCCTCCCCCAAGATAGCCCCTCATATTCCTACAGCTTCAGTCCCCAGTCCTCCCGTCCTCTCCCCACCCAATACATGAACAGATTTAAATAGGTTTTACACACTTCATATTTAAGAACATCAGTTTTTTCCATTAACAGGGAAAAGATAAGTTGGGGGAATAATAATGTTGATATTCTGCCCCAAAGACTTTTAGTGTTCATTTCCCCCTCCCTCTTTGAATTTCACAAGGGTAAGATTTTTTTCTATTTGTTCACTTCTATATTACAAGTGCTGAGAACAATGCCTAGCACATAAAACATTTTAATACATTTGTCAAACACGCTTAGCTAAACCCCATCTATTTGTGAACTGGTTCAATCTCTTTGAATGCAACCTGGTAATAGAAGTACAAAGTCTCAAAAATGCTAGTAAACTATTTTTAGTTACAATCTCAATACAAAATATTTGTCCAAAGATGTTCACGAAATATTTATAGCAAAAATTGGAAAGCTAAACATCCTACAATAAATTATCATTCATCCACTTCATAGGAAGTTATTAAAATTGTTTATGAAGGTTGTGTGTAACACTTATTCTGTAAAGTTAAAAATAGATGTATGCATATGTATAAATACAACAATGTCAAAGCACATTCCTGCAAAAAGTAAACAAAAAGATGATAAAAAAGTGATAAAAAAGCAACCAGGGACTTCAAGTAACTGGACTATACATAACTTTTCCACCAGTTTTTGCTATTTCTTCTCTTCTCAGAAATATAACACCTTTGGCAGATCTGTGGAGCACGCAACTTTCTTGATCTTCAGGTCATGAGTTTGAGCCCCATGCTGGGTGTAGAGATTACTTGAATAAATTTATTTATTTATTTATTTAATTTAGAAAGGGTGGGGAGGAACAAAGGGAGTCTCAAGCAGAATCTCAAGCAGAAATTAGAAGCCGGAATCCAAAGCAGGGATTGATCTCAGGATCCTGAAGTCAAGACCTAAGCCAAAATCATGAGTCAGTCACTTAACCAATTGAGCCAACCAGGCACCCCATAAATAAATCTTTAAAAAAAATTTTAAAATTTTTTAATTAAAAGAAGTACAAATACCCAGGATTTGCTGCGGAAGAACCAGCAAAGACATTGGGAAAGACATAGAGTAAGATGGGGGCAAAAGTAATATCCTAGACACCAAACAGCAAATGTCCACAGTGTGAAGAGATAGGGTAGAGCCTCTCACTAGGCCATCACTGGTCATCGGTGGAATGGTGATACAAACATTTGAGACTAGAGGCATTTGGAAAGCACATATAATAACTATAAGCTACTCTTTGTGGAATCTCAATAAAGTAGTGGAAAGGAGATGGGATCCAAGGTTAAGTTTTTTGTGTTCTTTAGTCCAGACTGAAGAATGAAGATAAGGAAATACTTGAGCAACGATCAAGAAACTGCAAGTTAGAAACCAGAGCCACTGGAGTGGGGGAGGTCTTCTGGGTAGGATGGATGGAGTTATCTATCATTAATTAAAGAAAGCAAAGGTTTAAGATGCATGTCACCATAAACTGAAAAGCTAAAACTGAGAATATGCCTAATGACTTTTTTTTTTCTTTTTTAAAGATTTTATTTATCGGGCGCCTGGGTGGCTTAGTGGGTTAAAGCCTCTGCCTTCGGTCATGATCAGGTCATGATCTCAGGGTCCTGGGATAGAGGCCCGCATCGGGCTCTCTGCTCAGCAGGGAGCCTGCTTCCTCCTCTCTCTCTGCCTGCCTCTCTGCCTACTTGTAATCTCTGTCAAATAAATAAATAAAATCTTAAAAAAAAATAAAATAAAGATTTTATTTATCTGCTTGTCAGACAGCACAAGCAGGGGGAGCGGCAGAGGGAGAAGCAGGCCCCCCACCGAGCAAGGAGCCCACTGCGGGACCGATCCCAGGACCGGAGCTGAAGGCAGATGCCCAACCAATTGAGCCTGCCAGGTATCCCACCTCATGACATTTTTAAAGTTAAGGTTTTGTTAAACTTGAGACCTACTTGCTGAGGAGGGAAAATCAAAGGACTTTTACTCATTCGGCGAGTATTTTTTCCACAACCACTATATAGCCCTGGAGGTTCAAAAACAATAAAAGCTGGAATGTGTGTAGAAAGGAGATGGAGTTCAGTAAAAAAATGAGAAATATAGCACGGAAGGTCCAAAATATCTACACTGGTGCATTTATATTTTCCCAAAAGTGTTTGGAACTTGGGAGCAGGAAGAGAAACAAAACAAATGGTGGAAAAAACCAATACTAAGTGGTGAAAGCAGCAGCAGATGGGAAATCCAGATTGCCAGACCTGTTAGAACCACTTGGGGGAGAGAGGATGTCAGAGACTAAATCTAGTGCAGTCACTGGTCACTAGAATGTGAGGTTGAGACCTGGTCAATCAGAGAACCAAGGCCAGTTATTTACACTTGATTCCAAGTCAGTGCAATTCAACACTTCCCACGTAAAAGCAGTTTGCCTTTTTTTAAACGGCTTGAACTCACGACTCCCTGAGACCAAGAGTCACAGGCTCTATCAACTGACGCCTCCTGCTTTTATTTATATACAGTGTTGCTGCCCTGTTTCTTATAAAGATTTGAAATATGACAATAAATACTGTCATCAGAGCTTGGTGTTTGGCTACCATCTTATCAGCTTTCACATCGTTCATTTTCTTTGCAAGGGTTATCTCCTTAGACTTGGACCTGATTAAGGGTTATCTTGTATTTTTAGCTTTCAGCTCTGTTTGTCAATGTTTTATTAAATTCTAATTTCTTCCTTAACCAAGAACTTGGGGCTCCCCCTTCTAAAAAGTGTGCCTCAATAAAATACTTTAAAATGAAACTTTTATAGCTTTTTCACCTATAGTAACAATCCAATCCTTCAGTAGCGTGTACTTCCTAGCATTTTTAATTGACAGGAAAGAAACGAACCTTCACAGGTTTTGGATTCTACAATGTAAAGTGTTCATTAGTTTTTCCTTTTGTTATTAAAAAAACAAACAGGAAAAATAGTTGTTTAGCACTATTTTTAAATTCACTATGGGGCACCTGGGGGGCTTCGGCTCAGGTCATGATGCCAGGGTCCTGGGATCCAGCCCTGCATCAGGCCCCCTGCTCAGCGGGAAGCCTGCTGCTCCCTCTCCCACTCTCCCTGCTTCTGTTCCCTCTTGCTGTGTCTCTGTCAAATAAAATCTCTTTAAAAAATTTTAAAAATAGGGGTGCCTGGGTGGCTCAGTAGGTTAAAGCCTCTGTCTTCGGCTCAGGTCATGATCTCAGGGTTCTGGAATGGAGCCCCATGTCAGGCTACCTGCTCAGCAGGGAGCCTGCTTCCTCTTCTCTCTCTGCCTGCCTCTCTGCCTACTTGTAATCTAATAAATAAAAATCTTTAAAAATTAAAAAATTCACTAATTATTCACTAATAATTTTTGCTTCAACAAAGATTTGCTAAAAATGCTTCCCATGAGATTTTATTAACAAGCACTTCCCTCTCCCCTTGGGTTGATAATCAACATCTAGACCAGATCTGTCCAATAACGGCTTTCTGAAACCATAATTTAAAAGATTTTTAAGGGCGCCTGGGTGGCTCAGTGGGTTAAAGCCTCTGCTTTCGGCCCAGGTCATGATCTCAGGGTCCTGGGATCGAGGCCCGCATCGGGCTCTCTGCTTGGCAGGGAGCCTGCTTCCCCCTCTCTCTCTGCCTGCCTCTCTGCCTCCTTGTGATCTCTCTCCCTCTGTGAAATAAATAAATAAAATCTTTAAAAAAAATAAATAAATAAAAAAAAATAAAAGATTTTTAAGTAATCTCAAAAAAAATTTTTTTTAAGTAATCTCTATACCCAACGTGGGATTTTAACTTGAAACACTGAGATGAAGAGTCATGTGCTCTACCAACTGAGCCAGCCAGGTGCCCCAATCAAAATTATGTTCTATAATCTCCAATGTCCATATAGTATTGCTAGCTATATATGGCTATAGAGCACTTGAACTATAAAAACTGGATTTTTTAGTCACGTGAGTTTCAAACACTTGAAATACAATAGTGTGTTTGAAGAACTGAATTTCAAAATTATTTAACAAACTTAAAACCTTGGGGGGCGCAGATCTAGACCATGAATTAGAATCCAATATATAGGCCTCCAGACACCCATCTGTCAAGAACACTGTCGTGGTGTTGCTTTGGGTAGATAAAATGTGACCTCTGAAGTTCCCTTCTACATATTACTACCTCAGCTGATAATCGTCCTACTGTCCCTTCCCTCTTGATTGTCAAGTTAGCACATCAAGTTTGACGATTGCTATAGTACTTTGTCTATTAGTATTCCCCTCATTATTCATCCTCCATTATTAGACTATCAGAGCTTTTAGAGGAATCTTGTTTTATGTCTACCACTCTACCTACCATTTAACATGAATGCCACATATTAAGTGCTTCAATGGCTAAATAAGTTATACACAAAAAAACCAGAGGGACTACCTGTTAACAATTCAGCTACCACTCTGGGCTTGAGAAGCTGGATCATAAATCCAACTACTGGGCGCCTGGGTGGCTCAGTGGGTTAAAGCCTCTGCTTTCGGCTCAGGTCATGATCTCAGGGTCCTGGGATCGAGGCCCGCATCGGGCTCCCTGCTCAGCGGGGAGCCTGCTTCCCCCTCTCTCTCTGCCTGCCTCTCTGCCTCCTTGTGATCTCTCTCCCTCTGTGAAATAAATAAATAAAATCTTTAAAAAAAAAAAATCCAACTACTATGGGATATGGCACAGTAGGCATATTTGTCATTTAATGAAAACGACAGGTCTTGAAAAGAATTTTTATTTACTTTTGCTTATAGAAATTATTTTTCATTCCTGGGCCCTTTAGATTGCTATTCCTAATTTGGCCTTCGTATGAGACAGGTAGTAAAATCAAAAGTAAAGATTCTATCAAAGATGAAAATGTAAGCACTCATGCAAATTATTTCAATTCAACATAATCACATTTCAAAAAACCTACTGTTTATCAAAAAGTTATAAGCTTACTTTGGTCTATAGTATGAATGTTATAGTAACAGTTCCTAGGTTTGAAATATATATGTATATGAATTTCCCAGTTTTCTTCCTGACACTGAGACTGACTGTTTCTTTACCTATTTAGGATTCTTTCTCATACCCTTGTATCTGGGGCATTAGAGATCAATTTCACCATCTTTTGCTGAGCAATAGTACTTCTCAATTTCAGACTGTTAAAAGGAGGCTGAAATATGACCTGAAAATATCTGCAACCATTTTGATATAAAACCTTTCAGTTTTGGGGTTTAAAGTGTAAACATTTATAGAGCTCTCATCAGAAAAAAGGTAAATAAAGCCTCATTTGCATACTATTAACATTATCACTTCTTCTTTACTTCATATGTAAGAAAATGTTAAGTGTTCAATTCCTTTGACTCAGGCAGTTTCTCCATTTGCCCACCGTTATCTAGTAGCATTTGTGCCTGATTAGTACCTGAAACAGCACTCCACAAAATCATCCTTGCCTCTACCTCATACACAAGTGCTATGATAAGAATCAGAATAAGTAAAAACAGAGTTCTCTAAGGAGAAAATGCTCCAGGACTGGCTGGGAATAAAGCCTAGAATATTAAGAATTGTTCTCAGGCACCTTTTTTGGAAGACTACTGTATGTTCATGAACGTACGTAATATGCATCTATTTGTCTCAAAAAGTGTTTTTCTCTTTGTAATCTACTTAAAAAGAAAATTAAGCCGCATTTGTGTGGTCTGTTAGGATAAAATACTAGTACATGTTCCCCTGGCTTTTCAGAAGTCAAGTAACTCCACTTTTATGAAATACCTACAGTAGTACCTGGTTTTGCTAACCAAAAGAAATCTGAAGAGGATCTTCACTTTTACCAAAAAAGAAGGTGAAATACAGGGAAAACAGCTTGTTTTGCAGCAAGCCCTTATAAAAGCAGCACACAGCCCATATGCATGTATCGAGTGGCGCCAGCAAGTCCCTTCCCTGGGAACTGCACTCAGCATCGAGCCACCACAGCTTTGAACTAGGTCTGTGAGCGCTGTGCTTTATCTCAATTTATTTTGTGCATCTGTTAGCAAGATGTATTCTAAGGTACCAGGTAAATCTGAGAGAGGTTATTTTTCAGCGAGGGAATACTCAAAATTTCCATATAAATTAATGGTTATTCCTTCTTTGCTTTATGCCATTTCGGCTTTCAAAACGTTTCACAGGAACACTCAACTTTTGGGATAGCACAGGAAACCTGTACTGAGTACATACCTTCAACTGCTAATTGAAGTGTAGCCAGTCCTTGGCTTCACCTGGAAGCTGGTCAGCAATGCAAAATTTCCAGCCCCACCCTATCCCTACCAAATCAGTCTACATTTTAACGGGATCCCCCAGGCGATTCAAGTATACATTAAAGTTTGAGAGGAATTTCAACTTTTCTTTCTGTAAACAAATGTACATACTTAAAATTATTTATAAGGTCAAACGAGGAAAAAGCGTATTCATTTTCTAACTGCCAGATCAAGAATGATTCTCAAGGGTCAGGTTCAGTAGGTTAATTTGGGCGTGATCTCAGGGTCCTGGGATTGAGTCCCATGCTCAGCAGGGTGTCTGCTTCTCTCTCCTTCTGCCCCTTCCCCTGCTCCTGCTCTTCAAATACATCTTAGAGAAAAAACAAAAAAAAGGGCAATGATTCGCAAGACTTTCATACAATTTTTAACAATCTGAATGGGCAATATAGATTAAGATTTCCAAACTGAAATTCATCTATGGGCAAACGGTAAAGACAACCCAAAAAGCTCAAGCAATTTATTGGAAATGTTCTTATGTGTATTCTCCCAGACATTAGAATATGCCAGTTTATACAAGTCCAGTTCTTTATATGCAAATCTGAAAAACAAGAAACTTGGAAACCTTAAAACTTTAAGCTTGGTAGCAAAACCAATCTTGAGCTGATATGAAACTATTATAAATGGTCTTTAACCCAGGGGCTCTGATAATTATTGTTCTGATGAAGAAATGTTAATATAGGAACTTGGGATCTAGACACAAATCTCACTGGAGGTCAGTATATGTTATGTGCCCCCAAGACTTCCAGATAAGGGTCCTTTAAGAAAAATACAGTATAGAGCTGGAGAAGACAAAAGCAAGGGAAATTAAATCTACCTAAATAAACCTTCATCCTAATGTTGGCTAAATTAAAAAAAAAAACAAACAAAAACCTAATATGATGCCTTAGAAGCGGTAATACAGTAAGAGAAGATAGGAGTAATAAACTGCTTGAACAACTTGTGAAGCTTGGCGGGGGCTAGAGGGTGTCAATTTGCAAAAAGGCTAGTAAATGAATTTACAGGTGGCAAGGAGCGTGAACTTTCTGAAATTTTCCCGAGAGACCAGACCTTAAAAATGACAGAACACTGAAAGGGAGTATTCTCCACAAATATATGATTAACCCAAAGTAAGGTAAATGGCCTTTTTTGACCTTCGTTGCTAATACTCATAAATATCAAGTCCATCAAAAATTCAGCCCATATTTTCAAGTTATGTTTCTAGTATGCACTGCACAATTACAACATGATGCCATTTATTTAACAAGACTCTGAAAGAATGGGTCCCCAAGACCAAATATATACAGTTTTAATATTGGAAATATTTACATAATGGAACCACCTCATGGTCCAATATTAAGAACAGTGTTTCAAATTCCTTTTAAGATGTAAAAAAAAAAAAAAAATCAGGTAACTGAAGCTCAGTTATGCTTTTTAACAATCCACCCCCCCCAAATTTTGTCTTTCTTTTAAATAAATACTCAGACATGGGAATAATTGCACCTAATTTGTGTTAAGGACTATTTAAAACCTGTTACATTTTCGGGTAATTTCGCTCCCTGGTGACGTTCTGTTCTATAATAAAGCAAGCCCCATGTATGTCTAAGACATCACTGTATTTTTAAACATTGATGAGCAGAGGTAAAAGAGGTGTGTGTGTGCATTTACACTCACAAGATATAAACCCTTTAAAAACAAAAGTAAAAACAAAAAATTACGGGTAACTGCCTTAAATGATTTACTTTTATCCTTAAAAATAAGATGTAAACTTTGCAAATTGCCATTCTGATTTCCTACTGTATTTTTTCAAACTTTCCTAGTTTGTATTATTGCCTAACTTTACCTTTTGTTTTTTAACAATGATTTTTTTCATTTATGCTTTTCAGATTAAGGTTTTTTTGGGTTGTTGTTTTTTTTAAACAAGGAGTACACCAAAATAAAGCTAAGGACCAATTAGTGCAAAAATGCATCTAATAAAGCTCTCCAGAATCTAAGGATCTGCCTCATTTCTGAAAAATGAAATTAAGGGGAAAACCATTATGATTCACACTCCCTTAAAAAAGAGAGGCTAAAGTAGCCAGCTATCAACAGGAAAGCCCCATTCCATTCACCACACTATTGCTTGCCACAAGAGAATACCATGCTCTGGGAGACTAATAACCTAATTATCCCAGACATTTGGGTTGGCACACCACCATGTTTCCTTTACGATTCTACTCTTCAATAAGGAAATGTTTAAAGTAGCCCTCCAAAGAAAATTAGGGAAAAGACATTTATACATACATTCACACGAACACATTCATACAGAGATACAGTGGGAATGGATTGTCTGCTAATCTTAGCACTCTAATTTTAAATTCCATGCCTTCAGGAGGGCTTGCCATTTTTGATCAAGGGGTGGGAAAGGTAATAGGTATGATGGATATTCTTTCAATTAAAATTATTCATGTAGGTTCCTATATAGTACAGTTCAACATTAAGTGCAATTCTGCAAAAGAATTGGGGAGTCATTTTAATATTTACAAGAAATAAATCAGCAGAACAAGATTATATCAGATAGGCTGTGTACAGTAGCTGCGGCTTATAAAACATACCAGTAATTTGTACCTGGTGAGTATAAAGAGAACCAAGGCAGGATTCAGATGTCTTTACAACCAAGGGAGTACACAGGGCATCAACAAATTAGGACAAAAAAAATTCACATTTTCTACATTAAAAAAAAAATTACAGATCTCACAAATGTCTTTGAAGACAAAGAAAAAGCCAAAGTCCTCTGAAGGGTGGGAAAGAAGAAATCTGAAACGGAACCCTAAATGTAAAAAGAGTTTTACTTCACAAGACCAATTTTCTTGGCTTCTGTTTCATATATCAATAATCTCCACATTTTGACTATAAAAACTTCTGCTTCTTCATCAAGTACCTAGAAAAGAAAAAGAAAAAAACTCAAAAAAAAAGAGCCAATAATACATGTAAGAAAAGCAATCATCAGTATCTCCCAACAGTGACTGGTATTTTATCACTTTTGTTGTTGTTGTTCAAGATTGTATTCATTTCCAGAGACAGAGACAGAGCCCACGCAAGGGGAGCAGCAGGCAGAAGGAGAAGGAGGCTCTGCACTGAGCAAACACTGATTGGGGTGGGAGGGGTGGATTGCGACCTGAGCCAAAGATCAGATGCTTATCCCACTGAGCCACCCAGGCATCCTGTGGACTGGTATTTTAAAAGGCTTTGTAACACTGATAAGCATTTACTTTCAATAAAATGACTTGAAATACATCAGTCTAGTGTGAGAAATGTATTTAGTAAATATAAATTACAAAAAAGGATGGGGGTGGGGAAGAGTACATTCAGCCAAATTCCATGGCTTACTAACTACTGATACCACAATACTTTTATCCAACTTTTAAATTCTTTTACTTTTACATATACATTGATACATGTATTGAAAACTATTTCCGGGGCACCTGGGTGGCTCTGTGGGTTAAAGCCTCTGCCTTTGGCTCAGGTCATGATCTCAGGGTCCTGGGATTGAGCCCTGTATCGGGCTCCCTGCTCAGCAGGGAGCCTGCTTCCTCCTCTCTCTGCCTGCCTCTCTGCCTACTTGTGATCTGTCAAATAAATAAATAAAATCTTAAAAAAAAAAAAGAAAAACTATTTCCTAAAGAAAACACGTTTGTTATAAAAAACAGTAATTTAGGCAGAATTACACAACTGCAGAATTATTTGAGAATATCTCACCTACCCCCTAAACAGCCTTAAAATCATAAAATTTAACAAGTCCTTATTATGCATGTGACATTGAATTAAGTATTAAATGAGAATATATATAAAGCATTTAACACTGCATCTGGGATACAGTAAACAGAGTATGAGAACACTATCAGCACCAAAAAGGACACAAGACTACTGAATAAATAAATGGTCTTCTTCCCACTGGGAAATTGATAAATCAAATTATCTTCCTATCTACTTATGAGGTAGGGGCATTATATCATCCCCCCTACACTTGCCCTCACGGAGACTTAGGCCTCTATACCAGAGTTACAGTGAGGTAAAATGGAACAGCATGTCTTCTTCTACAGGAGGCAGCTATGAGTGAGCTCCAGTGTATCACTGCTGTGATGGAATTTGGCCTAATGTTGCCAGGTCTCTGGAGCAGCAGTTTAAGTTCGGAGGTAAGCAAACCAGGGGCACCTGGGTGGCTCAACCAGTTGGTTAACCATCTGCCTTCGGTTCAGGTCACAATCCCAGGGTCCTGGGATTGAGTTCCACATCGAGCTCCCTGTTCAGCAGGGAGCCTGATTCTTCCTCTCCCTCTGCTGCACCGCCCAACTTGTGCTCCCTCTCGCTCTCAAAAAAATAAAATCTTAAAAAAAAAAGAGAGAGATCTTTAAAAAAAAAAAAAAACCCAGATATTTAGGCAGAATACATGGGCTCAAATCCCACTTCTACCTCTTATTAGATATGTATCGTTGGCTGAGTCACTTAGCCACAATGAACCTCTGTTCCCTCATCTGTAGAATGGAGGAAATATTAATTACATGATACTGTTCTACTGTGGGAATTAAGAGTTAATAGGTACAAAGTGTTTTGAAGAGTGTCTGGTACCTAAGTGATCATTAAGTACCTAAAAGAAGTCAGAAAATCTGATTTTTTTTTAGAAATTTCCCTAAACTTCTCAACAATGACAAATAATTAAAGAACTTTTACTCAGACTTCTAGGAGCCAGACTTGACCAGCAGTTTGGGAAAACTATGCTGCAACACTAATATATTAATATTATATTAATATGCAAGTTGTATCCTGGAAATAATATAGATCTAGGCACAAAAAAAGTTAATTTATGTAAAATAAGGAAAGGTACAGTTTGAAAAAGTCAGATTTTTAACAAGAGCAAAGTATCACTTGAGTTAAAATTCAATATCATTTATTCAAGAAATACTTAGAGAGCGAGCTTTTGACAGAACTGGTTGACAAAACTAGCCAATTATGTGGTTTCCTTCCTCACTGATCAACAATGAGCCAGGAAATTAAATATAAGTAATTAATCGGTAAAGAATCTAATTATACTCCAAATATCAAACTATTTCAACAGATCAAAATGGATTAACACTGACACATCTTCACCGACAGAAACTGCAACTCTGCCAAAGCCAAATACTAGAACACTGGGGGTTTGTTTTTTGTTTTAAATTCCTTAACTCAAGCCCAACTATAAAACCCTCTCTTGACCCGAAGGATAACCTTCTAAAGAGATGGGAAGGTCTGAGAAGTGCAAATTCTGTCCCCAAGGATCAGAATCTATTCACATTTCTCCTTTCATCTGAGGCTCAGCATTATGAAGTCAACAAACTTTTCACAAATACTTTATCAGAAATTCTAAACAGGGCGCCTGGGTGGCTCAGTCGGTTAAGCTGCCGCCTTCGGCTCAGGTCGTGATCCCAGGGACCTGGGATCGAGCCCCGCAACGGGCTCCCTGCTCCATGGAGAACCTGTTTCTCCCTCTCCCTCTGCCTGCCGCTCTGCCTACTTGTGCTAGCTCTGTCAAATAAATACATACATACATACATACATAAATGGAAAGAAATTCTAAACAACAGCTGCATCAGCCTGGCTGGGGAGCAGAAAACTAATGTTACCTGGCTTTAGACTTCATATAGTGCCTGGACACAAACCAGCTCGACCTTGAACTCCTTTTGGTTAGGCACCCCACTATGCCCCTCCCTGACAACTCTGCAGTGGGAAATGCAAGTTCTCCCAGGCACTTGTCATCTTATGACATGCTCGTTGTTTCTTCCTCCCTGACTCATCTTCCCTCTGCTGCCTTCCCACTCTGCCCTCCACTCCTCTTTATAATAACCACCCTCAACCTCTTTAATCCGTTTTTTCGTCCATTTACCTGAACTGAAAACTTCAGTCCCTGAAAGACCCTGAGACACTACTGGAGCCTATTCAGGAAGTTCCTTACTTTCAAAGCCTTAATCTCACAGGAGAGGGGAAACTGCTGGATCTTTCCTATTTCTCTTTGTGAACAGTAGCTCCATTAAGATTCATGAGATCTCGAAAAAAAAAAAAATTTTCATGAGATCTCACTACACTCCCCTTCCACTCCAACAGCAGCTATCTAGCAAATACCTAGTCTTTTTTTTTTTTTTAAGATTTTATTTATTTATTTGATGGAAAGAGACACAACGAGAGGGAACAGAAGTAGGGGGAGTGGAAGAGGGAGAAGCAGGCTTCCCACAGAACAGAGAGCCCAATGTGGGGCTCGATCCCAGGACCCTAGGATCATGACCTGAGCAGAAGGCAGACGCTCAACAACTGAGCCACCCAGGTGCCCCACAAATACCTAGACTTTCGCCCACAAGAGATGAACACTATGGCTACTGGTTCCCATATTTCTCTTCTTTTTTTTTTTTTTTTTTTTTTAAAGATTTTTTTTTTTTTTTTCACGGGGGGGGGGAGACAANGCAGAGAGGCAGGCAGAGAGAGAGGGGGAAGCAGGCTCCCCGCTGAGCAGGGAGCCCGATGCGGGCCTCGATCCCAGGACCCTGAGATCATGACCTGAGCCGAAAGCAGAGGCTTTAAACCACTGAGCCACCCAGGCGCCCCCATATTTCTCTTCAATCCCTGTCCCAACACACAGAAGTTTCAAATTCTACTTGCATGACCCAGGCAGAAAGTTCATTATAGTCTTAATGACATCAGCTCTATCCCAGAAACGTTCTCCCATGCCCAAATATGCACCCCACTGTCATATGGACCAATCCATCATTTGTTCTTAAACGTTCTACTCTTTCACTATAACCACTCTTTCCAACACACCTCCCACAGCTTCACTGGAACAACCAGCCCCCGATTCACATAACTGCTAGCTCTATTCTGATGTTACTGCCTTCTTTTCCTAGCTTGGAGATCACTTTACCCACTCTCACCTCTACAGTCAATTCTCTTCCTCCTTCCTTTTCTCACAAAATCACGTTAGATAAATGCAACCGCTGACTTGACTCTAATATCCAAATTAAATGCAAGTGGGGATCTGATGTTTACTCAATGGATGCTGGTCCAAATGACAAAGTTACACAATTCTCTTCAAGTCTCAGTTGAGATGGTATTTCTTGTGATGCTTTTCCTAACTGCCCTCTCTACAATCCGATGCTCCATCTCCTCTGCCCCCTACATCATTTTTACATATCCCCACAACTGCAAGTATATTATGATATCAGTATTAATATACCTGTCTCCCTGCTACTTCTTTAAGGACAGATGTTTCACCTTTTCATGCTTCTAGCGCATTGTTCAACACAGTAAGCACTTAATAAATGTTTTCTAAATATATGAATAGATCCAGGATCTGTATTTATACATACAAACGCCAAAGGCAGGGGGAGTGAGAGAGTGTTAATGCTGTCTAAGGACATTGTCATATGGATGCTCTTAACCTTTTTTTTTTTTTTAAAGATTTTATTTATTTATATGTCACAGAGAGAGAGAGATTACAAGTAGGCAGAGAGGCAGGCAGAGAGAGAGGAGGAAGCAGGTCCGTGCCGAGCAGAGAGCCCGATGTGGGCCTCGATCCCAGGACCCTGAGATCATGACCTGAGCCGAAGGCAGAGGCTTTAACCCACTGAGCCACCCAGGTGCCCGCTCTTAACCTCTTTTAATGCAGATTCATATTTTAATTGGAGCTTCTAAAAAGAAAGCTTCTGGAACCAACACAGGTAAAAAATGAACCAAATACAGAGAAGTTTAGTTTGTTTACACATATTAATTAGAATATTAACAACAGTAAATTTCTGACTTACCATGGCAACGTCATCTAAAATGCTCTGAGGTGAACTATGAGCCATAACCTAAAAGAAACAAATAACTATCATTTTCAAAATAAATAAAAACTTAGCAATATAGCCAAAATATTTTAAAGTACCCTGAAATTACTAACATGGGAATTTCTTGTGGCTAAAGAAACTTTCTCTAAATTTCTTAATTCCCAGACTCCTACTCTCTTCAATGGAAGTTTATGACAACCTGGGGTCTTAATCACTATACTACGTGTTCTAATTCAAATCCAGAGTTACAAATTCCAATGTTACAATAATTACAAGTGGAAAGGGCAGTCCAAATTTGCTACTCCTAATATTAACAGAGCAGTAGTGGTGGAAAAATAAGCAGTTCCTTAAAATGCAATTATTTATTCCTTTACAGATATACTGTGCTTCTACTATTATAACTATCTTATTAAAGATAAGACTTTGCCTTCAGGAGACAATGAAGGATGTGGTATACCTCAGTGGTTAAGAGCACAGACTTAGCTCTTACTTATTATGTGACTGCAGTCAAGACACAATCTCCCCCAGGCCTCAATTTCTACATATATAAAATGGGGATAATAATAGTAATTTACACTTGCTAAGGTTGTTGGGAGGTTTAAAGAACATAAAATTCTACAAAACGCTTAACAAAGTACCTGCCAAGAACAAAGCCTGGGCCACAGCAAGTTAATCAATAAAAATGACTGTTATGCTATGAAGGAAACTATTTTGCTCCTCTTCCAAAGGATGGATGACTAACAAATTCATGAGATAGGCTATCAGCTGTCTCCACAAAAATCCCTTCAACAGTATTTCAGCAGCATTCTAACCATTAAGACATGGGGGTGGCAATGCATTCTCAGGAGCAGGGAGAGAGCAAAATTGGCAGCAGTCAGCAAATCTGTCCTCCTTAACCCTCTGAAATGAAAGCATATGGTGTAGGGTCTTAAATAAAGTGGAGGAGTTAAGTAGCCGTGAAATCTCTTAATAAGTGAAACTAAACTATCACAGACTTGGCTTTGCAAGATTTTTTACTTTAGAAAGTGTCTAGTATTTTAAAATATAAAACAAATGTTGGAGATGAAGGGAGAAAAAGACTAACCTTTGAACAAACAAAATCAACTAATGTAGCTTCTTCTTCACCTATGTATTCTATAATTTTCTTATTAATCCATGGTCTAATCCGTCGTTCCATCAATATCTACAAAATAAAGCATGGTTATTAAACTAAAGAACTTTTCTTTTTTTTTTTTTTAATTTTAAAATTTAAAAATTTTTTTTTTATTTATTTCACAGAGGGAGAGAGATCACAAGGAGGCAGAGAGGCAGGCAGAGAGAGAGGAGGAAGCAGGCTCCCTGCTCAGCAGAGAGCCCGATGCGGG
>LNAC01000027.1:8308130-8365667 GCA_002007465.1 Ailurus styani | reverse complement strand
CCCTGAGATCATGACCTGAGCCGAAAGCAGAGGCTTTAACCCACTGAGCCACCCAGGCGCCCTAAAGAACTTTTCATTATATTTACTATTAAGTCTATAGCCTCACGATTTTTCTTAAAACTAAAATACAGGATGCTCTCATTCACAAGTTGAAGTAACACAGCACTGTATCAAGATACACTTACTTGCTTCTTTAAATCTTTTTTTTTTTTAAGATTTTATTTATTTATTTGACAGAGAAACAGAGATCACAAGTAGACAGAGAGGCAGGCAGAGAGAGAGGAGGAGGCAGGCTCCCTGCCGAGCAGAGAGCCCGATATGGGCCTCGATCCCAGGACCCTGAGATCATGACCTGAGCCGAAGGCAGGGGCTTTAACCCACTGAGCCACCCAGGCGCCCCACTTACTTGCTTCTAATTGATGAAGACTTCAAGTACCACCAAGAATTTCCCCAATCATCTACTTAAATTCCTTGACAGGTCAAGATGCCAGCCACATTAGCGTCTCTACTTGTCATTAACAGAATCAGCTGACTTTATATGCTACACTCAACACCACTTCCAATAAAAATGATGAAATACAATTTGCTACTCACAGAATCCACAATAGACCAATCCAGGGGATAAGCAAAGAGCTCAGGTTTGGCGGTAGGAATTTTCTCAATGAGGCTCTTAATGTGTTTGCGCTTTTCTTCAGTGTTTACGGTGCCTTTGGCAGCATTTTTATCATCTTCACCATAATCCAAGGGAACCAGTTTCCTTTTTCGGGGTACATCATCACTGTCTTCGTCCTCGAATTTGTTAAAGACACTATCTACAGGGAGTTTCTTTCTCTTCACAGAATTAGGTTGACCAGGACTATTGGAAGCACCTATAGTAAAAATACTATATTAGCATGATGACTTACTTTCCAAAAGTTAATTACATTTTACAACCCACCATCCCTCAAGAGCAGTGCATAATATACTTCCACAAATCTCAGAGAAAGATCCCAACTGTAAAAAATGACTCACTACTCACAAGTGCTAGAAAATTTAACTTTTCACTTCTTCTCAGAACTTGAGGCAGCTGCAGATATAGGAGCACTAGTAGAACTACGAAAACAATCGTGAGCTAGAAAGGCATTTTTGAGTATTTTTCTATCTACCTACCAAGCAGCACATATTTATTTTTTCCTTATGGCAAAATTTAAGTATATATAGGAGATTAAAATAAAGGAAAGAAGGAAGAAAAATGCTAACATACCCAGTTTAAGACTTAGTCCTATTTTTGGCCTATGTTCCTCAGGTTGTTGTTGATCTGGTGAATTTTCGTGAGGAATAATAATACCACATGGAGACTCATCCCCAGGAGTGTTGGGGGTTGCATTGCCACTGGCAGAGGAAACAGATGGGGCAGAACTGATGGGCCTCAGAGTTGGCTTAAGACAGGGCTTTTGCTCCGGCTCTTCTTCCTCTTCCATGGGTTCCTCTCGTTTTTCTTCTTTTTCTTGCTTTTCCTCTTCTTCTTCCTCTGATTCAGGTTCTTGCTTTATTTGTGGTTGTCTGCGCCTTTCAGCCTCTTGTTCCATCTAAAATAAAAAAATAACAGGACTAACAGACCACAACTATACTCCACTCAACCAGCTTTATGTTTTCCAATATCTTTCATAAAACCTCTACTTCTCATTAGGAATAATGAAACACTGCTTTCTTTTATAATCAGAAAGCTGAGTAGGTCTGTAGAATATCTTAGATACTCTGCAAAATGTTTTTTTATATTTTTAACATTTACATATAAAATTTTTTAAACTCCTCAGATATAACAAAGGCAAATACATCATAGTGGCTAATTTAAAAGGAAAAGGTATGTTCTTATTTTTTATTAAAGAAATTATAACCCAAAGTTTCATTTTATTTTATTTTTAAAGACTTTATTTGAGAGAGAAAGAGAGCTCATGTGAGCATGAACGGGGGGGGGGGGAGGCAGAGGGAGAAGGGGAAGTAGGTTCCCCATACAGCAGCGGCGCTCAATCCTAGGACCCTGTAATCATGGCATCAGCGGGAGGCAGATGTAACTGACTGAGCCACCCAGGCGCCCCCCAAATTTTCATTTTAGAACAGCACAGACAACCACATAAGAGACAACTGAAACCCTCAGCTTGGTCATCAACTATTATTTGTTCCATGGTACCTGGCTGGCTCAGTCAGTGGAGCATGCAACTCTTGATCTCAGGGTTGTGAATTCCAGCCCAGTGTGAGTGCACTGATTATGTAAAACTAAAATCTTGGGCGCCTGGGTGGCTCAGTGGGTTAAAGCCTCTGCTTTAGGCTCAGGTCATGATCTCAGGGTCCTGGGATCGAGGCCCGCATCGGGCTCCCTGCTCAGCGGGGAGCCTGCTTCCCCCTCTCTCTGCCTGCCTCTCTGCCTACTTGTGATCTCTCTCTCTCTCTGTCAAATAAATAAATGAAATCTTTTTACAAATAAAGAAAACTAAAATCTTTAAAACGAAATTATTTGGCCTTTCTACATCATGGCTAAGGATGGTAGTCACTTTTGTATTCATGAACAGGGAAAGGAAGAACTAGAAGGGAAAAAATTTTCGGAGTAAAAAGCCTATACCAACACTGTCCCTGAAACGATGAAAGATCAAAAAACAACAAGGGCACCTGGGTGGCTCAGTGGGTTAAAGCCTCTGCCTTCGGCTCAGGTCATGATCTCAGGGTCCTGGGATCGAGGACCGCATTGGGCTCCCTGCTCAGCGGAGCCTGCTCAGGGGAGCCTGCTTCCTCCTCTCTCTCTGCCTACTTGTGATCTGATCTCTCTCTCTCTCTCTCTCTCTCTCTCTCTCTCTCTCTCTCTCTCTCTCTCTCTCTGTGTCAAATAAATAAANACAAAATGACTAATAAGAGCATTATAAAAACTTGAGTAAATTCAACAATAATTTTTCTGAGCATGAAACAAAAAAATAGAAAAACATCCTGGGGGCACCCGGATGGCTCAGTCAGTTAAGCGTCTGACTTAGGCTCTGGTCCTAACCTCAGGATCCTAGGATTGAGCCCTGTGCTCAGCAGGGAGTCTGCTTCTCCCTGTCCCTCTGTCTCTGCCCCTCCCTCCTGCTCATGTGCACTCGCTCAAATAAATAAAATGTTAAAAAAAAGGGGGGGGGGGGGCCTGGGTGGCTCAGTGGGTTAAAGCCTCTGCCTTCGGCTCAGGTCATGATCTCAGGGTCCTGGGATCAAGGCCCGCATCGGGCTCCCTGCTCAGCGGGGAGCCTGCTTCCTCCTCTCTCTCTCTCTGCCTGCCTCCTGCCTACTTGTAATCTCTCTCTGTCAAATAAATAAATAAAATCTTAAAAAAAAAAAAAAAGATCCAGAACTATATAACAATTAAAAATTGGTGCACGACATGATTTAACTCCATCTATCAACTCACAAAGTAGTACAATGACCATTAAAAAATCTGTAAGGCATTCAAACCAACTGGTAGAAAATTAAAACAAAAACACACCCAACGTAAATGTTAAAATGGTAAGGATTTAAAAGACCAACAATATGCCATGATATTCAAGATATGAAAAAAGACATAAAGCTATAAACTGGCAATATTCTGAGTGAAAGATAATACCTGAGTTAAAAGTACATTAGAACATGTAAATAATAATTCCACTTAGAAAATTTATGTGAGGAGGGTATACATATGCCTGTGTGATGACATTTTAAAAAGCACAAATCTGTAATGATTGTACCAGGCTGATAAGAAAGCAGATGATCTTTAATTTCTTCACTATTGTGCTGCATGTTGTCTGAACCTTCTATTTACTTATATAAGTACTTAATCAGAAGGGAAAAAAACACAACTTCATTTTAAAAAGTAAAAGGGGCATGTTAGAAAATGTGGTTTCTATTAACGAATCAGATATAACAGATTTTTCAAGTTGATACAAAGAATTTAAATATTAGATTCATGATATATTAAGAACTAAAAACTTTTCTAAAATGACACACTCTACTCTTAAGGAATGGAGTATGCTATGTCCCATGGCAAAGTCCTTTCCTTTTTTAAATGGCATGTTGTTCATGAAAACACCTTTAATTTATTTAGGAAATGAAAAGATTTAAGGTGGCCCCAAAAGTCATGAAATGTCAGAACACATTATAGAAAGGACAAGTTTCTAGGTAAGTTTTATTAGATGACATTCATTTAACTTAGGTAATACTTCACAGAAATAAAGGAATAAGACACAGGAAGATGTTTAGAATAATTAAAGCTGTAAATCAACTAAGACTGGTGATCAGCATAATAAAATAAAGAAAAACTATTAATATCCTTCCCCAAAACAGCAAGATCCATGGAGCATAAACTGCATTCCCTTTTTGAGAACACTCTTGTGGACATTAGGGTAACTCACCCGCTGGAGCTCTGCATCTGGATCCGGATGTCCTTCAGCCAGAAGGCGCTGCCTGATTTCCTCTAGCTCTTCCTTCTCTCTCTTCCTATCCCGTTCATCTGCTTCCATTTCCTTTTCCCTATCACGCAACCTTTTCTGAAGAGCACTTCCTCTGAAAAAAGTAAATTGTAACAGGCCTTGATACTCAGATCAACTATTACAACACCTAATATGTCTCCAAAAGTACCTTCTTTCAAAACTAAAAGCTGCAGGGCACCTGGGTGGCTCTGTGGGATGGGTCTCTGTCTTTGGCTCAGGTCATGATCTCAGGGTCCTGGGATGGAGCCCGGCATCGGGATCTCTGCTCAGCAGGGAGCCTGCTTCCCCCTCTCCCTCTGCCTGCCTCTCTGCCTACTTGTGATCTCTCTGTCAAATAAATAAATAATCTTTAAAAAACAAAAAACTAAAAGCTGCACATTGAGAGATGAAAAGTGTCTTACTGTTCTGCACCTGCAGAATACCCAAAACAGTGTGCTCTCTACACGTAAATGTTTAATAAGGAAGCATGGTCTTCTCATTTACCACCATGCCTCATTCTCAAGTCATTGTCTAAAACAAGTAGAAAACAGTTTTCTGATGAAAGCTCTCATTTTGTATTCATTCCACAGGGAAAGCCCAACCACAATCTGTGTTTTCTTGGATGTCAAGTTGTAAAAAACTACAAGAAGTAGTAATACCACTAAGAACAGTTCTCTATCTTCAATTTAAATCCATTCTTTCCCTTACGGAAAAAATCCTTGAAGGAAGTAGTGTATTATCAACAGAAAGCAGAGAATCTCTCTAGCCAGCAGTACATCTCAGAATGCTCAAATTATGTACTAGTGATTTTATGATTCAGTAGTTTTGCCGAGGTTTTTTTTCCCCCCATTTTCTACAACGTCAAAACCTTGGCATGCTTTTGAAGTTGCTAATTCCAATGTTTTAATTATGTGGGGGTACAGTGTATTAAAATTATATACTAAATGCCTTCACTGCCTGCCCTGGCTCATGTCAGATACATGAGGTTAAAAAAAAATCAAAATATTGTCCATATCCTCAGAGAAATTATAGTTTGGAATGGAGGAAAGAGAACACAGCCAACAATTTTACCATATTACCAAATGCTAGAATAAGAGTAGTTTAGTAATGCCATGGGAACAAAGACAGGAGGGAAGGCAGGCCTTACAACTCTCACTTTACAATAATGTATCAATAGGGCAGGGGATGGGATGGCACTGGGTTTTGCTTTGCAATATTCTTGAAATCCTTGAATGCAAAAATTTTAGAACTTAAATAGTTATCAAGACTAGTTATAACTTGCTATAAAAATTGGACCTCTATAAAACAAATGAAAAAAATTTGTTTTAATAGTATTATATGGACCAATACCCCACAAAAGATAGAATTGTTGATCCCTTTCCAACAGTTCTCCCCCACACTCCCAAAAACAACATATCAAATATGGAGGTAATTACAAGGTAGAATATGAAGATTCTTTTTTTTTTTTAAAGATTTTATTTATTTATTTGACAGAGAGAGAGATCACAAATAGGCAGAGAGGCAGGCAGAGAGGGAGGAGGAAGCAGGCTCTCTGCTGAGCAGAGAGCCCGACGTGGGCCTCAATCCTAGGACCCTGAGATCATGACCTGAGTCGAAGGCAGAGGTTTTAACCCACTGAGCCACCCAGGCACCCTGAAGATTCTCTTTCTTACTCCAAACTTGCACCCTCTGGTAGAGAAAATACAGCTAATAAAATACTGAAAGTATGAGCTCATAAAGCAAGCGTTCTTTACCTGTAATATTTGGGATCATCTCTATCATCATCATAATCTTCTAAGAATTCTTTCAGTCTTTTAGCTTCTTTTGCCTTTCAGGAAATAAAAGACAAAGTGTGCAAAATTAACATAAAAATCATGTAGACTATCCCCTCCTTTCCTGGAGACAGATGTTTCTTATCCATACTTCCTGAATTTTGTAATTCTCATGTACTTTGTATATTAAATTTAAATAGCATTAGAAATATTTTATCTTTTACTCATAAAACAAACCAGATTTAGAACTTATCTATACAAAAAACCCACATATAGTATTTCCTCTCTGGATATAATCTTCAAAGTACAGTAATGAAACCTGAGCATACCAAGAAACAAAACTGAAAGTTATTTTATTGAATCTATTTTTTTTAAGATTTTATTTATTTTTAGAGAGAGAGTGAGACAGAGCGAGAACATGAGAGGGGGGAGGGTCAGAGGGAGAAGCAGACTCCCCGCTGAGCAGGGAGCCCAATGCGGGATTCGATCGTGGGACTCCGGGATCATGACCTGAGCTGAAGGCAGTCGCTTAACCAACTGAGCCGCCCAGGCATCCCTTATTGAATCTATTAACTCAACAAAAATATTTTGCATTTCATTTGTAGATAGATAATGCTAGAGAAAATAGTTTTTACAAAATGCAGGACTGAAAAGTCAAGTCACATTCATGCATCAACCTAACTTTGGGTACACAAACCATGAAAGTACAGGACCCTGTCACTCTTATTTTTAGAATTTCAAATATAACCATTATATTTAATACCACATATAGCTAACAATTATGTACAAATATGCAACATATAAAAATAAATATTTACTTAAACTCTATATCCTTATCTACTCTATCAACTATTATATCTACATACAAAGGAGTTAAGTTTCTGAATACAGTAAAACTTTAGACTACAGTAAAATTTTAATACATTGCAAAGTTCAATGGGGCGCCTGGGTGGCTCAGTGGGTTAAAGCCTCTGCCTTCGGCTCAGGTCATGATCCCAGGGTCCTGGGATCGAGGCCCGCATCGGGCTCCCTGCTGAGCAGGGAGCCTGCTTCCTCCTCTCTCTCTGCCTGCCTCTCTGCCTACTTGTGATCTGATCTCTCTCTCTGTGTCAAATAAATAAAGTAAAATCTTAAAAAAAAAAAAAAAAGTTCAAATGTTACCTCTCTGTAAAGACTTCCCTAATCTAACCATCTACCCATCACCAATTCTCAGAGCTTTTTCTGTACTCCCAAAATACCGTGAACACACCTTTATCGTAAATTAAATACTCATACTATAGTAACTACCTATCTCTTTGACAATATCACCCACTTGTTTAAAAGACAGAAGCATTTAGTTACTCCTGTATGCCCAGCACCCTGCACAAGCACCAAGGCTGGGATATAACTTACAAGCAAAATGTGTCAAATGAACGAAAGCAGATTTGTTAAGTAGGAATGACAAAACTTACAAATATTTAAATAAAACATGGGAAGGTCCACGAGATACATACTAAAATATAAACATAAGTTACCAGTCTTGAGGAGCAGAAACCTTCACTTTTTACATCATTTACTTCTGTTACTTATTTTTATAAAATAAGCAAGTAACTGCTTTTGTAACTGGACTTTTTTAAAGCTCTCAAACAAAAAATAATTGGCAAATTTTCTCTAGAACGATTTCAGATTTGCTTGTAAGAAGCAGAATCACTTTAAATCCCACCATGTTGTTCATGGCAAAGAATTCTTCAAATAATCGTTTCTCACTGTATTATTCTCTTCCTATTTTCTAACCTACGGACGAAAAAAATTCTACAATGGGAGCTACAATTCAGGGGAGTTGAAATTACTGTCAATAATTCTGTGGCATTATGGATCTATTATACAGAAAACCCATACTATCTATCTAGTTGCTCATTTACCCTCTTTTGATTACTTACAAAAACTCCATGTCTCATGTTCAAAAGCTATTTGAAGATTCCTAACTTCAGTGAAGTTTTTGGAAGAATAATCTCCAAACTGGAGATAAAGAAACTTTCATGAAATTCTGGCAAAGATAGAACACATGGAACATACTATGCAACATACCAACCAAATACTATGCTAAAATCTTTGTCATTCTTCTTAGTAACAACCTATGCCAATGGTTTAATTATTATAGTTTATCAAACAGTGTAAACCCAGAAAACAAGGTTCACTTTTATGATTGTCATGTAGTTAAAAGGTAGCATAAGGAAAAACTGTAACTCATAAATGTTATATACTGAAGACAATAATTGTGATTTATAAAAACAGGTCTTTACATTGTATGTTAAGTGGAATTTAAATAAAAACATGAATAACAAAAAAAGAGGTCTTCTCATGACACTATTCCCTTCATCCACATATGCCACAGCAATACAGAACAGTATCTATTGATGCCTCTTCAAATTCAAAATGTTACAGACTCAAAGAATGTTTTATAAATTCTCATTTTATATAATTACTCTATGGCAGAGGTACTTCAACAGTATCCCAAAGGATAATTTTGTTTATAGGCAGCAAAAATGTGAAAATTAAGAGTAAAAAAAGAGGGACACCTGGGTGGCTCAGTGGGGTTAAGCCTCTGCCTTCAGCTCAGGTCATGATCTCAGGGTCCTGGGATTGAGCCCTGCATCGGACTCTGCTCAGCAGGGAGCCTGCTTCCTCCTCTCTCTGCCTGCCTCTCTGCCTACTTGTGATCTCTGTTGAATAAATAAATAAAATCTTAAAAAATAAATAAAAATAATTTTACAAAAAGAGAAAAAAAAGGTTTTGGTGTACTAGACTTGTCTGAAGATTACTTGAAATATATAAAAATTAAATTATCTAGGGTTGCCTGGGTGGCTTAGCCAGCTGAGTGTCCAGACTCTTGATTCCGACTCACGTGGCCATCTCAGGGTCATGAGATGGAGCCTCACTGGGTGTGAAGCCTGCATGGGATTCTCTCTCCCCCTCTTCCTTTGTCCCTCCGCCCCCAAATTATCTTTTTTTTTTTTTTAAAGATTTTATTTATTTATTTATTTGACACAGAGAGAGATTACAAGTAGGCAGAGAGGCAGGCAGAGAGACAGGGAGAGGAGGAAGCAGGCTCCCTGCTGAGCAGAGAGCCCCATGCGGGCCTCGATCCCAGGACACTGAGATCATGACCTGAGCGGAAAGCAGAGGCTTTAACCCACTGAGCCACCCAGGCGCCCCGCCCCCAAATTATCTTGAGAACTCATACATTTTAATGACAAAGTTACTTCTAATCTAGTTAATAGTCAAGAATTTGACCTGATTTTTATCTGAAAAATCATTGATTTGTAACCTAGAATATTACCATTTCTCTTCTTCTTTCTTCTTCCCTTTCGGCCTCTTTCTCATATTCCCGGGTTTTCTTCCGTTCTCTGATCTCCCAATTCTTAAGGCGCTAAAAAAGAAATTGTCAAATTTAATAATATAAATGTATGTAAAAGGCTTTAAAATTTTTGACTAATCTACTGAGTAGCAAGCTTTAAGAATAAAAGCATTTCTTGGGGCATTTGGGTGGCTCACTCGCCCAGCTCAGTTAAGTGCCCAGCTCTTTGTTTTGGCTCAGGTCGTTATTATTACTTTTTTTTTTTTAAAGACTTTATTTATTTGACAGAGAGAGACACAGCCAGAGAGGACACACAAGCAGGGGAGTTGGAGAGGGAGAAGCAGGCTTCCCGCTGAGCAGGGAGCCTGAAGCCGGGCTCGATCCCAGAACCCTGGGATCATGACCTGAGCTGAAGGCAGATGCTTAATGACTGAGCCACCCAGGCATCCCTCAGGTCATGATGTTAGGGTCGTGAGATCCAGCCCTGCGTGTTGGTTGGGCTCCATGATCAGCGTGGAGTGTGCTGGAGATTCTCTCCCTCACCCTCCCTCTGCACATATGGGTGCATTCTCTCTCTCTCAAATAAATAAAATCTTAAATAAAAATAAATAAACAGGGGTGCCTGGGTGGCTCAGCTGGTTAGGTGACTGCCTTCAGCTCAGGTGATGATCCTGAAGTCCCAGGATATCCTGCATCAGGCTCCCTGCTCAGTAGGAAGTCTGCTTCTCCCTCTGACCCTTCCCCCCTCTTATGCTCTCTTATTCTCTCTCTAGTAAATAAAATCTTTAAAAATAGTAATAATAAAGAATAAAAAGCATTTCCTCAATTTACCTCTTGGTAAGCAGCTTCCTTCTCTCGGAGTTTTCTTTCAAGTTTTCTTCGTTCATAAGCATCTTCTTCGTCTTCTTCTCGATCACGCTTCTTGTCTTTCTCTCGCTCTCGTTCCCGTTCCCTTTCTCGTTCTCTCTCTCGCTCTCGTTCTCTCTCTCGTTCCCGTTCTCTCTCTCTCTCTCTTTCTCGCTCCCGTTCCCTTTCACGATCTCTGCTCTTTTCTCTATATAAACAAAAGATTTTAAAAATCTGTCAGTCTTTCTGTTTGCCTTTATAAACAAAGGGAAAGAAGGGCAACATATTACAAAATAATACACAAACTCAGGCCAGAGTTTAGCTCTTGATTTCTGCAGAATAGTAAACTCCTCTATATTTATCAGGATGACACAATATAACTCTAGCCTCAAATTCTGAACTGCATTTTTAAATTCAATGTTAATGCTTATCAGCATCTCAGAAAACAAACACACCTGGATATAAAAAAATATAAAGTACTGACAAACATGTTAAAAGACAGCCTACTTCACTAGTAATCAAGGAATAAAGGTGTTGGCAAAGGTGTGGAGAAGAGAGCATTTTGGCATGTTGCATGAATAAATTAGAACTATACTACTGGCAACAAAAAGTTCTCAAATATTTACTTCAGAGTGATAAAACCAAACTGCAGAATATATATAGTATGATGCCATGGATCTAATTAAATACAAATATATTTATACATATATAAAACAATATAGTGTTTATGGATTTATATCCATAGTAAAAGTATACATATACTGATTGTATCTATGTCAAATTCTTCATAATGGTTACTCAAGAGGATAATGGTTATTCCAGGAGAGGAAGGAAGGGAAGGATTTTAATGCCTACTAAAGATCAAGGACACTGGATTTCTAGTTCCAACAACTGGTGGAGTACCTAAAAGCGGGCCTCCTTTCAGCTACAATCAGGTGAAAATTTGCAACACAGAAATGTATTATCCGAAAACCAGCTTGGGGAAAAAAGGTGAGCTTTTCTTCCTCCCCCGCTTTCTTCCTTTGTTCATTTTTGCTTTACTCCTTCCTAAAGAATTTAAGATGATTCATCAAACAAATTCAATATAATTAAGAAAAAACTTAAAATAAAAACAAGGTAAAATTATGAGGAGTCCTAAATTGAGAGCTAGAAGGTGAGTTGTGGCCATACAATGGGCTATGGGACCAAGTAAAGACAAACAGCTAAAAGCAGGGGTGCTAGACATGATCTCCCAGGATGCAGGACCTCAATGAAATGGTAAATAGAAAAGATGCCCAACAACCCAGGGAGACGAGAGGGAATCATGTCTGCCCAGAACACTGGGTGGACAGTGGCCGTGTTCTGGGTCTGTGTATAAACTAGCTTCAGATAGAAATTAACCCCGAAGTTGAGAACTGTTATTCGACTGTGCCTGAGGAAGTTCTCTCCTCACAAATATAAACAGTGCGGAGAGTGCCCGCCCGCAGTTCTACTAAAGCGTCGGCAAACAGTAACTTCCACCAAGCCTCACCTTGATCGACTCCGATCCTTATTCCGATCCGAGCTCCTTTCACGATCGCGGTCCCGATCTCTCTCTCGGTCCCGGTCCCGGTCTCTCTCTTTTGTCCGGTCACGATCCCTATCTCGTTCTCGTTCCCGCTCCCGTTCCTTCTCTTTTTCTCGTTCACGTTCTCTTTCCCTTTCTCGTTCCCGTTCTCGCCTTTCTCGTTCCCTTTCACGCTCCCTCTCTCTTTCTCTCCGTTCTTTCTCAATTTCCTGTCTTTCTTTCTCCTTTTTGCCTTTCTCTTCTTCCAGTTTCTAGAAACCAATAAAAGTACTTTTAGAGTTAACTCTGTAGCTCCAGTATTCAGGTATTTCCCGGCGCAATGCCCAATATAAGGAACAAAAACAACCAAACCACTGGCACTTTAATATTAAGTACTTGTGGTTTTACTTAACAAATTAAACTGAAGCAATCACAAGACTAAATAGATTGCGTGCAAACCCATATACTCTACACAGACCAGGAATCTCCAATCTTGGATGCTGGGAGATTGTGTCAAGTGTGGTTGGCCACTCAATGATTATGTAATAACTAAATGACCGTGAGGAATGTGGTGATTAGTAGTAATTTCTAGAAATACAATCACTTAGCTAAAATGTAATTCCCCTCATGAATTTTCTGTAAATCAGCATGACTACTGATTTACTATTGATACTACATGGAACCCCAGACTTCCCATTACCTACAGATTACTACTTTAAGATTTCCAAGGGGAGGTAAGGGAGGAGAGCCAGGTCACTGTAATACAACTAAATACTCTTCTACCCACTGGTTTGCCCACCCTCCAAGAGATATGCTGAATTCAGCCAATATTTGCCCTATTATCTAAATGGAAACATTTACTCCCACCATTACAAGATGGACAGCCCACCAAATATAAAAAGTTTGAAAATCACTCACTTCAAGCAAAAAATGTACATAACTGTAATATTCTCATTTCACTTAATTTTAAAAGCAACATATTTATGCCCATTATGCCTATAAGACAATAAAAATATATCAACAGTGATAAATCCATCCTTGGAAGGAACGATTGCATATGAACTTACAGATGCTGTGCTAGGACATGGATCGCCAACACTGGATTAACCTTGCCTACAAGCTATGTTTCTGGGAGGAAGAGCAAGTACATGGTTCACAAATAAACCAAATAACAAAGTCAGACCAAGTTTGTACCCTGACAAGATTACCAGTGTACCACATGGTTTCTACACAAACTCAGGAATAAAAAAAACAAAAAAATCAAACCAAAACAAAAAAAACCCAAACAGGAAAAACAAAACAAAAACAAAATACATTTATCCCTTTGGTTCCATGTTTAGTGTCACCGAAATGAAATTTAAACTGCAACAATAAAATGTGCATTTTTTGTCTTTTCTCAGTCATGTAAAGCATTTAAAACAACTTTAAAAAGCAAGCTTACCTGTTATACTTTTTCTCTTGGTCATGGCTCAGAGAACTGATAGAGGATTATGAGAGAAAAGCTAATGCATGAGAAATCAATATATTCAGCTGCTGTGCCAATCTATATCAAAGGAGAACGTAGGCAAAGCCAATACTGAATACACTGAAGTTACAAAGAGAAGAGAAAGGAAATGATAGAAAGAGGACAGAAACTGAAGGCTATTTAAAGGGGCGAACTCTAATTTCTGAAACAGTTCTAATGGACTATAAAAATTTGTATTGTAAAATGGGGCGAGACTACATAAAACTTACCTCAGTGTCATACACTTATACAGAAATATTTATTTCTGAGATAACAGATACTTACAGATTTATTTTAGCTGTTCCAATAATAATTTCTCTTGTAGACTAACTTTTTTACTTTTGCTTATTGATTATACTACTTATTTCTTAGTAGTGTATACTTCCACTTATATAATTTGTTTCAAAACTCATTTCAAAAGTTTTATTCTAAGTAAATGAACAAGTGAGTGAATCTGGCCCACACTAAACGCATTTCTAAAAGACTATGTATGTGGTTAAGTAGATGCACACATATGTACATATATATATTTTAAGACTAAGACTAAAGAAGAAAATGAAGTGAGTCTAAAAAGATGTAAGAAAGTAATGAAATAATGAAGAGGAAAGGACAGAAAAAAAAATCATAAATCTTACCTTATTCTCTCTTCAGACTCGTCCGTGCTGTAAATGGACGCCCCCTGCCACGCTGATACCCTGACAGTCCGTGGTTATTTAATAAACTCATACCAAAACATGCAAAGGTTCACTGAGCTCATTTTTTGTTACTGGAGTTTCAAATGTTCCCTTTAACCATACCACCCAACAAAAAGAACTGTTTTTCATTTTCATTTTGATCTTTTTTTAAAGTACATTTTGGAAAAACATTCCCCTTTCCCCATAGTGAAGTAAGTCTAAGGCAGTCAAATGCCTGACAGCTTCTCAAACTCTGAAGCAATTATCTTTTGAATTATTTTTTAAAAAACACAATTTTCTCATACTTTACCAATGACATGACAGGGTTTAACAAATAACAACAAGGGGGTAAACCACACACACAACTGTATACCATTTTCAAGCTTACTCAGACCCTGAATTTGCGTATTGAACCTAACCAAAAGTATTCCTTAAAAATGACTTCCCACAGGCTACCTTTTAAACTCAAAATTAATTTGGGAAAATTACATCTGTGCTTTTAGACATACTTAATTCCTGAAAAAGCACTGTGTATGTGAACTAGGGCTGGGCATCTGGATAATAAGTGTTCAGCAGCACTGATTCAACGGCACTGTCAACATGGGATTTTGAAAGCAATAAGAAAAAGTAAGACTGAATAAAGAAAAAATGAACACTTAACATTTCACTGAGTTAAAGATCACTCAGTCTTTAAAGTAAGAACCAGTAACATCTTATTATCTCTAACATCAACATACATTTCATGCTCTGTTTGCATTTTACCGTTCATAAGCATCACCTTCAACACCAGCAAACACTCACAGATGCACTGTCACTGAGAGAAGCTTTCAATAGGCAAAACTCGTGAGTGGGATTTACTATGCACAAATACCCATTTCCAAGCCAGTTACCCCTTTGCATATTTTTCTGAGGGGGCATCCATAAATATAATAAAAAACAGAAGCTCATACTTACATCCTATTCCTTGTTACTTTCCAAGCTGAGAGTTTCATCTTGCATTAGTCACCATATGATCTCTATCATAATGGTGGGGGTCAATGAATAGATTAGCTTTATGGGAATTTACAGTTCTTCCATGCATCTAAAATTTGGTAAGTCTGGTAACCACTGACCTATTTTTTTAAAATCTCCCCCTCTCAACTTAAATCTACACAAATATATATCTTAAATTTTAATCTCAGCTCTAAAGAAAAGATTTTCCTAAGGTTAAGTTAAATAACTGCCCCAGAAATAAACTACAGTGTAGGTTATCCTGCTGCCCCACTGAATCTAACCTGACCTTGATGTTTATGTTAAAATCTAAAAATAAAATTAACTTTTACTCATATTAAAGTGAGATGACTGCAGAGTAGTCAGTAACTGAAAAAACTAAGTACAATATGTCCAGGACCACTTTAATATGGTATTGTTCTTCTGCTTCTTTGTCTCTAACTAAATACTAATTAACCTACAAAAAACACTTAAAATTATATTCTAATGTAAGGTTGATTTTTTTTCCTTTTTGTCTGTTTGCTTTGGGTTCTGTAAAAAGTCTAGATTGGTATCAAGTAAAAAAACAAGAATACTACCTTGTGTGTGTCTCTGAATTTGCTGATCTCTCGGGATATCAGATCTCTTTTGTCTTCTTCCATTTCTATAGCATTTATATCCTCCTAAAAAAGATAAGGATAGGAGAGAATGCATTAAAGATTAATCCACATCAATACAAAGATACTACAATTAAAAGATATTCTATACCATCTTACAAAAAAGATAGAAGTAAGTAAAATAATATATAGTATAAAAAAACTAGTGATCTAAGTTAAATAGTGAGAAATCAGATGAAAAATAATCACAAGTCTGGCCATTAGCAAATAAACAGTTATTGTCAATGCCTATAATGTAAACGAACCTTAGTGATGAGTGGGTAAGGGATCAGTGGGGCCACTGGAAATCTGCGGAAAATCTGCGGAAAAATCCACAAAGATTTAAAAAAGAGCAAGAGTTCTATTATTGTGCACAAAAATTCACTGTATGTTTATAATGTAAGCAATGTAAGATTTCTGTAACATTTTCTTGATTTCAAACTACTTAATAAAAAAGATTTCACAGGCGCCTGGGTGGCTCAGTGGGTTAAAGCCTCTGCCTTCGGCTCAGGTCATGATCTCAGGGTCCTGGGATCAAGGCCCGCATCGGGCTCCCTGCTCAGCGGGGAGCCTGCTTCACCCCCTCTCTCTGCCCGCCTCTCTGCCTACTTGTGATCTCTCTCCCTCTGTGAAATGAATAAATACAATCTTAAAAAAAAAAAAAAAAGATTTCACTTACTCTCTTTAACCCCTCCTGTCACCCACCACCTCCTCACCCTCTAACTCCTCCAGGAAATGGAGTAAGGAAAGTCTCACATTAGCAAGACTTTTTCCTTCATTCCCTGGAAATAATCATACCAACAAAATTTACCCATAATTCTTGCCACTGAGCAGGAATTTGATCCTCTTTGATCCTCTCCTCCAAACTCTTATCAAACAAATATTCTAGCTACTTTCTCCTTTCCCATTAATGCTGGGGAAGAAGAACAAGCTCTACAAACTCAATTACTCTATACCTAATGGACTACCAATTCCCGTTCCCAGTGACTGGCATGTTTACTAGACAGGTTGTTAGGACCACTTGAGGAAAAACAAGCCAAGTAATAAAAATGTATTTGGCCACAAAGCAAATTGAAGGTAGTGTAATAAGGTACTCAAATTCAAAATAAAATGAACCATAACTACCCCAATATTAAAAACCATAGTGTATGTTTCATGGTACTTTCTCATGGCACATACAATCCACGCACAGAACATAGTACCAATATTTTTAAAGAATACTCCCCATAATTTCTCTAAATTTACCCAAAAAAATATGAATGTATAAAAAAAAAAAAACCCACAAAAAACAAAAAAAAATCACTTTTGGGACGCCTGGGTAGCATAGTTGGTTAAGCGTGTAACTCTTGGTTTCAGCTTAGGCAAGCCCTGCTTCGGGCTCCAAGCTAGGGCCAGAGTCTGCTTGAGATTCTCTTTCCCTCTGCCTCTGCCCCTCCCCTTCACACACTCTCAAATAAATAAATCTTTAAAGAAAACATTATTTTAACCTGGACTTCCTACCATTCAATTAGCTTAGGCTGGCAAAGAGCAATAAAACATAATATACTGGGGAGGAGTGTTTCATCTTGTCCTACTCTTCAATCGCCCTCCAATTAGAAGTTCAACTGCAGTACTGTCCACAGAGGGGAATGAGATGTGGTTTAGAAGAAAAAGTGGCAAGAATTAAAGAATGGGTGAAAATCTTCAGTGAAGGATATCTGGTGTCCTGCTTGGAGCAGGGATAGAACAGTATCTGAGAGTAAGGCAAAACAAAGCCAGCCCCTTCGTAGCCAAAAAAAACCTTTCTTTGTTCGTTAGTATCAGCACCTACTTCACGAGTTAAGGGTTTTTTCCTTATGTAATTTGAATCCACAGATGAACACGAGCATCCATGCCAGTATATTTCAAACATATAAAACAAACATTTTGGTGAAAAAAATTAGTAACTTGATAAAACATGGTCAAATTAGGTTTAACAGTATATCATTATAAATCTTAGTCATTTTCCCCTTGAAAGTTGCAATGCAATGAAAGCACAAGAGTGATACATAAAAAGTAAACCGAAGAAATGACTATTGTCAGAAATCAGTAACACATACGTCCTCCTTCTTCTCCTTCTTCTTCTTCCTGGGGTGAGAGTCAGATTCTTGTGAGGGGGCATTGAGCTCACTGGAGTATTCTCGTATTAAAACTTCAATGGCCCCTTTAATCATCTGATCTCTTCTCTTTGTTTCTTCATCTAAGGCTTCTTCATCATCATTAGTGACAGTTTCTGGCCTCGCAGTCTTTAAAAAAAAAAAAATCAAGGCAAGTTCAGGGGAGTGAAGAGGAAAAAAGAAATCAAAAAAAACAAAGAAAGAAAAAAGAAAATCATTCTAAAACAAGTCAGTACACAAAACATTTTTTCTCTAAAACATCTGCGTAGTCCTATGAAATGCAGACATGGTTTTATTCTTAACTTCACAGAACTACATTTCATTTACTGATTTTATCATTTTCTTTTCATTTTTTCCCTTTAATAGCTAATATTCTGACCCCTAGTCAATTACAGGGAGATTAAACCACAATACTAATATACTACACATCTGCCAAGCTTTGTTTTTCAGACTGTCTTCCTCAAATAGTTCCACAAACTAATGATGCTTACTAAATTAACCAAAACAGTTGAAAATTTCATTATGTGGAAAAAACAAAATAGAACTGTATGTACACTGTGACACAGCCACCATTTAAAATAAAAGTATGTGTAGGTTAACAAATGAAAAACGCAAAGCAGCTATATACAACAAAACGCAGCATCAAAAAAACAAAAACAAAAAGGCAAGCCATCAGACCCACCAGGGGCTGAAACAATGACATCTTTTTCCTCCTCTGCTTTCTATAATGCTGGAATACCACTTACAAAAACCATATACTTATACACTAAGAAGGAACCAACTACTCTAAATACACACAAGTCTTTCTTCCATGACTTGCACATGTAACATTATAAAAAATAACACAAAATTCATGTTATAATGCTTCTCACAAATAAGTAACTATTTGTAGGACTTACTATTTTTTTAAAAGACGAACCTTATTGATGTGAGAAAAAAAATTACTTCTGATATACTACTATTCTACTTCCTTTTATGTTAAGATTTATTTTAAGGCCCCTAGTTAAGGAATTAATCCAGTTCAAACTACACAACTTAAGAGAATAACCTCAAAACTCTGGATAATTCATTACTCTCAACCAGTCTTTTCTTAAAATTAGGAAAGATGGGAAAGGATGACAAGCAACAACATTAAAGGTATATACAAAAATTTTTGTAATTTAAAACTACACACGCACACACCTTAAGGCATTTATCAATTTACTTGGTAAACATATGCCATGTGCATTTTCAGATACAAATAAGAACAATGCTCTTTTGCACGAATACTGGCTCTTGGTCACAATGCATCCAACTATTTGAGGTAAGTTTCACACCCTATGGCTCCTGAATACAACTTAGCAGTGATTTCATATTTCATAATTTCATAATTCTGAAAGCTATCCCTAACGGACACTAATTCAATGGCCATTTATTTCTTGATTTGCTCAACAAAATTTTTTTAATTAAAAATATTTTCTTGAGGGCGCCTGGGTGGCTCAGTGGGTTAAAGCCACTGCCTTCGGCTCAGGTCATGATCTCAGGGTCCTGGGATCGAGGCCCGCATCGGGCTTTCTGCTCAGCAGGGAGCCTGCTTCCTCCTCTCTCCTCTCTCTCTGCCTGCCTCTCTGCCTACTTGTAATCTCTGTGTGTCAAATGAAAAAATAAAATCTTAAAAAAAAAAAAAATATTTTCTTGAGAGCACCTGGGTGGCTCGGTTGGTTAAGTGACTGCCTTCGGCTCGGGTCATGATCCTGGAGTCCCAGGATCGAGTCCCATGTCAGGCTCCCTGCTCTGCAGGGAGTCTGCTTCTCCCTCTGACCCTCCTCCCTCTCTCATGCTCTCTCTCTCTCTCTCTCAAATAATAAATAAATAAAATCTTTAAAAAATAGGTTTTTTTCTTGAGGTGCCTAGGTGGCTCAGTCAGTTAAGTGTCTGCCTTTGTTTGGCTCAGGTCATAATCTCAGGGTCCTGGAATTGAGGCCAGCTTTGGGCTCTCCGCTCAGCGGGAAGTCTGTTCTCCCTCTCCTTCTGCCCCTCCTCCCCACTCCAGCTCTCTCTTTGTCAAGTAAGTAGAAGTAATCGCTACACCCAACATGGGGCTCAAACTTACAATCCTGAGATCAAGAGCTGCATGTTCTACTGAGCCAGCCATGCACCCCTAGCTTAACAAATTCTTAAGAGCCTAGTGTGTATGCAAGATACTATGGTAGAAGCCAAAAATAACTTGATATTGGAAAGAGAAATAACCTTTCCCCGAAGCATTTAGTAAATACTGATAAGCAGTTATGCTACAGATAACTTCAAGTCATAATGTATGGAATTATAAAACTAACTACTCTTGAGTTTCTTAACTTTCTCAAACCTGCCTCTTCATCTTTCTTTTTTTTAAAGTAAGCTCCACAATGACCATGGAGCCCAAAGTGGTGAACTTATGTCCCTGAGAACAAGAGTCAGACACTTAACCAACTGACCTATCCAGGCACCCCTTTATCCAATCTTCTTCTGCCAACTTTCTACTTGTTATCTTGGATAAAAACAAGAAACTTTACCCAAGGACTGTAAATATCTGTTAAAATTATTTACCAAAAACATTGTAAACTGTAACCGTGGTGATGTGTTTTTACTTTAAATCAGTAATATATCCCAAGAAGGTCTTTGTGCAGCTTTTACCAAAATCCCTTCAGTAATACTACGCTTCTCCACAGATTTTTTTATTTTTAAGATTTTTTTTTAAAGATTTTATTTATTTATTTGACACAGAGAGAGAGATTACAAGTAGGCAGAGAGGCAAGCAGAGAGAGAGGAGGAAGCAGGCTCCCTGCTGAGCAGAGCCCGATGCGGGCCTTGATCCCAGGACGCTGAGACCATGACCTGAGCCGAAGGCAGAGGCTTTAAACCCACTGAGCCACCCAGGTGCCCAAGATTTTATTTATTTATTTGACAGAGACAGAGACAGCAAGAGAGGGAATACAAGTAGGGGGGAGTGGGAGAGGGAGAAGCAGGCTTCCCGCCAAGCAGGAAGCCCGCCCAATGCGGGCCTCGATCCCAGGACCCTGGGATCACGACCCAAGCCGAAGGCAGATGCCTAAGGACTGAGCCACCCAGGTGCCCTCTCCACAGGTTATAAATGAAAATATTAACCTGACACTAACTTGCCACTGAAACTTAGGTCTAAGACATACATGGACCAATTCAACCCAAAACCTGAGCTATCCACACCTGAATTCTTTATTATGAAATATACTTTATGAGAGAGCATCAAGTCTGTCTTTAGCATTTTCCCTACATGCTAAATTCCTTTCCATGAACCCACAACATCTCCATGCTTTTCTAAGCATAAAGGCAGAAGTGGGGTGGAGTGCCTGGGTGGCTCAGTTAGTTAACTGCTGCCTTCAGCTCAAGTCATGATCCCAGGGTCCTGGGATAGAGCCCTGTGACAGGCTCTCTGCTCAGCAGGGAGTCTGCTTCTCCTTCTGCCCCCTCCCCACTTGTGCATGCGCATGCTCTCTCAAGTAAACAAAATTAAAAACAAACAAAAAAAGATAAAAGTGGGATTATATAAGCCTGAAGGCCTAGTCATTTAAAAATACTCATAAGCCCCCAAATTCCCTACTACCACCACCCTAAATCAAATTTTAGTAGTAGTATAGCTAGTCTTACCTAAATTAGAAATAAAGCATTTGGAATGAATGAATTCACTTCACCTTCTGAATAACTATTGCCCCTTGATCTATAGGGAAAATGTACATTTTTAGAAGGAAAGTTTATTAGCCCAAGTCTATTTACCAATTGTTAATGTAAGAAAACCAAAAATAATCAGATATGGGCGCCTGGGTGGCTCAGTGGGTTAAAGCCGCTGCCTTCAGCTCAGGTCATGATCCCAGAGTCCTGGGATCGAGGCCCACATCGGGCTCTCTGCTCGGCAGGGAGCCTGCTTCCTCCTCTCTCTCTGCTTGCCTCTCTGTCTACTTGTAATCTCTCTCTGTGTCAAATGAATAAATCTTTAAAAAAAATAATAATCAGATATAACATAGAGGGAAAAGTCTATGTTTCTTTTCTGTGTTCTGGCTGACAGTCAGGAAGATGCCGGACTCAAGCACCACACAAGCTCCTCAAGGTCTCTGCTCACATCATCCATCTTAAGTCACTGTTTTCAAGACTTCTCCCAACAGTCAACAATCAAGAAGAACAATACCCTCTCATATTTTTTCTTGAAAAATCGTGACAAATCTGTCATCTACTCCACAACAGTTATATCTGCTTAAGTTATTTGAAAAAAAATTTTTACCTGATAGAATTGCTCAACTTTTTCTTTTTACCAATATTGTTAAGTTAAATGAACATTCCAGCAGACCACACCATGTCTGTCTTGTGGCTTCAAGTGTCTCTGGGTACCATGCCAAGTACACCCAGAAGTCATGTCTGTTAATGTTTTAAATTTCATCTTTTCTGAAATACTTGTTCTGATTTTACTGAAGGTAGCTCCAATTCCATTTTTGAAGATATAAACAGATTTAAATTGTGGTTCCTCTAATAGTGATTACAAATTAAAGTCACACAATTGTGCATTTCCTTATTTACATATATAGTGAAGTCATTTACTTCATGTTCAGAGTACACTATTTGCAATGTTAAATATCAAACCACCACGGGCGCCTGGGTGGCTCAGTGGGTTAAAGCCGCTGCCTTCGGCTCAGGTCATGATCTCAGGGTCCTGGGATCGAGGCCCACATCGGGCTCTCTGCTCAGCAGGGAGCCTGCTTCCTCCTCTCCTTTCTCTCTGCCTGCCTCTCTGCCTACTTGTAATCTCTGTGTGTCAAATGAATAAATAAAATCTTTAAAAAAAAAAAAACAAAAAACCACCTCACCAGCTGATGAGTAAACAACAGGGCGGGGGGGGGATACTCTCAGGGAATTACATAACAACTGTGAAGACATTAATTCCATTTAATTCCATGCTTTATTTTAAATAATTCAGTTATCACTGCAAGGAAAATCTGAAAAGTCTTATTTCAGACAGTTATTTTTTTGATGTGACAGGCAACATTGCTCATTTGAGATACAATTTATACTACAGAGAAATTGTATTTTATTATTTCTTTATAAAGCTAGGTAAAGACAATAAGATCATCAGGTGAACAATGTAACTACAACTGTTACTCAATAAAGGATCATTCCATCCTTGCTATGGGCAAGATACTATCTTAGGTTCTGTGCAGGTACAAGAGGAAGAGACAGTCTGCGAACTTACTGCCCTTTCTGTCTTATAATCAGAGATACGGAAATAAAGCAGGGTATAAGGGGTGTGAGAGACAGATGCCAACAATATATGTCACAAAGCACTAACCTAACAGTAGTAAAAACCTGGGAACATAAGCGGGAAGAGAGGAATTAATTCTGCCTGAGAGAAATTGAAGGTAGGATTGATGAAGGCTATTTGAATCAAGTAACATTGTAATTAGAACTACATGGATAGAATTGCAACAGGGAGCTTGAGGGGCAACAAGGACATGAGATGTCAGCAAAAAACGAAGAAGTTTGTAGGGATACATGACTGACATATGCAGAATGAATAATGAGAGAAACCAGAAAGGTAGACTGAATAAGCCTTGAATGCCATGTTAAGAATATGACCTTTATACTCTAAGAAATTTAAAATCACTGAGCCGCCTGGGTGGCTCAAGTCGTTGAGTGTCTGCCTTCAGCTCAGGTCATGATCCCAGGGTCCTGGGATCCCTGCTTGGGTTCCCAACTAGGTAGGAAGCCTGCTTCTCCCTCACCACCTCCCCCTGCTTGTGCTTCCTCTTTCGCTGTCTCTCTCTCTGCCAAATAAATAAATAAAATCTTAAAGAAAGAAATACAAACAGTGCTATAATAGATGAGAGAAAACACAGAGAATCAGTTAAAATATTATTAAAAGTAGAAGAAAAGATACAAGTAAAAAAAGCTAATTACAGAATACTTAAAACTCAATCCTGTATTTATGAAAGAAAAGCAAATTCATATATTCCAATTAAAAACTATATTCATCCATACAGAGAAAAATCTCTGGAAGAATATGCAACAAAACGTCTACAGTGGTTCCTAATGATGATGGGATTATAGGTGGTACTTAATTTCTTCTTTATAGTTTGCTTTATGAGTTTTTTTTTTACAAAGAACATACAATGTTTTTGTAAAGGAGGGAGGAGTAATACCAAGAAAGCTACTTCTGTTTTGAATGAAAACCTGAAAGCAGCAAAAAGGATTTTTTGTTTTTGTAGAAACAAGAAAGTAACAATAAACCTACTTTAAATCCATTCAAGCTTGAGGTTCCAAAAGGAAATAGGAAATACACCCAGGTTTTAGTTATTTTTTGTTTTGTTGAAAAGGAGTAATGATATATACAACACAACATATAAAAATTTCTTTTAGATGTAAGCCTGATGATTCACAGACCTGTACCCCTTGGGCAAAGAAAATAAAATTTAAATAAATAAATAAATAGATAGATAAATAAAAATAAATAAAAATTTCTTTTACTTTAGCTTCACTTAATATGGCCACCAACCTGAGGAAAGTAGTAAGACTTATTTTCAGGGGCGCCTGGGTGGCTCACTGGGTTAAGGCTCAGGTCATGATCTGAGGATCGAGCCCCACATCGGGCTCCCTGCTCAGTGGGGAGCCTGCTTCCTCTGTTCTGCCTGCCTCTCTGCCTACTTGTGATCTCTGTTAAATTAATAGATAAAATCTTAAAAAAAAAAAAAGACTTATTTTCATTTATTTTAGAAGTTGTATACTTTTTTTTTAAGTAGGCTTCACGCCCAGCACTGAGCCCAACACGGGGCTTGATCTCGAGACCTGACCTAAGATCAAGAGTCAGATGCTCAACTGACTGAGCCACCCAGGCACCCCAGAACTTGTGTACTTCTAAAAGAGAAGGCAACTAATTAAAATTAATGTGTAGGTTGAAATATATTTTGTTGTACTTACTTACAAAGCTGCCTTAATGAATTAGCTCTGTTTGGAATAGTCTGTACCAATGTTTTCTCTGGCAAGTTAACCTTGTCCAGCCTCCCTCACTACCTTCATACCAACCTGGAACAAGCAAACCAACAGTCATCCACCCACAATGGGTAGATAAAAGATTTAAAATAACTACATGCTATAAAAATACCCTCCTGCATTTTAGCCACAAGGACATATTATGAGGATGATCTTGTGAAACCCCATAGCAAGATTCACTTATAAGAAGTATTTACACTGGAAGAACACAGTTGGCCTAGAAAATAACACTGTAGAAACATACCCCATTTGAAGCTTTCTTCTTTGCTTTCCATTCATCTAGTTGTGCCTTTGTCTTTGCATCAACTTTAACAAGGAGCTTCTTTTCTCCAATCTGCAGGTCATGCAATAACCTGAGTGCACGGAGGGTAGACTCAGGTTCCTTATACTCACAGAAGCCAAAGGCTAAAAATGGATGTAAAGAATTAGTGAAATATCAACAGTTATGAAAACAAAATATTTATGGAAAATTAAAATCATCAGAGACCAAATTTTCTAATAGTAGGATTACTCATGTTGTCACTCCTCCCTTTCCTTCAATTACCCTTGATGATTTTACTTTTAGCACCCTCAAACCATGACAAGAAAAAAGGAAACAAAAACAGGGGAAAGAAAGAAAAATTCTAATCAAACAAACTGCTACTTATTAGAAGTGCTGATAAATATTTAGCAGAACCAGCAAATTTCATAATTGAGTATTTTATTTCCTGAATTCATTCCATCTATACTTCCTAAGAGCTAGCTACAGGTGAAATAGGCTTCTTAAAACTATCATAAGCACTTTCTTTTTTTCTTAAATAGGATACTTCTCCTGTTTTTGTTTTGTTTTTTTAAGATTTACCTATTTATTTTAGAGAGAGGGAGAGTGCATGCGTGCGAGCACAGGAGGAGGGGCAGAGGAAGAGAGGAGAGAATCTCAGGCAAACAACCCCTCCCTACCTCCCTCAGCGAGGAGGCAGACTCAGATGGATGCCCTACCAACTGAGCCACCCAGGCACCCTGCATTAATTAAGAATTCTCTTAATTCTGAGAAGTTACACTACAAAAGTACTGACCTTTTATCCTAATAAGTTTGATTTTTCTGTACCTGTTTAATTTTAATAACTAGTCTCACAATTATTACCATGCCTTTAAATTAGAGATATTAAAACGCACACTTTAAACGAGTAACCTAAAAATTGAAAATAAAACAAACAAATCCAAATATGTATATGACTATGTATAGTTAAGGACACAACCACACAGAGAGGAACTATTCAGAGTGACTTTAAAACAACAAGTGGTTCTTAGTGTGATATATCTTAGGACAAAAGACCTGCCAATAAAAAAGAAAATTTTTATGATCATACTGTTGATGATAGTGTTGGTATTTATAATCTTAAACTGTTGCATGTGAAATATGAGATGAAGCAAGCCAGTAATTATTTAATAGTCTATCATCCCAATGTCCTTGAAACTAAGGATTCTCAGTATGGAAGGAAAAAAAAAAGATATATTATAGAAAAGGTTAAATAAAAACCTTTAAGTCCTGAATGTAAACTAATGTGCACTGAAAAATGTAAAGGCAAAGACTAAACAAGTGCTTTTTAAAAAATGTTTATTTAAGTAGTCTCTATACCCAGTGTGGGTCTCAAACTCATAGCCCCGAGGTCAAGAGTTTCATGGCCCAAAATCAAGAGTTGCACACTCCTCTGACTGAGCCAGCCTGGCCCTCCAAGACTAAACAAATCTTATAAATGAGTATAACTAATTCCCAGACTGTGATTTTTAAAGCAATTTCCCACTAAAAAGAACCAGAGTTCCTTAAATAAATGGCTAATCCTAAGTATGGGACAGAAAAACTTCTAGATGACTTTATAAAGATTCCAAATGCCAGATAACATTCCAAACAAGGTAGCTATCAAAGGCAGTTAGGCTTGTGTCAAAACCACTGGAAACCCTATTTGTAGAGACAACTTAAGACAATTTAAGCTTCATCAGTAAGGATGACAATTCTTATTAAATGTAACAAATTGAACATGCTTCAATCCTTAATTTCAAAATGGTTCTTAAAAAATGCATTGCGGGCGCCTGGGTGGCTCAGTGGGTTAAAGCCTCTGCCTTCGGCTCAGGTCATGATCTCAGGGTCCTGGGATCGAGGCCCGCATCAGGCTCCCTGCTCGGCAGGGAGTCTGCTTCCTCATCTCTCTCTGCCTCTGCCTACTTGTGATCTCTCTCTCTCTCTGTGTCAAATAAATAAATAAAATCTTAAAAAAAAAAAAATGTCATTGCTGGGGCACCTGGGTGGCACAGTCAGTTGAACATTTGACTCTTGATCTCAGCTCAGTCTTGATCTCAGGGTCATGAGTTCAAGGCCTGCACTGGGCTCTCCACACTGGGCACGTAGCCTACTTTAGATAAAACAGTTACTGCTAAATGATGCTGAGGATATCAATTCATTCTTTTGAAAAATGAAAGCACCACAGCATTTATCCTGTTTTCCTTATACAAATTAATTCTGATAAGGAAGGTTTGAACTTCAATGAAGGAATGACAGAATTCTTCAAAATAGACTAGCACATTTTTCAGCCCTCCAATGAATGAACTAATCCAAGAATAGAAAATCAACAGCTGCTACAACAAAAATTTTAAAAATTAAAAAAAGTGTCTCATGATGAAGAACACTACCTTTAAAAAATTCTTATGAATAAAAAACAAAAATAACACATGTGAACTCAAATCTGATTGAGTCTCAAGATATAACCAGTTTACATAAAATACAGAGGACAAAAAGCACTGGCGCATTATTCTACCAGAGCTGCAATCAGCAAATTTACACTCAAGATATGCTGAGGAAATGAACCAGTTTCTTCCACACATAATTCCAAAGGAAAAGAGAAGAACTTAAAATATTAAAAGAGACTTAAAAATATGCCAACCAATTGCAATGTGTGGACTATATATGGATCCTCTATCTACTATTAAGAGTTGACATTTGCGACAACTGGACATCAGAAAATTGACTTATTAAGAAAAAAAGTTAATTTTGAAGGTCTTATAATAGCATTTTCAATATGTTTTTTAAAAAACTCTTATCTCTTAGACACACATGCTAAAATACTTATAGACATAATAATGGATGCCTGGGATGTCCTAAAAAGAATAGGAGGAGGAAATGAACAGAATACAGGTTAAGCACAATTGGGCATGAGTTGATAAATGTTAAAGCTAGGTGACGAGTATACAGAAGTTAATCATATTTTAATTTTACATATGCAAGAATTTTCCCATAATAAATACTGTTTAAAGAATGCACATCAAACAGGTGCTTTTACGAACAAGTATGAAAAGAACAATTTGCTTCTAAGGCTAACAGGTCATCTCACCATCTGTTCTGCTTTCCTCCTAAGTCCTAATTGTTGAATGTTGATCATATACTCCCGCTCTGAGAAAAAAAGGACTTTTCAAAATAACATTGTAAAAAAACAGTCTGAGTAATTTTTTCTCTACTACCTCTTTCCTGTTAATACTTTTCCACTTTCTAATCTCAACTCAGCTAAATCTTCCCCAAACACCTTTAATCCTATTCCAATAAGAAAGAAGACAAAGAGTGCTGACAGAATACTCCCATAGTTAAGGGCAATGAGAGCAAAACATGCAACAAGTGACTTAAGCACACAGGTTAAAATGATCTCAGTAAGAAAAAATTACCAACCTTGAAGTTTTCCAGACGCACCTTGTACTCTCTTCCAGCTCAAAACCAAGCCACATTTCTTAAAAAGAAAAAACAAAAAATGATCATCACCATTTAACAAATCAACTACTCAGTAATAAAAATAAGAGCATAACTGATATTTCCACCAGGAGAAAAATAAAAGGAAAAAGGAAAAAAAAAATCATACCAGCTATTAAATTTCTCAAAATTCTCTCAATTCCCACATACCTATTATATGAAAGAAATATATAACACATCATTTAAAAAATATATATATAAATTCTGACAAATTCTTATTTGCAGAAAATTGACTACCTTTTAGATTTCATTTTGGGGGTGGGGAGAAAGCACAGAAGAATGGGAGAAGGGCAGAGGGGGAGGGAGAGAATCCCAAGCTGACTTGGCACTGGGCGTAGAGTCCAACTTATGGCTCCATCTCATGGCCCTGAGATTACAACTTGAGCAGAAACCAAGAGTCAGACACTCAACCAACTGAGCCATCCAGGCACTCCTTGACTACCTTTTAATAAATTAGAAATTTTACAGCATTATTTATCCTACCCAAAATGTACACATAAAAAACCAAAATTACCGGGCGCCTGGGTGGCTCAGTGGGTTAAAGCCTCTGCTTTCGGCTCAGGTCATGATCTCAGGGTCCTGGGATCGAGGCCCGCATCGGGCTCTCTGCTCAGCAGGGAGCCTGCTTCCCCCTCTCTCTCTGCCTGCCTGTCTGCCTCCTTGTGATCTCTCTCCCTCTGTGAAATAAATAAATAAAATCTTTGAAAAAAAAAAAAAACCAAAATTACCAATATTATAATATTTATTTTTTAAAATTCTTTTTTAAAGATTTTATTTATTTATATGACACAGAGAGAGATCAGATTACAAATAGGCAGAGAGGCAGGCAGAGAGAGAAGAGGAAGCAGGCTTCCTGCTGAGCTGGGAGCCCGATGCGGGCCTTGATCCCAGGACCCTGAGATCATGACCTGGGCTGAAGGCAGAGGCTTTAACCCCCTGAGCCACCCAGGCGCTCCCAATATTATAATATTTAAATAAACTACAGTAAATTCAAGGAAATATTCTGAATCCATAAAGATTATGTTTTAAAACATACATCTGTATCATAAAGAACTTTAAAGATTTTTTTTTTTTAAGATTTTATTTATTTGACCGAGTGAGTGAGAGAGACAGAGAGCAAGCACAAGCAGGGGGAATGGCAGGCAGGGGAAAAGCAGGCTCCCCACTGAGCAAGAGCAAGGAGCCCAATGTGGGGCTTGATCCCAGGACCCTGGGATCACAACCTGAGCCAAAGGCAGCTGCTTAACCAACTGAGCCACCCAGGCACCCCTAAAGATTTTTTAAAGTTATCTCTATACCCAATGTGGTGCTCAAACTCACAACTCTGAGATCAGAGTCGCAGGCTCTACTAACTGAGCCAGCCAGGGGCCCCTATATTATAAAGGACTTTCAATAACATGGAAAAATGCTTGACATGGGATGCAAAAATAACACAGGACACGAAAGTGCAGATAATATAGTAAGACTTTAACTATGTAAAGAAAAAAATTTCCATAAATCAGAAATATTAATAGGGCAGGTTGTCTGAAGAGTAAAACATTACATTTTATGTTCCAAGTTCTTAAACATTATTTCTTTCTTTTTACTAGACTTATTTGAGAGACAGTGCACAAACAGGGAAAGGCAGAGGGAGAGGGAGAGAAGAGAGGGAGTCAAGCAGACTCCTCTGGGCAGGGAGCCCCAGGCAGGGCTCAATCCTAAGACCCTGAGATCATGACCTAAGCTGAAACCAAGAGTTGGACACAATTGACTGCACCACCGAGGTGAACCAAACATTATTTCTAATTATTAAAGTAAAAACTACAAGATTTAAAAAAAAGTTATTTGTGGAAAATGGTAACTGAAGATTGCCTGTCAAAGCAGAGAGAATGCATGAATTTTTCACACTTTCCTTCAGAGAAACCAATAAAATGATTATCGAGGAATATAAAAGATAAAAATCCATGAGGTCAAACGTTATATGGATAAACAGCAGCAGCAGTCAACAAAATTTTGGAAAGAAAAAACACAAATGAAGGATGGGAACTTATTCAGATCAAAGAAAGCTATAACTACAAATGAAGATACTGATTAGAATTAGGCTAATTGGGCGCCTGGGTGGCTCAGTGGGTTAAAGCCTCTGTCTTCTGCCCAGGTCATGATCTCAGGGTCCTGGGATCGAGGCCCGCATCGGGCTCCCTGCTCAGCAGGGAGCCTGCTTCCTCCTCTCTCTCTCTGCCTGCTTGTGATCTCTCACTCTCTAATAAATAAATAAAAATAAAATCTTAAAAAAAAAAAAAGAATTAGGCTAATTGATTCTACAAAGCCAAGTGATCTGGACTGGAGGTAAAAAGGTACACACTGTGGAGAATGCGGCTGAAGCATGAGGCTGAATTAAAAATGGCTCAGTCAGTTAAGTGTCCACCCTTGGCTCAGGTCATTTATCTCAGGGTCTGGGGATCAAGCCCCACGTCAGGCTTCCTGCTCAGTGGGGAGTCTGCTTCTCATTCTGCCCCCATCCCTCGTGCTCTCTTTCTCAAATAAATAAAATCTTAAAAACAAAAACAAAAAAACAGGTGAATGCCTAACCATATGAATATGGAATAATCAAAGCCTCAGAGTTCTTTTCAAGCCAACTACTTTACTCCCCACCCCTGGAGGAGATAGCTTGCAGTCTTTACAAACAACTATACTTAATAAGCTCCAACCTCAGCGAAGACAGAATGAAGTTATGGTCTGAAGAAAGTGAAAACAACAAGCTTAGGATACAGAGCAGCAAAGAGATATGAAAGATCAGGATGGAAGAAAGTAAAATTAGACGATACATTTCAGTGCAATTCTTCACCCCCAACTCCATACACGGAGCCAATCATATAATCACTAGAAAGGAAACTGGAAGTTTTCTAGAGAAACCAACCAGCCCCCAAGAAAAGAACTCCATATACTAACATGCAAAATCTCTAGCTACTGGCTAGATTATCCTAAAATGATGCCCACCATTTTACAAACCCAGCTTATGCATACAAAAGCTTTTTTTTTTTTTAAGATTTTATTTATTCATTTGACACAGAGAGAGAGATTACAAATAGGCAGAGAGAGAGGAGAGAGGAGGAAGCAGGCTCCCCGCTGAGCAGAGAGCCCGATGCGGGCCTCGATCCCAGGACCCTGGGATCATGACCTGAGCCGAAGGCAGCGGCTTTAACCCACTGAGCCACCCAGGCGCCCCAAAAGCTTTTTTTTAATTTTAATAAATCTCTACACCCAAAATGGGTCTCAAACTCACAACCCCAAATCAAGAGATGCATGCTCCACTCACTGAGCCAGCCAGGCACCCCCAAAAAACTTCAATCCCTAACTCAAATATGAAGACAATCAAGGATCATCAGACATTTAAGGAATACCTTAAATGAGAAATGAAGGGAAGAGATAAATTCAGGAATGAAGCTTAAAAACAAAACACTGTGCTGCACATATAAGTCAAGGATAGGTTCAAAAAGAGGTTTTGTGGCGCCTGGCTGGCTCAGTTGATTGTGTCTGGCTCTTGATTTCAGCTCAGGTCTTTATCACAAGGTCGTGTGTTCAGGCCCTGTGTTGGGTTCCAAGCTGGGCATGGACCCTATTTAAAACAAACCCAAAAAACAAAACAAAAAAAAAGGGGTGGGGGAGAAAGAGAGAGAGAGGTTTCTTTTTTTTCTTTTAAAGATTTTATTTATTTATTTCACAGAGGGAGAGAGATCACAAGGAGGCAAAGAGGGAGGCAGGCAGAGAGAGAGGGGGAAGCAGGCTCCCTGCTGAGCAGAGAGATGCAGGCCTCGATCCCAGGACCCTGAGATCATGACCTGAGCAGAAAGCAGAGGCTTTAACCCACTGAGCCACCCAGGCGCCCGAGAGAGAGGTTTCAAAGAGGATATACATATGTGTGTGTGTAAATATATATATATATATACATATTTACATATATAAATATATATGATCTCCACACACCTGCACACAAATATTCACAGCAGCATTATTCATTAATACCCAAAAAGTGGAAACAACTCAATTGTCCATCGACTGATTCATGGATAAAATAAATGTGATAGGGCGCCTGGGTGGCTCAGTGGGTTAAAGCCGCTGCCTTCGGCTCAGGTCATGATCCCAGGGTCCTGGGATCGAGGCCCGCATCGGGCTCTCTGCTCAGCGGGGAGCCTGCTTCCTCCTCTCTCCTCTCTCTCTGCCTGCCTCTCTGCCTACTTGTAATCTCTCTCTCTGTGTCAAATGAATAAATAAAATCTTTTTAAAAAAATTATNNAAATAAATAAATAAATAATAAAATAAATGTGATATATCCATTAGACAAAATATTTGCTCATAAAAAGGAATGAAATACTGATATATGCTACAACATAGATGAAGCCTGAAAACATTGCANTAAAATAAATGTGATATATCCATTAGACAAAATATTTGGTCATAAAAAGGAATGAAATACTGATATATGCTACAACATAGATGAAGCCTGAAAACATTGCATTAAATGAAAAAAGACAAAACATGAAAAGCCATACATATTCTATGATTCTGTTTATATAAGATGCCCAGAATAGGCAATAATCTACACAGACAGAAAGTTAAGAGAGTGGTTGCCATGTGCTGGGAGAAAGAACGGGAAGTGACTTACTGAGTACAGGGTTTCTAAGTGGGGTAAGGAAAATGTTCTGCAATTAAGACGGGGTAATGTTTGTACAACTTTCTGAATATACTAAAAACCACAGAATTATACATTATAAAAGGGTGAATTTAAGGTCTATGAATTATATCACAATAAAGATGGGTTTTTTTTTAACTATTTTATTTATTTATTCATGAGAGACAGAGAGAGAAGCAGAGGGAGAAGCAGGCTCCCCGCTCACTGAGCAGGGAGCCCAATGCAGGACTCGATTCCACAACCCTGGGATCATAACCTGAGTCGAAGGCAGACGGTTAACCGTCTGAGCCACCTAGGTGCCCCATAATAAAGATGGTTTTAAAAAAATGTCCTCCCAATGTTCCACTTTAGCAAAAAATTGGCATTATCTTGTAAAACTGAAGAAAACATACCCTAAGACTCAGAAATTCCACTTCTAATACACGATAGAAATTTTTTCATGTGACTGAGGAAAACATATTACCAATAATAAAACAGCAAAACATAGTATCAAGAAATAGAAACAATCCATATAACCATCATCAGAAAACTGACAATTCATGGTACATTTTTACAATGCAATGGCATACAGCAGTAATAGATAAATAAACTAGAGTTATATATATGTTAGGTGAAAAAAGCAAATTACAGAGTACAGAATTAAAACTTGTGAATTACGGATTTTTATGAATACATAAATATGTAATTAAAATAAAAAATAGGGGTGCCTGGGTATAAGAATCTGCCTTCAGCTCAGGTCATGATCCCAGGATCCTGGGATCAAACCCTGCGTCAGGCTCCCTGCTCAGTGGAGAGCTTGTTTCTCCCTCTTCCTCTGCCGCTCCCCCTGCTTGTGCTCTCTCGCTCTCTCTCGCCCGCTCTATCTCAAGTAAATAAGATCTTTAAAAAAATAACAAATAAGAGTAAAAAATACACAAAGGAATGATAAACACCAAATTTAGGATAGTGGATTACCCTGATGATTACCACTGTGGAAGAAAGAAGTGCGAATTAGGGCCAACTATAATGTTTTATTTCTTTGGGGAAAACATCTGAAGCTAGTATCACAAAATACTGAATGTGACAAAGCTAGGTTTTGTGGTGTTTATTTTCTAAACATGTTTTAACACAAGGATCACACAACTTACAAAACAGAAATGGCAGTAAAAAAAAATCTTTAAAAAAATCCTTTAAAAAAAGGAAAAGATTTTAAAATAACTTCTCTAAAAAATAGGAGATTATGGAGGGAGGGAGTACCAGCACTGTTGTTTTTCATTATAAAATCATTCAGTGTTATTTTACTTAATGCTCATTTGTCACCAGGATAACAATTTTTTAACTAAGACAAAAAGGAAAATCAATGACTTTATGAACTCAAAATAACTTATTGTTTATCCTCAGAATAAAAACCTTAAAACCAATTTATCACCACTAAATGCTAAAATCATTGTTTTAAAGGCTGGGGGGGGGAAGGAGACACACAACAGGACACAACTCAAATGGTCTTAAAACATTAACCCAGAGATTACTTATTAATGACAAAGGAAAACAAGGTATCCTTACGATAAAGAGATGTGACCACGTTAACCTAGTAACTAAACTGAGCATCACCAAAAACAAGACCAAAAGACACCATGTACCTCTTGTTATGCTACACTGACGACATCACCCATGAATCATTCTTACAAAAAATGCTTACTATGAATCTACAAGTCAAACAAATTCCAACTGGGACATTCTGCAAAAGATCTGGACTCTTCAAAAAATGTTAATGTCATGAAAGACAAAAAACAAACAAAGAAAAGAAGACACAAGGGTATTCTATATTACAGAAGTTGTCTAAAGAGGTATGACAATTCAATGCAATGTATAATCCTTGACTGAATCATAGGTAAACAAAAAGTAACTATTGACGGAGATTACTAAGGAAACTACACATGAACTATAGATATATTTAGATAACAACTCTGTATCGGAAAAAAAAAAACCAATACTGTAACAGCCTTAAATTTAAGTGTGATGATGGCTTTATGATCATGAGAGCATGCTCTTGGTCTTAGGAGAAACAAGAAATATGCAGAGATGAAATGTCATGTCACAACTTACTCTCCAATTATTGAGAAAAAAAAAGTGTGTGTGTGTGTGTGTGTAGAAAATAAATGTGCAAAATGTGTTACAAGAATGTTCATTTTACTATTCATTCAACTTTTTTGCAGAACTCAAATTTTCAAAATAAAAAGAAAATTAAGAATCCTCTTTCTGCTTTTTCATAAATTTGAAGTCCGTAACAAAATTTAAAAATGAGAAACAGTTTAACTTACAGCAAGGAGCTGTCTTATAAGCATGTCTGAGGCTTTCTCAGAAATGTTGCCAACAAAAACTGTAGTAGTGGGACCACAATTTTCATCATTTTCTTTAGCCTTTAAGCCTGGGTGATCCTTTCTTGCTCCCAAATGCTTTCCAACCATGGACACAGTGGGTACTAAAACCTAGAGTGAAGAAAAGCAATAACATTGGAACTGGCAATTAAATTTCCTATCATGTTTAAAGCAACATTAGTCTAAAAACAATTTTAAAGTACTAAATATATAGCACATTAAAGGTTCTACGTACTCAAAGATTCTATCATTTTTCATTAATGCAAATTTATCCATTACAAATTCCACTATTAGATTACCGTTTTCTTTTTACAAGATTTGAGAGAACACATGCACAAGAGGGGGGAGGGGCAGACTGAGAGGGAGAGAAAATCTCAAGCAGACTCCCTTTGTTTGGGGCCCTGATGTGGGGCTACCGACCCCTGAGATCTAATGACCCCTGAGCCAAAATCAAATCAGACGTTTAACCAACAGAGCTACCCAGGCGCCCCAGACTACCTTTCTTTTGAAAACAACTTAGAAAAGGAAGTAATTAATAACTTGGATGGCAATCTTTTTATATTTAAGAGCTAATTCTAAAATGTCTAAGACATCATAAATCATTTAAAATTATCAAACATATCCAGGAGCTTCTTCACAACTTTACACTATACTAATATAAAAGCAAATTTTCGGCGCACCTGGCTAGCTCAATCGATTAGGTGTCTGACCCTTGATTTCAGCTCAGGTCGTGACCTCAGGGTCCTGGGATAAAGCCCAGCATCAGGATCCACGCTCAGCTGTCAGTCTACTTCCCCCTCACCCCCAACTCCTTCTGCCCCTCTCCTACTTGTACTTGCTCTAAACTAAATCCCCCCAAAATTTTTTTAAGAGCAAAATTACCCCTGGGGCAAATAATTAAAAAAAAAGAGCAAATTTTAATTATCCCCACTAATCCCCTGACAGAGCATTTGAATACTCATAGCACTCTCTAACACTTAAATTTAACCTTTATCAGTTAGTTACATTTTTATTTTCCCTTTATAACTTTCAACTTCCCAGAGGAAGGAACAATCCTACTCATTTTTGTATCTGGAATTGAATTTAGCAAAACATGAACAGTAGGCACTGAATAAATAATGGTGAACTGAGGGAGCTATTCCAAACCCCAAGTCCCACCTCTTCCTAAGCTAAAATGCAAGAGAGTAAGAGTACCTGTCATGTGGAGGTTTTCCAAAATAGCCAAACAATGGGTATCCAATGCAAGAAAAATTGGACTCCCCCTTGGTCTGCAGAACCATATCTTCTTAGGGGTCTGCCTCACATCAGATTCCTGTTTGCCCATAGAGTTACCATCTCCTTTTTAATAGAGGAACACTCCCCTTCCTCCCTTTTCAAAATCCACAGGTAGAAAAACAATTGAAAGTAATGAAATCTACCCTCCCTCACAGGGGAATTCCAGAGGAAGTCTGATACTCTATCACTAAACTCAAAGAAAAATTCTGGTTAAAAAACAGTTAAGAGGGGCGCCTGGGTGGCTCAGTGGGTTGAGGCCGCTGCCTTCGGCTCAGGTCATGATCCCAGGGTCCTGGGATCGAGGCCCGCGTCGGGCTCTCTGCTCGGCGGGGAGCCTGCTTCCTCCTCTCTCCTCTCTCTCTGCCTGCCTCTCTGCTTACTTGTAATCTCTCTCTCTGTGTCAAATGAATAAATAAAATCTTTAAAAAAAAAAATAAAAAATAAAAATAAATAAATTAAAAAAAACAGTTAAGAGGGTTATTATTTATTCATGTGTTACAGCAGATAAGTATTCTGAACTAATATGCTTGGAGTGTACAAAAGCTTTGATGAATGTGAAGAATTAAGACTTAAGAAGACTGAGTAACAGGGATGCCTGGGTGGCTCAGACAGTTAGGAAGCCACCTTCAGCTCATGTCATGATCCCAAGATCCTGGGACTGAGTCCTGAATTGGGGTCCTTGCTCAGCGGGAAGTCCGCTTCTCCCTCTGCCTGCTGTTCCTCCTGCTTGTGCACTCTCTCTGACAAATAAATAAAATCTTGAAAAATAAATAAAAAAAGACTGAATAATAAAACACTTTAGCAGAGTAAAGGCTTCAAGAAAACTTTACAAAGCTTAAAGATATCATACCAGAGGACAGAGAAAAAATAGTCTGGAAGGGGCTAAAAATTAGGTGAGAGAAGAGGATGGAAATATATTCAACAAAAATTTTGCTTCAAAATTTAAGTTTCGGGCACCTGGGTGGCTCAGTGGGTTAAAGCCTCTGCCTTTGGCTCAGGTCATGATCTCAGGGTCCTGGGATCGAGGCCCGGATCGGGCTCTCTGCTCAGCAGGGAGCCTGCTTCCTCCTCTCACTCTGCCTGCCTCTCTGCCTACTTGTGGTCTCTCTCCCTTTCTGTGTCAAATAAATAAATAAAATCTTTAAAAAAAAAAAAGTTTAAGTTTCTAATAGGATCATTTCTAGTCTTTTTTTTTTCTTTTAGGAGATTAAATGTGTCTGATCATTCTATCTCCCAGGACCAAGACAAGCGTAAGGAATGATGAAAGACCCAATGACCTAAATCTAAAATAACAAGTATACGAAGAGTCTAGGGAGCTTATTTTAAAGGCAATTGCATAATATGCATAGCCAAGTGAAAATGATACTCAAGTAAGTAGTATGGTACACATGGATGCTCTCCCTCTTATTCTTCTAAATACTTAGTTTAAATTTATCAAGTTTTTTTAAGCTTTAAATGCAATAACACATGGGAAGCCTGAGTGGCTTAGTCGTTAAGCGTCTGCCTTCTGCTCAGGTCATGATCCCAGGGTCCTGGAATCGACTCCTGCATCAGGTTCCCTGCTCAGTGGGGAGCCTGCTTCTCCCTCTCCCACTCTCCCTGCTTGTGTTCCTGTCAAATAAATAAATCTTTTAAATAAATAAAGAAATGCAGTAACACTACTATATGTCCTACTTCCTCCTTAAAATTACACTTACAGTTGGAGCAGGAGCCATAATGCTCATTGGTACAGGAATCATTGGGGTCCCTAAAAAAAAAGCACATTAAATATTATGAATACAAGTATATGTGATTATATTCTATATCAATTACATGGCACACAAATAGGTATCCTCACTCACAGTTAATTTAAGTAGAAACAATGTGACTGATGAAAACTAGATATTGATGAATGCCTTATTTTCAAAAGCAATATGGTACAGGCTGGTCTATATAAACTTACACAACAACAAAAAACTATCCTAAAAGCAAGAAGACTACCACTACAATATGCTTTTGTCTTAGGAGTTTAAACATCTGGACAGTTACCGATTCATGTTCATCTGATTCAGTATATCCTGAAAGCCAATAATTTACACAAATACAAATTCATTTATGGGTAAACACAGTATTAATGTGTATTAATGAATCCTTTAAAAGTTTAAAATAAAAAAGGTATCAAATGAGAAATTAATCTAGAAATCGAGAAAGAATCTTGTTATTGCTGGTGAATAAAAACAAAAACCATGCAAAAAATACGACGAGTAATCTCAGTTAGTGTCATAGAAAACCTCTAAGACAATCATCTGCTGGCTGCACTGAGGGTTTAAGAGGGGTCAATGGGCTATTACTGACATCTTAGTAATACCTACATTTTTGTTTTCAACTATGTTGTTTACCAACCAGTGACTACTGTATTGAGCATTACTGTGTATATAACTAATGAAAACATCTTACCATCTGAGCACGAAGAAGAATGCAATGAGGGCAAAAATTAGTGAACGATTTATCTACTTTTCTAATACAAATTTTAAAATGCTTCTAAGTACCTCTCAAGGAGTTCTGAAATTTCTCTTCAATTCAAATTTAACATCAATTTAAGAGAATTCTCCTGCTAAACTGGTAATAAATTCTTAAACATTTAACATTATCCATTTATTTTCCAGTATAGCTTAAATTAATTTTTAAATGAGAAAAATCAAGATTCCTAAATAATATAGTCAACAAAACACTGAACAAAACAGAAAAAAATCACAGAAGTGCCTGGCTGGCTTAGTTGGAGAAGTATACAACTCTCGAACCCAGGGTCATGAGTTTAAGCCCCACATCAGGTGTAGGGATTACTTAAATAAATACATATGTACACAAACTTTTAAAAAACAAAAGACAGACTTCAGAATCAAACCTGAGTACAACTCTTGGTTCTGTCATGTCTAACTATGCAACCTCAGGAAAGCTTTTTTTTTTTTAAGATTTTATTTATTTATTTGACAGAGAGAGAGGGAGACCACAAGTAGGCAGAGAGAGAGGGGGAAGCAGGCTCCACGCTGAGCGGAGAGCCCGATGTGGGCCTCGATCCCAGGACCCTGAGATCATGACCTGAGCCAAAGGCAGAGGCTTTAACCCACTGAGCCACCCAGGTGCCTAGGAAAGCTCTTTAAGCTGCAGTTTCCTCAATTCTCCTAAGGTAATTTCTTTGGAGCACCTATGAAACTAAGATTATTTATTTGTAGCACTTCAACATAATGGATGCTCAAAACTATAATTCATCAATCCGTATTATCTAAATTTTTCACTTTTAACTTTGTAAAACAAAGAGAGTCCTCCCCCCTTTATCAACTGTAATCTATATGGCACCTCTTCCATAGGTAAAATTTCTATTAAAGAAAAATTCAGGGGTGCCTGGGTGGTTCAGTCACTTAAGCGCCTACCTTTGGCTCAGATCCTGATCCCAGGGTCCTGGGATGGAGTCCCACATCCGGCTCCCTGCTCAGAGGGGAGCCTGATTCTCCCTCTCCCTCTCCTTCCGCTGGTGCACGCACGTGCACTCTCTATCCCTCTCTCAAATAAATAAAATCTTTAAAAAAATAAAATAAAAATAAAGAAAATTTCAGAAAAAGACAGTGGGAAAAAAAATTTTTTTAAGCAAGCTCTGCACCCAACATGGGGCTCGAACTTACAACCCTGAGATCAAGAGTCGCATGTTCCACGGACTGAGCCACCCAGGCACCCTACTGCTTTTTCCTTTTTCACAGTTACCAAAAGGTACTTTTTTCTTAAGATTTTATTTATTTGTCAGAAAGAGCGAGAGAGCAAGAGAGCACAAGCAGGGGGAGAAGCAGGCAGAGGGAGAAGCAGGTTCCCAGCAGAGCAAGGAGCCTGATGCAGAACTTGATCCCAATACCCTGGGATCATGACCTGAGCCAAAGGCAGACACTTTACTGACTGAGCCACCCAGGTGTAAAACTAAAAGTTTTACAGTTATGTTTTCTACCCCAACTCACTAATACCATACAACTGAGAATTCAAAATGGAAAACATATTAGTATTCATTACAAAGATCTACACATGCTGAAGTGAAAAGAAGCAAAGTACGCAAAGAGTAAACAGTGTAGTATGAGTTGAGTCTTAAAAAAAAAAAACAGAAGTGGGGGGGCGCCTGGGTGGCCCAGTGGGTTAAGCCTCTGCCTTTCGCTCAGGTCATAATCCCAGGGTCCTGGGATCAAGCCCTGCATCAGGCTCTCTGCTTGGCAGAGAGCCTGCTTCCCCCCATCTCTCTCCTGCCTACTTGTGATATCTCTCTCTGTCAAATAAATAAATAAAAATCTTAAAAACACAACAAAACACAGAAGTAGGTAAAGGGTGAACAAGAACAAACACACCAGGATATGCACAGCGTGTCTCTGGAGAATTACACCCTAGAAACTGGTAAGAAAGGCTACATTTGGAGAAGGAAGTTCTCAGGAACTGTAGGGGGAAAAAATTTCCTTTTTCTATATACATATATTACTTTTTAGGGAAAATTTATGGTTATTTTTCAGGTTGATTTTCTAATTTAAAATAGAATATGACCATCACACTTAGGAGTTCAATTAATAGCACTAACAGCAAAACAAGAAAATTATACATGAATATAGGTATTATGGTCTTGAATTACTACCCTAGTTTAGCATACCATTTCATTATTTACCTTTTAAAGTAGTAATACTATACACAGAATGCAGAATGAGCCGCAACTCATTCTGGTTTATCATCTAAATATATTTCCCAAACAGATTCAGAATTAACAGGTTACCACTCTGAATAAATGCCCACACTGGTATGGCACTGACCAGTCAAGAAGAAAAACTGACAATCTGCTTTTGGGGTATGCTTTCCCATCTTAAAAAATTATGCAAGGAATAGTCATAAGAAAAACAGGTTTCATATATCTTCTACTTCCATTTAATAATTTAGTATAATACTCATCAGAAAATGTTAAATTTAGTGTTTGCCCTTTAAAAATTCAAAAGAATTTAAAATCTTTTCTATAAAACCAATTGATTGAAGGAAATTAAGGTACTGATTTTTCACTGTCACCTTTCTGGATTCTGAGTAAGTGATTAAGCTTCAGTCCCAATCCCTTAAATTTCTTCACAAAGAGATAAAAAGTAAACTATTCTTCCCTATAAAACTGTAACATAAGGGTTTTGTTTAAAAAAAAAAGTATCGGGCGCCTGGGTGGCTCAGTGGGTTAAAGCCTCTGCCTTCAGCTCAGGTCATGATCTCAGGGTCCTGGAATCGAGCCCCGCGTCGGGCTCCCTGCTCAGGGGAGCCTGCTTCCTCCTCTCTCTGCCTGCCTCTCTGCCCACTTATGATCTCTCTCTCTGTCAAATAAATAAAATCTTTAAAAAAATGAAGAAAAGAAAAGAAAAGAAAAGAAAAATGTCTGAACTACCACCCATAAACCTAAGGAAACCTACGCCAAGCAATGTTAATTAGGTACCTTAAGATAATGGTTCTCAAATGTGGGTCCTCTAAGCTATACTTAAAACAGATGCTTAGGAATCCCCTGTTACAAATTAACTTGTTAAAAATATATATTCCTGGTCTCCATTATCTGAAGATCTGAATCTATGGCTTGGAGTGGAATCTGAAAATTGTTTTGTTTTGTTTTGTTTTGTTTTACCTCAGAGAGTTCTGAAGAGAGGAAGCTTTTACAGGGTAATCTGGAAGGCTCTCCAGGATATACTGTCAAGCATAAAAAAGCAAGAGGCAGGGCACCTGGGTGGCTCAGTCAGTTAAGTGTCTGCCTTCCACTCCAGTCATGACCCCAGGGTCCTGGGATCGAGTCCCACGTCGGGTTCCCTGCTCAGCAGGAAGTCTACTTCTCCCTCTCCGCCCCCCACCCCCACTGCTCATAATCTCTTTCTCACACTCTCCCTCAAATAAATAAAATAAAATCTTAAAAAAACAAAAAAGCAAGAGACAAAATAGTATATATAGGATGGTACTATACATCTGCATTAACAGAAAAACAGGATGGGGCGCCTGGGTGGCTCAGTGGGTTAAAGCCTTTGCCTTCAGCTCAGGTCATGATCTCAGGGTCCTGGGATAGAGCCCCGACTCAGGCTCCCTGCTCATCGGGGACCCTGCTTCCTCCTCTCTCTCTGCCTACCTCTCTGCCTACTTGTGATCTCTATCAAATAAATAAATAAAATCTTTAAAAAAAAATTTTTTTTAAGTAAATAAAAGGAAAAAAGGGGAACCTAGGTGGCTCAGTCCTTAAGCGTCTGCCTTCAGCTCAGGTCATGATCAGAGTCCTGGGATTGAGCCCCAAATCGGGCTACCTACTCAGCAGGAAGCCTACTTCTCCCTCTCCTGCTCCCACTCCCCCTGCTTGTGTTCCCTTTCTCGCTGTCTCTGTCAAATGAATAAATAAAATCTTTTAAAAAAAAATTAAAAATGAAAGAAAAAAAGTGGATAAAAGAATATATACTTAGGGGCAGCCTGGGTGGCTCAATAGGTTCAGCATCCAACTTTTGATTTCAGGTCAGGTTGTGATCTCAGGGTCATAAAATCATGTCGTGTCATGTTCTGCACTGTGTGTGGAACTTGCTTAGGACTTGGGATTTTCTCTCTCTCCCTCTACCCCTCCCTCCCAGCTCACTTCTCACTTGCTCACAATCGTGCATGCTCTCCCTCTCTCTCTCTACCAAAAAAAAAAAAAGTATACTTAGAGTGGCTCATAATGTACATTAAAAACTACCCGGAAGGACAAAGAAACTAATGAGCCTGTTTTGTTTCCCTCTTTTTATAAGGGAATAGTAACAATGGTTACGTGGAAATGTGAGCAAAATTTTTCACTGTATACCTTTTTAACTACTGAATCATACGAATTAGTATGTATTTATCAAAATATGTATTACCTATTTTTTTAAATAAAGGTGTTTTTTAAAAATCTTTGCAGACGAATTTGATACTCAGCCAGATATGAAGTACTGTCATAGGAAAATACGATATCACATGTATAGAAGGATGCTAACGTCTTTACGCTAAAACAGTCACGTACATATCATTTTCCTAAAGTTAACACTCTAATAACAAAAGCACAGGTTAAAAATAACAACAGTATCCACAAACTTACCTGGAGGTACAGGTGGAGGAAAACCAGGAAACTGTGGGGGTGGGATCCCTGGTGGGAGTGCTGGGATTCCCATGGGAGGGCGATTCAAATGAGGGGGGAAAGACATTCTTACTGCAGCGGTCTAAAGAAAAAAATCATGACAAATTATTTTATTTGAAAACTTTGCAATTTGATATGCCTGGTTTGTTGGCCTTCATTTTTAGAGTCATCTGCAAAATTCTAAAGTTTTCTTACCCAAAGGAGTTGGCAAAGACCCTCTTTTCTCTGTCTGTCCATTGAGAATTTTTAAAACTTAGATCTTTTCTAAAATAAGTTCCCAAAATGTACACGATCTAAATTCAGGATACACTCCTACAATAATATGGGAATACATATAAAGGAAGAAAAAAATTTTGAGGTTCAGTTAATATCCAAAAATTAAATACCAAACATCAATGAATTTTTTTTAAACCAAACTCAGAATCCAAGAAGATTATCTAAAAGTTTTTTTCTTTAAATGTTCTGATGTGTTCATTTTTTACACACAACAGCACCCTGAAAACTGAATGTACAAAATTACACCGTATTTGTTGATTCAACGTTGGCCAGTTCCTCAAGGACAAAAGAATGTCTCAGTGAACTCTAAACCTAAGAGGGGAAGAAACCTCCTGACATCAGGTCACATACTAACCACTCGGATATAAAGAGAACATACAATTTGTGACAATGAGAAAAATGTGCTAATTTTTGTTAAACTTAAAAGCAAACCTTTTAACCATTCTTGAATGAAATTCAATGAATGAATGAAATTCAAGAATCAGAAGCTAACTTTTTTTTAGAAGCTTTTTTAATACAAGAATACACTGAACTGTTTCATTTGGTTTGTGATATTACTTAAAAAATTTAATTTTGTGCTCTAGTTAAACGAATATAAATATTTAAGACTCCCCTACCACTAAATTTTATATTTTCATCAACATACCTGAGTGCCCAAAACTATTAGAAAAAGTACAAAAACTACGTTAGGATGTCCTGGGAAGATTCCATGCACCAATTTAAAAAAACAGCCAGGAGCCTGGGTGGCTCAGTGGGTTAAAGCCTCTGTCTTCGGCTCAGGTCATGGTCTCAGGGTCCTGGGATGGAGCCCCGCATTGAGCTCCCTGCTCAGCGGGGAGCCTGCTTCCTCCTCTACCTCTGCCTGCCTCTCCACCTACTTGTGCTCTCTCTCTGTGTCAAATAAATAAATCTTAAAAATTATAAAATTAAAAAGCAGCCAAAACAAGTGATCTCATACCAGTGATGGCACTAAATAGTAGTGATGGGATCAACAGGAGACATTTCTGTCAGACATTAGGAAAAACTCCCCCACACTCTGTAACTGAAGGAGTCTAGAGTTGTTTGAAGCTTTTGAAGAACATCTGTCTCTACTGTTTTTTGTGTTTCATACACTGATTTACTCACCCTTCAGAAGAGAGAAGATAAAAAGTGCATGTCTTCCACTTCCTCGCTCCCTAATCCCAACAGTTTGGTATATATCGTTGTATTCTTCTAAATACCTTTCTATATACAAACTAATATATAATTATTTGTGTTTTTCTGCAAACAATATAATCATACTATATTGTTAGGTGCATTTCTCCTCATTATCATTAACATCTCTTCATATCAGTTCATTAAGTTCTATTCCAATCTTTATAATGCAGTAAACTACTATAATACAGGTATATAATAATTATTCAATATGGATGGCTGACTCAACATTTTGCCTCTTATAATACTGAACATTCTTAGACATATAAATCTATGCACCTGTGCAAGCAATTCTATTATACAGATTAGTACTACATGTATCTACACTTTACGTCCAAGTCATCCTCCAAAGCTAGTGTACAAATCTATATCCCACCACCAATATATGGGAAGGCCCTTTGCTCAGATCCTCACCATCGTGTTTAAATGATAACAGCCTAATAGGTAAAAAAAAAAAAAAAAGCTCTCATTTCAATGTGCATTTCCTTATTCACTAACGAGGCTGGGTATCTTTTCACCTGTTTATTAGACATTTCTTTAAAACGGTCTTAGAAAAGCATAACCTTCAGATTCACAGCTGTTCTTCCTCAGTGTTCTTTTGACTTAATAAGTTAGGAGAATACAATATTCTATAAAATCTAAACTTCAATTTCAGAAAACAGAGTATACTTAAAATACTTGGAAAGCTTTACAAATAAAATAAATTCCTAGGATTTCATACACTTAGAAAATAAGGTATTGGAAATGCTTTAAAATATTAAGTATCAGCATAAGAAGGAAAAATGCAACTAATTAATGACTGTAAACGTGTTGAATTTTTAAATAATCTTTTTGTAAAACTTTTTGCCCAAAAACAAAAATATTCTATATAAAGGGGGCAGGAATGTATCTCCTTTTAAAAGAGGGCTACTGTCCTACTTACAGAAACTCTTCTATTATCATTATAATACTCTATCTCAGCACTTTCTTAGGACAGTTGATATTAATACCTGTTGAATAAATAAATCAATGAATGAATCAGTAAACCAATTTATTAAGAAGCTCCCATGTGCCAAGTAGTATGCTAGCAATAACCCAGTGCCTAGTCTCACAATGTTTACAGATTGGAGCATGAATTCATCTCTAGAACCATTTATTGTCAAGTATTAACTATAACTATTATGTTTAAAAACCTATATTCTTGGTGTTTAAATTATATTTCATGCTTTTTAAATGTATAACTCATTCTGTACAAGTTAACCAGATTACGTCTTAATTTATGCCAATATATCTATTCCATTCACTTCTAATTTTGCTGTGTTCTATGTCCCTTTCATTTAGCACTATTCACAACTGGCTTATTCACAGGGGAAGCTTCAAAAGTCAAGGTAATCTTAGTAAGATAATGGTCCCTCCTGTGGTCAGACAACTACAATTCTGGTGATCACTGATAAATATTAATGTTCATTTTAAACATCCTAAAATGACAAAATGAACTTTGGTTTTCTCATGTGAAAATGAGAATAAACTTTTATAACCATAAGCAAAGTTTAACAGTTTTTACCTACAGCTGATAAACTGTAATACTCTCATTACAAATTATATATAGATTCAAAGTTGGTAGGTACTTTGCAGAATAAAGTAGGGAAAAGACTAGGAACTACTCGGGCTCCCTGCTCAGCGGGGAGCCTATTTCCTCCTCTCTCTGCCTGCCTCTCTGCCTAAGACTGGGAACTACTTAAATATGGTGGTCAGGCCTCACCAAGAAGTTAGGCAAATTGAACAAAGACTCCAAAGGGGCCTAAGCAGAAAGAAGCCTTGTATCTGAAGGTAATGGCCCGCCAAGCAAAGGAAACAGCAAATACAAAGGGCGTGAGGTAGCATAGAGTGTTTGTGGGAAGAAAGCAAGGCCAACAGCTGGAGCAGAGTACTTGAGGAAAGTCAAAGATAAATGCCAACCAACTATTACTTGGGGGAGGGGATTCAGAGAATGCAGTACTTTGTAGGCCCCTGTAAAGGTTTTGATTTTTACTCTGAATGAGATGGAAAACATTTGAAAGACTTCTGACCTGACTTATATTTTTACAGTGTCACTGGCCACTGTGTTAAGACTGGAGAACAAGGGAGAAGCAGGAGACTACTGCCAATAATGCAGTCCAGAGAGGGTGGCCTGGAATAGGTGGTAGTGGTGAAAGTGTTCGATTCCGGATGCAATACTCTGAAGGTAGCCAACTGCTGCTGAGGGATTACGTGTAAGGTTTAAGTAAAGAAATGGAAAGGTTATTTTATTACCACTGAAATGACTTAAATAACATTTAAAAATACTTTTATTTTTCACTTTCACTTTGGAGTATTTCACTTTTTCTTTTTTTTTTTTTAATTTGACACAGAGAGAGAGAGGTCACAAGTAGGCAGAGAGGCAGGCAGAGAGAGGGGGAAGCAGGCTCCCTGCTGAGCAGAGGCCGGATTCGGGCCTTGATCCCAGGACCCTGAGATCATGACCTGAGCCGAAAGCAGAGGCTTTAACCCATGGAGCCACCCAGGCGCCCTGTATTTCACTTTTAGAAGGCTCAAAGCATTTTTACCTGCTAGGTATGAAACGTTACAGCCCAAAGTAACAAAAACAAGCACCTGTGAGGCAAGTGTTCCTTATCTCTAGTGTGGCAGTGGTCATACGGGTTTATTATGCATTTGTCAAAATTAACTGAAATTAAAATGGGTGCATTATATCGTATGCACCCATTTTATCTCAATAAAATCTCAATAAATCTAGTCTCCTCCATCTAAAAAAACTTCTCAAAAAAAAAAACCTTTCAAGAATTTATCTCTACCACTCAAAATATGCATGCATTCTGCTTTTTTCATTTTTTCCTCTTTACATTTTAAAATCACTCTTTTTTTCCTACACCATTTACTGCTTACAACCATTCATTCCTCCATTGCAGATTTATCCCAACAGAAAACAAATTATTTCACCCGGAATAGATATAGTGGCTAATCCCATCATGACACGGGGGTGCCAAGTTTCTGAATGGTAAGAGGTAAATGAACCAACAGATTCTCTTTAGTAAACACATATACAACTCATTCATTCATTCAACAAATATCTAACTCCAATTGTGAGTCAGATTCTTTTCTAAGCACTGGTTTTATTAGCTCTAAAAGAGCTTATTTTAAATTATTATATAGTTACATAGCCAGTCCAGTGGGTCTACATTGAATATAAATGATCATGACTATAGAATGTATTGTTCACTGCTGTTTATAGCCTGCAGGGTACAATGGACTAACATACCTGCCCCAGCCTAAGCAAAGCAAACCCTTCAAATCATCATTTCTCAAACTGAATTTCTACTGAAGTGGAGTCTTCAGGAACTATTCCTAAGAAACAGTGTTCCATGTCCCCAAGAACAGGCAATGTTTGATTAACAAAAAGTTTCTTTGGCAGGAAAACTTTTCCAAGATGTGAAAATACTCAAGTCTCTAAAAAGGGAACTGATCTTTTTCTGAGATTTCCATTTAGCTGTTTTACCATCTTTGATGATTAAAAAGCAATGCTATCTACATAGAAAAATTAGTGGTAGACTGGAGCTGAGGTGGGAACAGGGAGCGACGTGCAAACAGGAAAGAGGAATCCTTTTTGGGGTAACAGTCGTACAACTCTGAACACCTACCAAAAAATCATCAAATTACACATTACAAAGAGTGTATTTTGTGTGTTAATTACACCTTACTAAAGTTGCTTTTAAAAAAAAGCAATACCAATTCAGGACAATTTCAGGCTAAATCCAATTAAGACCTGTAGATCAGACAATATTGCATCAGTATTAATTTCCTGATTTTGTTCACTGTACTGTTATTAATATGAAAAATGCCTTTATTCTAGGAAATATACACTGAAGTGTTTAAGGGCTAAGGGACATCTCATCTGCAGCTTACTAGCAAAACGTTTCAGAAGAAAACTATGAAGAAAAAGGAGAGGATAAAGCAAATCTGTGAAATGTTATCATTTGGGGAATCTGGGTAAAATTTGAGAATTCGTTCTACTATTGAAACTTTTTTGAAGTTTGAAACCGTATTAAGTTTTAAAAAGTAGTATCAATAATTCTGGTGGTGTAAATAGTATGTTCTTTTTCTTCTCTGAAGTTTCAAAATTCAAAAAAGGGCATAAAAAAGCTATTCAAAAACTTTAAGGGGGAATCAATCAAAATCCTTTTAGGAATGGCAGTGGTAGCCGTCAGAAAAGACTATCAAAATTAAATAAAATAAATAGAATGTTTTTGTAACACATTAACTGACTCAATGACAACTTCTTTTTTTTTTTTTTTTTTTAAAGATTTTATTTCTTTATTTGACACAGAGAGAGAGATCACAAGTAGGCAGAGAGAGAGGAGGAAGCAGGCTCCCTGCCGAGCAGAGAGCCCGATATGGGCCTCGATCCCAGGACCCTGAGATCATGACCTGAGCCGAAAGCAGAGGCTTTAACCCACTGAGCCACCCAGGCGCCCTCAATGACAACTTCTGCCTCCAAAGTTACAAAATAATAAAAATTTTCTTTAAACCATATGTAAATGAGGGAAGTATATAGCTAATCTGGGACCCAAAAAGTGACTTGAAAATTCCAAACTTGTAATAGGTCTGATGTAGTTACCAATGTTAAAATGAACTCATCTTATTCTTAAAAACATATTTAAAGCCTTGCACAGTGGAATAAAAAGATACCAAACCACAAAATAAAAACACTTAACCCAAACTCTTATTAATATGAGATACCTTTTTGTAATACTGGAACAACGAAAACATTTTCTTCCTAGAAGTAGTTTGGAACTATACCTAAATAAATAAGCCGGAAACCCTACTTTGGGGATCCCAAATAGAAATTTGATAACCCCAAGGAGATGATTTTTTTTTTTTTTAAGTAGGGTCCACACTGAGGATGGAGCCCAACACAGGGCTTGAACTCACAACCCTGAGATCAAGACCTGAGCTGAGGTCAAGAGTTGGATGGCTTGGGGAACCTGGGTGGCTCAGTCGGATCAGCGTCTGACTCTTAATTTCAGGTCAGGTCATGCATGATCCCAGCGCCTTGAGAATGAGCCCCATGGCAGGTTCCATGCTCAGCAGGGAGGCTCAGAAGGAAGTCTGCTTGAGAGTTTCTCTCTCTCATAAATAAATAAATCTTTAAAAAAAAAGAGTTGGACCCGTAGCTGACTGAGCCATGCAGGTGCACCAAGAAGATGAATTATTTAATAAAAATATTTCTAACATTTCAATTTATTTCTGTTTATGAAAGTCTTCAACACACATTATCTCACTGACTCTCCCAAATTATTTGGTGTAGATACATTATTTCTTTTACAGATGAAGAAGCTAACCTGTCCAAGGGAAAACAGTAAGTGGGTGGGGACTCCAAAGTCCCCACTATCCTGAAATTACCAATCCAAAGGCTGTTTTCACTGTATCACAATGTCTCCTTCTAGTAACAACATACCAAGAAGAAACTTATTAGGATTAACTTTGATTTTATTTATAAAAGTCTATTCAGAGTATACCAGACGAAATGTTAACAGTTGGGCTTAGGCCCTTAAATAACAGTATCTGTTAACGTGGACTAAATACTATGTTACTTAGACATCGCACTAAGGATTTTACATGTTTTCCTGTATGCCCAATCACAATAACCTATGAAGTAGCTACTATTCTAATCCTCACTTTACAGATGAAGAAAACCAAGACTTCAAGAAAAGTTAAATTAATTAGAACAGTATACTATCTGCTGGAATCATGAGGAACCGATGATCAACTGGATGCCTTTCAAGGCCGCTGAAGGTTTTTGGAAATCTTGTAAAAATTCAGTTCCCCAAAACAACATAAAAATTGTCTACTGCCAACTACCTAATTCAGGATACTTCACCCTAGAGCAGTCTGGTACAAGAGAAGTCCAATCTCTTCCCTCCTTTCGGTATGCTCCACTCTGCCCAGTATCAAAATGGCTTTTCCATGGCAATATAAATCCACATTACATAACTTCAAAATAATCTTCATATTCCGAGATCTACTTCGAAAAACGTGTTTAAAAAGTACTGAAGACCAAAGAAGAGTAAGAAACAAGTAACACATTTTAATGTGGAACTTGGTCATAGCCTAGAATGAATGGGGACATAGTTTACGACAACCTCCAGAGGAAGGGGGCAGGACCACAATACCAAGAGAACCTGCGGGGTGCTCGAAAAGGTGGGCATTAGCTGAATTCGGGTTGGGGGACTGAGGGAGTCCACTCGGTGGCGGGCTCTGCATGACCAAAGAGGAGAGGAAAGGAATCCGCTGGGGACCGGCACCGCGCTCCAAAGAGTGGGTGCCGGATGGCTTGGAAGCAGAGCCTGGGGCAAGAGTGTCCTAGGCCCGGAAAATCTACAGTAGGGCTCCACAAGCTCGGGCTAGAAAGGGGCCTCAGAGAAGGGCTCCGAAGGGGCCGACCGATCATTTTGTGGCAAACGTGGAGCCCAGAACGGGCCGAGGCGATTCACTCCGTGGCGGACCGTGGAAGGGAAAAGGAAAGTGGGCGACAATGCAAGGAGGAAAGCGCTGGCAGTAGGTCCGGCCTCCACCGGCTCCTGCTGGGCCCACTGGTTTTCGAGGCCTTGGGGAAGTGGAGAAACCCAAGCCTCGTGCCCGTCCCCTCCCCCACCCCAACCCCCTTTTACCCCAAATCCCACCCCGGCCCTTTCGCAGCCTCCCCGGCTTCCCCTCCTCCCGCAACCGAGGTGCCCGGCTTCCCGGTTCCCACACGCGTTCAGAGGCGTGAACTCACCCGCCGCTAAGGAAACGGTGCGGTCTTCGCGGTGTTCCGGGCTCCAGGTTACGACTGGGCTCCACTGGTTCGAGGTTTCTGCGCGCCACTCGCCCGGAGGCTGATTCCGAAGCGCCTACTCGCACAGGCCGCAAACACAGCCGCGCTGCGCGGGGAGGTTCTGGAGGTCTTCCTCTTGCCCGGCGTGCACTGCGGCCGCGGAGAGTGAAGGGGAGGACCATAGAGAAGAACGCGTATAGATAGTCTTCTCTTTTGGCTTTGAATCACCACGCAGCTGCGCATAACCATAGAGAAGGAGCGCCTCGTGGGGACTAGAAAGGCTCGAGCTGTAAATTACGACCCACCCTGCCATTTTTGATTGGAGCTGATTGAATCTTATGACTAGGAGACGCCATCTTGAGGTCAAGGTTCCGCTACGCACCGCGCTAAGGCTATTAGAGAATTTCTTACTTTTTGTAGTGTGTGTGTTTCGGGGCTTACAGCCTTTCCCTGTGGCTCATTGAAGTTGGGTGTACGGCACACCGGGCCTCTCCTAGCACCTCAGTGGAAACTGCGAGTGCTGACCTTTCCCCGGAAAACAGCTACCTCCGATGCCAAGAAATAACTGGCAAAGGGCGTGGTGGTTTCGAGTGCACGCGCACACCCCTTGTGCGCGCTGGTAGGGCCGGAGAGGTGCCTAAAGATACTTGAAATACCTCAAACGGCCTGTGAAAACGTCTAAGTTTCGTTCTGTAAAATGGAAAGGTGCTGAAAAGAACTTCACTTACTAGATTAACGGAAATAAAACTAGGTTAATGGAAACAAATGAAACTAATCATAAATGATTCTTCAATTTTTGAACGTTTACGGGCAGTGTCTTTAAACAGGCCTTTGTTAACCCATTCTTGCTTCTCTAAAGGCTTATCATTTATTGCATGTAAATTTATTGTCTCCTTGAGTGCCTGGTGCTGAGCTAAGTAAGTGCTGGGAGTATGAAGGTAAATGCAAGTGAGAAAGAGCTGCCAACAATACGGAACAGATGACAAACTGACCATTGTGTATAAAATTGAAACACACAGCCTTTCCTTATCTGCTTCTCCTATTGAATTTTACTCTAACACTTATCCCTATTTACTGTACTATGTATTTTTCTCATTTGTTCTATGGTTTGTCTTTCCCTACCCCACTAGAAAGTAAATTTCTAGGGATTGTTGCTTTTGTTCACTGTTGTATCCCATTGCCTCGGACAAGGCCTGGTATATAGCAAATGCTCAATAAATAATTCCTGAATGAAAGAAATAATTATATCCGAGTACCAATAGAAAATAAAATGCGGCGGGAGACTAATGGGAAAGGCTGTAACATTACTATCATCTGTAAAATTTACATCCATCTGTATTTCTTATTAGTGGGGCTAATAATATCTGTCCCCCAGAGCTATTGCAAGAATTAAATTAACTAATACATGTGAAAGTACTTTGTTCAGTAAAGTGCTAGTCAAACGCTAGTTACATTTTTCAAATAACAGATTAGGAGGGCACCTGGGTGGCTCAGTTGGTTAAGCATCTGCCTTGTGTTCAGGTCATGACCTCAGGGTCCTAGGATTGAGCCCCCACATTGGGCTCCCTGCTTAGTGGGGAGCCTGCTTCTCCCTCTGCCCCTGCCACTCCCCCTGCTTGTGTTCTCTCTCTTGCTCTCTGTCAAATAAATAAATAAAATCTTTTTTTAAAAAAATTATGCTTTTTTTTACACCTACAGGCATGAACAAAATTCCTTTCGATTACTCTTACCCCTTTGCTTTATTAGAAACATTGTGTACAAATTCATGTATTAGGGCGCCTGGGTGGCTCAGTGGGTTAAAGCCTCTGCTTTCGGCTCAGGTCATGATCTCAGCTTCCTGGGATGGAGGCCCACATGGGCTCTCTGCTCAGCAGGGAGCCTGCTTCCTCCTCTCCCTGTCTCTCTGCCTGCCTCTCTGCCTACTTGTAATCTCTCTCTCTGTGTCAAATAAATAAATAAAATCTTTAAAAAAAAATTCATGTATTAACTTCTACAAAAATATAAAACCTTAAAGAGAGTTGTCTTGAGTAAGTATGCTAGCTTTTTTGTGGTAGACATTTGTTGCTTACATTGACCTTGCATCCATTCCCCTGCCTTTGGTAATGGCACTCCAAATTTCTTAAACCATCCTTCCACTACTCTAGATCTTTGAAATTTGGATGTAAACTCCTAACCCTAGCCAGACCCTTTAGGACACAGGGATAAAGTTATAACCCAATCAGAGCCTGGTAATTGAGTACTTCTGTTGTACCAGGCGCTATTCTAAGTATCTTGCAAATACCAGCAACTTTAAACCTCACAACAACCCACCAAAGTAGGAATAGTTGTGGTATAGATGAAGAAACTAAGGCTTAGGAAGATTGAATAAGGGACGCCTGGGTGGCTCAGTGGGTTAAGCCTCTGCCTTCCGCTCAGGTCATGATCTCAGGGTCCTGGGATCGAGCCCCACATCATCGGGCTCCCTGCTCAGCTTTCCTGCATCAGGTTTCCTGCTCAGCAGGGAGTTCCCTCTACCATTTCCCCCTGCTTGTGCTCACTCCCTCCTCTCTCTGTCAAATAAATAAAAATCTTAAAAAAAAAAAAAGCTTGAATAAATTGCCCAAAGTTATAGGAACAGTAAGTGTTGGAGCCAAACTGGTTCCTGATTCCGTGGTCTCAACCATTACACTATGCTGCTTCAGCTAGCAAGAATAATGCTAAAAGGAGTTAAGGGAGGGGACTCTTTTTCACTTAACTTAAAAATGGAAGGATTTAAACTTAGAACTAGTGGGGATAAGAAAGAAACAATCACAGAAGAAAGCTGAGCTAAGAAAAGGTGAGAGGTTTGTTTTTTTTTTTTAAGATTTTATTTATTTGTCAGAGAGAGAGAAGCAGGCTCCCCGCTGAGCAAGGAGCCCGATGCGGAACTTGATCCCAGGACCCTGCGATCGTGACCTGAGGTGAAGGCAGCCACTTAACTGACTGAGCAACCCAGGCGTCCCAAGGTGAGAGATTTTTGATAATATCATTTGAGAACACAGATTCGGCCATTATTGATTGATTGATTTGATTGATTTTAAGATTTACAGGGGTGCCTGGGTGGCTCAGATGGTTAGGCATCTGCCTTAGGCTCAGGTCCTGATCCCAGGACCCTGGGATGGAGCCTCTCCCTGCTTGGCGGGGAGCCGACTTCTCCCTCTCACTCTATACTAGTCCCCTTGCTTATTCTCTCTCTCTCTCTCTGTGTCACATAAATAAATAAAATCTTTTAAAAAGAAATAAATAAAAATAAAATAATAAAAAGATTTATAGAGGGCGTCTGGGTGGCTCAGTGGAGCCTCTGCTTTCGGCTCAGGTCATGATCTCAGGGTCCTGGGATCGAGGCCCACATCGGGCTCTCTGCTCAGCAGGGAGCCTGCTTCCTCCTCTCTCTCTGCCTACTTGTAATCTCTCTCTGTCAAATAAATAAATAAAATCTTAAAAAAAAAGATTTATAGAGAGAGAGCGAGAGCACCTGCACAATGGTGAGTGGAGGAGGGGCTGAAGGGGAGAATCTTCCAGCTGACAACCCCCTGCTGAGTGCATAGCCCAACCCATCCCGGGCTCTATCTCATGATCTATGAGATCCTGACCTAAGCCAAAACCAAGAGCTGGAGGCTTAACCAACTGAGCCACACAGGCACCCCAAGATTTGACCATTCCTGAAGCCATTGTTTCTAGAATTCTCAGTATGTAAGCAAATATATTCCTTTTCCTAAATCAGTTTGAATTGAGTTTTCTATCCCTTCAACAGAAAGAATCCTAAACAATACACCTGTATGTCACTTTCAGAGATAGGTTAAGCCATTCTCCTGCGGTAACAGGCATCCCTTTTCTGAGGAGTTTTTCCTCATAGGCCCTTGCTGAGGAAAGCGACTGTAGATAATTAATTTTGATACTGGTGAACACATTAGGTGCATTCTGACCCTATTCCTATGGCCTTATCAGGTCAGCAGCATAGCATGTGACCTGTGTGAAAAACATTGTTTAGTTGGCCCATGCAGATCCTGTCAAGAACTTAAACCAGAGATGTAGAGGATTCAGTTAATTGACAGCAAAAGAGAAATGCAGTGATGGGGGATAATGTGGGTGAGTCATACGAAAAACAGAAGGTCGCTAGAATAGGCACCTTTGTTCGGGAGGAGGAAATTACTGGAATTCTTATCAAGCACCTGAGCTGTCATCAGAACTGCTGGATTTAAGGTAATATCCTGATGAATATCTAGTCTCCCTGAGACCCAGCCATGTAGCCTCAGTTCCTGCTTCATCATCCCAGGACATATACTGCTGTATGATAGTCTTTTTCTCACATAGTCTCCCTACTAGACATTGAGTTCTTTCAAAGAAGAGAGCACATGTTTATTCACCTTTATTTTTATTTCTTTAATTCACCTTTATTTATTTATTTTTTTGACACAGAGAAAGACCACAAGCAAGAGCAGCAGCAGAGGGAGAGAGAGAAGCGGGCTCCCCAAAGAGCAGGGAGGCTGATGCGGGACTCGATCCCAGAACCCTGGGATCATGACCTGAGCCTAAGGCAGACGCTTAACTAACTGAGCCACCCAGGTACCCCTTAATTCACCTTTAAATGGGCAAGCTAGACACATAATGTTCACAAAATTAATGTTTTGTTGTTTTTTTAATCACAGCATATCTTTAAAATATAGCAAAATAATTTTAAACAGCCAGATATGAATCAGCTTTTCTCTACATCACTGCCTAGAGCTCCAATGTAGGCTACTTTGTTATCAAGATTCATACTTTATGTGAATTAAAACAGCCGCCACTTGGCAATATTAAAATATTTGTGTAGGGACACCTGGGTGGTTCATTCAGTTGAGCATCCAATTCTTGGTTTCGACTCAGGTCAAGACCTCAGGGTCGTGAGATCCAGCTTTGCATCAGGCTCCGTGCTCACTAGGGAATCTGCTGGAGATTCTCCCTCTGCCCCTCACCCTGCTCATGCTCTCACTCTCTCTCTCTCTCTCTCTTTTTTTTTTTAAGATTTTATTTATTCATTTGACACAGAGAGAGAGATTACAAGGGCGCCTGAGTGGCTCAGTGGGTTGATGCCTCTGCTTTCGGCTCGGGTCATGATCTCAGGGTCCTGGGAT